>CM032452.1:120151355-120516355 GCA_019049505.1 Pachyrhynchus sulphureomaculatus | reverse complement strand
TCACGGATAGAGAAATGTCTGGAGATAATCCAGGAATACATTCGTTGGTTTGTTATAATTCAGGTGGACATTTGCGGACGTCTCGCCAAGGTCTCACTTGGCATTACTGACTTGTCGGAGTACAGTGGCTTGCTGCTTAATAACTAAATTCGCCTTGCTTGACTCGCTATCGAGTTATTTCAAGAAAGAATACTTTTTTTTAATGAAATCTTGTTTTAAATGACACTTCAAAACACAAGAAAAATTAGATTATATAGAAAATATTTTCACTCACACAATATTAGTAGGAAAACACTGAATAAATAAATTTACCAATTTTTAAATTCATAAAGCCACATGTTAATGTTGGATTCGATATTATACCGCAAAATATTAAAACAAATATTTTCGTCAATTTTTAGTGTCACTTTATCAAATGTCAAATAAATTTGGTTCTACAGATATCATTAAAGCAGAATGGATTTAGTTTAATATGTTTTGAATTTAAATATAAATTTTAACAAATATGTGTTTTGTAACACTAATAATATTGTTGAAATAAATATTGAAAAGTTTAATACGTAAAAATAAGCTTGCATAATAGAAAATTAATTATTTTAGTAGTAACCAGGCCTAAAATTATTTTTAGTGTTCCGTACGGAACACTTATAAGATCACTTCGGTGTCTGTCTGTCTGTCTGTCTGTCTGTCACACCCGATTTTCTCCGAAACTATTTGACATAGAAAGGTGAAATTTGGTAATAATATAGGAATCGATGGCCTCATCAGAGCCATGTAGTTTTGAGAATTAAATTTTGACTTAAGGGGTTAGTTTTGGGGGGTGAAGTCGGAATTGAAAAAAAAAAAATTTTACTAGGTCATCGAGTTTGATGTCAAATGAAAGCTTGTGAAAACACGAGTAAAAAATATGTATATAATATTATACTTGCGCGCATTTTTCTTTGTATTATTTTTAAAAATTCGCGAAAAATCGCTGTCCCGGGCCTTATCTCGAAAAGTACTTATCAAAAAATTTCGAAAAAATTCCGGAATATTCTCCACGGGGTGTAGATTGAACGAAAATTATTACGAGTGTATTACGTTTAATAATTTATATGGTATATAAAAAAAAACAAAAATTTCAAGGTTATCAGATTTCAGTAAAGATTGGAAACAAACTTTGTTGAAAAGTCATTTGGGGTGTGTTTTGTGAAGTCACTGATCATTTTATATCACCGTAACATAAATTTTGACTTAAGGGGTTCGTTTTGAGGGATGAAATCGGAAGTGAAAAAAAAATTTTTTTTACTAGGTCATCGAGTGTGGTGTCAAATGAAAGCTTGTGAAAACACGAGTAAAAAATATATATATAATATTATACTTGCGCGCACTTTTCTTTGTATTATTTTTAAAAATTCGCGAAAAATCGCTGTCCGGGCCTTATCTCGAAAAGTACTTATCAAAAAATTTCGAAAAAATTCTGGAATATTCTCCACGGGGTGTAGATTGAACGAAAATTATCACGAGTGCATTACCTTTAATAATTTATATGGTATATAAAAAAAACAAAAATTTCAAGGTCATGAGATTTCAGTAAAGATTGGAAACAAACTTTGTTGATAACTCATTTGGAGTGTGTTTTGTGAAGTCACTGATCATTTTATACCACCGTAACATAAATTTTGACTTAAGGGGTTCGTTTTGAGGGGTGAAATCGGAAGTGAAAAAAAAAAAATTTTTACTAGGTCATCGAGTGTGGTGTCAAATAAAAGCTTGTGAAAACACGAGTAAAAAATATATATATAATGTAATACTTGGGCACACTTTTCTTCGTATTACTTTTAAAAAATAGCGAAAAATCGCTGTCCCCTACCTTATCTCGAAAAGTACTGATCAAAAAAACTTGAAAGAATTCTGGAATATTCTCCACGGGGTATAGATTGAACGAAAATTATCACGAGTGCATTACCTTTAATAATTTATTTGGTATATAAAAACAAAACAAAATTTCAAGGTCACCAGTTTTCAGTAAAGATTGGAAACAAACTTTGTTAAAAACTCATTTGGGGTGTGTTTTGTGAAGTCACTGATCATTTTATACCATCGTAACAAAAAAATTTTATTTTAAAAACAGTCAACGTACGGAACACTAATTGTGCAAGTTCAACTTGCACTTGACCGGTTTTTTAATACATGAATATTGCATGTACATTACATTTACTCTGGATCCAGTTAAAATATACACCCTCTTTAAGCCTAATAACCATTTTTCACTGCTATATATGTTTCTTTGGTTTCTTGTAGAGTCCGAACTACTAGTTGTAATACAACGCGATTCAAGATTAAGGGGGGGAGGGGAAATACCTTTATAACTTTCAAAAAAATATGTTTTGAGATTATTTCATAAAATGATTGGAGAACATCTCAAGAATATGCTCCTAAAGTTTCAAAGCAAAATTCGAGAGTCCGCCAAAGTTATAGCCCGCTAAAGTGAGTCGCCTCTGCTCGGTCTCGGAACGCGCCGCAGGCGCAGGTATAATCGGACGCTCAGGTAGGGACACTTGTTTTTTATTATCCCTTCTTCCAAAATGCCTTTTCCATTGGCCAGGTACAGGACAGATGTTTTGAAAGCATGTATAAATATGTGTAGATGTGGCTATGTGTTTACCTGACCTGTAGTTATATATTCTAACGGTGTCCATGCGAGTAATATGGAGCAACGTGTCAGTTCGGTTTCAGTTTTTTATTGGTATAATTATAACAGTTTGTTTTAAAAAAATGCCTTCTTATCCAAAAAGTTTTCGTGAGAATACTCGAGTATTACGACCACGCAAGCGAGAACCTCCAAATTATAAGAAGAATGAAAAAGAAAGTGAAAGAATAGAGCAGAGTGCAAGTGCAAAGAAATACCCCGAAGAATTAGAAAAATGAATCGCACGAGGAATTTAACTGAACACGAGGTAGTGCGAGCCTCAGTTTTATTGGACGAGGGATATTGTCAGAGTTATGTTGCCAATTTGTTAGGCAAACATCGTTCCACAATAAGTCGTATGGTAAGACGCTTAAATGAAGAAGTAGGAACTTATTCTAGAAGGCTAGGGCAAGGGCGAAAACGATGCACTAGCGACCTAGATGAACGTTTTATAAGACAATATGCTTTAAGAAACAGGACAGTCACTAGTTCTATAATAAGAAATGAACTCGAAATTGTTCGCAATATCACAATTTCTTCTAAAACAGTTAGAAGACGGTTAAATGAAGCTGGATTAAACAGTAGGAGACCAGCCACTGCGCCCTTGCTTACTAGAGAGAACAGAGTTGCCAGGTTACGTTTTGCTCGAAATCACGAAAACTGGTCTGTGGATGATTGGAAACAAGTTTTCTTCACAGATGAAACTAGGGTTAGTCTAAAACATCCAGATGGTCGTGAGCGAGTATGGCGAAGACCAGGAGAGAGGTTTGCTCCTTGCAATATCTCTGCAAATATTACATAGTTACTGTATTATGGAGTTTTTTACAGTTTTTATTGCTTTGTCAAGCCACACGTAGAACGCAAACGGGAGCTTCAATGCAACCATTTGGGGAATGGCTCCGAAACATCTGAATTCTGGTTTAAACAATATTGAAATTGCATCGTACATTGCAGCTGGAGTATTTAATGAAAGTCATACTTCAATTTTACAAACAATGAAGGAATTAAATATTACGATTGGTAAGCAAGCCATGACATACGCTGAAAAATCGACTACTACACTAGAATCGATCGATAGGAACGACGCTCCATCTTAACATCAAAATGTGCTCGCCAAGAAGAATTGATGCAGGAAAATGAGTTCTACGAGGAAACTAAGAGACTATTATATGGCCCTGGAATAGCAGAGTAGCCGGTAAGTCCTGAAGATCATTTAGTTTTTACGTTTTGAAAATTTATACGCCTGTTTCTCAAAACCCTGTTTTTGGAACTTTCGTACACGTTTACATAAAAACTACTCATTTTCTTGAAATTTGAAATAATATGACGAAGCAGTTTTTTTTTTAAATTATTGCAAAAAAAAATGGATTTAAGGAAGGCAAATTGGAAACGATGAATTATGATTTGGCTGAATGTAAATATTGTTAGAGTTTCTGTTTGCAGGATATTATGTAGCCGTCAATATGAGATGCCTACCATCTCAACAATCTAACGAAGCTCGATGTGACGATATTCTATCACGATACCATGAATTTTACCGATGATTTCTTCAAAAGAAACCTCCTAAAATTTGAAATAATGGAATAATAAGAATACTGAATACTATGAACTACCTGAACGCAGACAGCAGGAAGTCATTCAACTTAGACAAAGACCTGGAAGAAATTATATCTTGGGGTGACAGTAACCAAGTGGAATTTAACGCTACAAAAACCCAGGCGGCAGTTTTTTCTAAAAAAGTTAACGTTACTGAACCCGACATAGTTATGTCGGGGCACTCCATTCCTCTAACATCGTTACTCAATTTGTTAGGCGTTAATTTGGGGCAAATAAGTCCTGGCATGAACATGTTGCAGGCATAGCAAGGAGAGCTTCTCAAAAGTTAGGAATATTATTCCGAATCAGAAAGCTTTACATTCCACAACAACTGTTAATTCCTTACAAAGCTCAAATTCGACCAACTGTGGAATACTGCTCCCATGTTTGGGGCTCCGCTCCCAAACATACACTGCATTTGTTGAATTATATGCAGAGAAGAGCTGTTCGTCTGATTGAAGACTCAGAACTGACCGGCGGCCTTGACTCGCTGGAACATCGAAGAACGGTTGGCGACTTGAATCTGTTCTACACATGGAAAGTGTTCGAAGGATGTGGCCCGCTTAATTCCTCCCAGAGCGGTGCATGTTAGGAGTACACGTCGCGCTAATACTTCACATTCGTATGAGGTTCAGCTTGTTAGTCCTCGTACAACGCTTTTCAAGCAGTCTTTTATATGGAGAACATTATACCTTTGGAATAGTTTGCCCAGGACTGTATTTCCCATCGAGTACAATCTACAGCCATTCAAGACCAACGTGAATCGCTTTTTCCGCACACATGTCATTCCTGTAGCCCTTTTAGGATTTCCCTGCAGCACGTGTGCTAGACCCATAAAAAAAATAAATTTTAGCGCCCTACCTTTTGACCCGTATATATTTTACTATATACCAATTATTGTATATTAAATATCCCATTTCCCAGCAACAACAAGGAGAAATTCGCATTAGATACAGTGATCCCTACCCCTTTTAGTTTTTTCCCACGTCAGTAATGAAAAAAAAAAATGTGAAGTTTCAGTTCTTTAACTGAAAGAACTCCTAGAAAGATCTATAACAAGACAAATATGAAGTCTTTCTCTATCTCCCTTTTCTTCCCCTTTAGCACCTTATATGTTTTATTACCAATGATTTGCCCATTCCCTCATCAAAAAATCCTATATAATTTCTACTGAAACTATAAAAGATTCTCCCATCTTTTTCACCACCCTATTAAAGTGTAAGTCGGACTTGCGCAATTAGTGTTCCGTACGTTGATTGCTTTTAAAATAAACGATATTGTTACGGAGGTGTAATACACGACACACCCCAAATAAGTTTTCAACACAGTGTGTTTTCGATCGTTGTTGAAAAACTGATGACCTTGAAATATTTTTTATATACGAGATAAATTATTAAAGGTAATGCACTCATGGTAATTTTCGTTCAATCCACACCCTGTGGAGAATATTCCAGAATTTTTTTGAAAATTTTTTAATCAATACTTTTCGAGATAAGGGGAGGAACAGCGATTTTTGGCAATTTTTTAAAAATAATACAAAGAAAAGTATGCGCAAGTATTACGTTATATATATTTATGAACTCATGTTTTCACAAGCTTTTGACACCCCACTCGATGATCAGGTAAAAAAAAAAAAATTTTCACTTCCGATTTCACTCCCCAAAACAAACCATAAAGTCAAAATTTATCTTTCAAAACTACATGGCTCTGATGGGGCCATCAATTTCTATATTAATGCCAAATTTCAACTTCCTATGTCTATGTAATAGTTTCGGAGAAAATCGGGTGTAACAGACTGACGGACAGACAGATGGACGGACAGACACCGAAATGGTCTTGTAAGTGTTCCGTACAGAACACTAATAACTTAATTTTTATATTCCTACAGTCTAAGAACCCTGAAAAAGGGCATATAGCACGATATATATGAAGCAAGCCCTCTAACCCCTAACTCTATTCCATTAACCCCTTGTATATTTTACAATAATTGATAAGCTTAAAGTTTGTCAATTACAACAATTAAAACCCTGGAAAAAATCTCAAAATGCTATGGAAATGATGCGGTATTTAACCACCCCGACATCTTTCACCCCTTCTTGTGTTAAAATTGAAAGTAATGAAAAAATAACATAACTTTTGAATTCCCCGATTCCAAAAACCTTGAAAAGGTCATGTATCGATATATGTAGGAAAAAACTCCTCTAACCTTCTCCCCCTTCCCTTTTACCTTTTTCATGTTTTACTATAAATATGTATACAAATATTTTCCAGGAAAAATTACCATATTAGCCTAGTCGTCAGAGGCAAATTTTAACCAAAAACTCTCATTAAATTTTAACAGGCTACATTGGCATACAGGTAGTTTTTTAAACGTAAAATACGATAAAAAAAAGTTTGCTGCTCTAAAGTGTAAGCTAAGCTCACAAAATCGAAAATAAAATTCGTTTTTCTGCAAATATCTCGAAAAATAAGAAAGATATCGAAAAACTAAGAGCACCACGTGAAAGAATGGTAAATTTTACAAAAAAATAGTACATAGATTATTTTTTTAGTTTTACCGTAATTAAAAAAAAAATATTTAAAATAAACTGGCTGATGCTTCCAACCTTATTTATGATTAAATTAACGTTTCTGTATGGTATACTGTTAAAATTTTGAAATTGGCTATTAAGGGGTTTCTCGGGGTACTGATTAAGGATCCGATGAAAGATTTGAAAAATTCAAAATGGCGAATCCCATATGACGGTCAAAGAGTACGTTAATTTCTTACAGTAATTTAGAAATTTTGTGTTTTCAGTAACTGTTTTCTTAGTACCTGGATGTTCAGATGAAATATAAATACCTTTAAATATATTTTTTTTATTTTAAGGTAGTACTGTCGATACCACAAGTTTCAAATGTGTGCTTTGGCTGAATTGACTTCCGTAGTATTTAGATTTGGTAACGCCGCGTAAAGCAAAAGAGATAGAGATATGCTTAGAGCAGGGGTGCTCAAACTTGAACTGCTGGCGATCTACCTCAATATTGTTAGACTACGATCGATCGACTCTGAGAGGCTGCGAGTAAGTGTGATGCAGGATTGTCGTCTAGGTAGGGTGTATCGTGGCATAGATATTAGTTTTCCGCACAATATGCATTTTTTTAGTCAAGGTAAGTGTAGATCTGCTCTAAAATGTCAATGAAAAAACTCATAATTATTCAAAATTGCGAGTTTATTGGTTCTTACAAAACGAACGAGTTCTAGTGTCTAAACTTAACTAAAGAGTGACTTTGGATGTTGAAGCGTGGCACTGCATCTCCTCAGTATACTTTTCATAAGATGGTACGTAATTACCGAGTGCTAATCGCAAGCATGATGACATATGTTCGTCAGTTAGTCGATTGCGATATTTTGACTTAATTATCTTCATTTCAGAAAATGCAGACTTGCACAAGTAAGTTGACCCAAACATCGCCGTCAGTTGAAGGGCGATTTGCCTTAGATTCGGATATTTATCTTCAGATATAAAACACCAGAATTTTGTATCAGATGCTGTGGCTTTGAGATGTATATCTGATATAATCTGCACTAACTCATTTTCAACAGAACATGAGTCCATGTTAAACTGACTTGCTATTTCAGTAGCTAATTCATCAATGTTTTTACACGACAAAGGATAACTCATAAATGATGCGATATTTGCCAATTTACTGAAATCATAAAAACGTATTTCGAATTGGCCCAAAATATTTGATAATTCTGCCTCATAAATATCATAATTCAACTGAGGAATCCTTGCTTTCAAAGACGGAAATTTTTTCAGATCCTTTCTTTTCAGTTGATCTATCATAAGTTGCAATTTACTTTTGAATGCGTTTATTGCTCTAATCATCTCAATAATTGTTTTTCCTTTACCTTAAAGCTCCAAATTAATGGTGTTTAAATGCATTGTGATGTCTGTCAAAAATGCCAAATCAGTCAGCCATTTTCCGTTTTTCAGCATCTAAGTGTCATCACCTTTTTCGTCCAGAAAAGCTGTTATTTCGGGCAATAATTCTTGAAACCTTTCTAGGAATTTTCCGCGACTCAACCACCTGACGTCCGTGTGAAGAACTAAATCAGTGTGTTCAGCTGACTCACTATCTTCCAACTGCAATTTAAAGAGCCGTCGTTGCAAGCTACGTGCACGGATAGAATTCACAATTTTTATTGCAATGCCTATAATCTCCTCCATGTTTAGAACTTTTGAACACAAAACTTGTTGATGTATAATGCAATGGAAGGAGAAAAATGAAGGGAAATCATCATTAGCTCGACACAATGCCACAAAACCGTTTTTGTTTCCATTCATTGCTGGTGCTCCATCGGTTGTAATGCACACTAGTTTTATATATTGGTAGCTTGTAGTTTGTTACAAAATTGAAGAAAACGTCATATATATCTTCGCCACGGGTCTTTCCTTTCAGAGGAATCATTGTCAAAAACTCTTCCTTAGCCGACATGTCATTGAATACCATTCGAATAAAAATACACAGCTGAGCAGTGTCTGTCATATCGGTGGATTCGTCGAACTGTAAAGAAAAATATGTACATTCCATGATATCATATTTTAGTTTATCTGCCATGTCCTGACTCATGACTTCAACACGCCTTGTGACAGTCGGACGAGATAACTGAAGTTCTCTAATAGCAGACATAATCTCTGTTTTATTTTTAAAATCTCCAAATAAAGTTTCACCCGCTTCAATAAATGCTTCCTTCACAACCAATCCATCATCAAATGGTTTTTTTGTGTTTCGCCAATATATGAGATATTTTAAATGACGCGATCGTTGCAGCTTTTGATTGTTTGGCTGGTCTTGTGAACATGGTTTGTTCTTTTTTCAAACAAGTTATCAAATCATGTACTTTTAGTTTTCTTAATTCACTCTGTGACGGAAAATCCTTTTCATAGTTTTTATGAACCGTTTTATGATGCCTCTTTAAGTTCCCACGCTTAGGTATTGCGACTGACGCACGGCAAATGAGACAAATGCATTTATCCTTTACCAAACAAAAGAAAAATTCTTCCTCCCAATCGTTATTAAAATGATAAGTTTTACTTTTCTTCGCCACACTCATTTTGGACTATTTATTAATAAACTTTGTATCGATGTATCGCCTTCAAGTTACAACTCAGACTAACTCCTACTCCTGCAGGCGCAACATTTATATCGGCGCGAACGAAGTCTCGAATGTTCCCGTCAAACACGCCGCCCGAAGTTTCTAGAAAAATCGGCGGGAGTCAAAAATGCGGCTTTTCTTTGACAAGTACCGTGCGTTCCTTTGATAAAGCCGCCCTTTGCCGCTAGCAGGGGGTTATTACGATAAAAGAAAGTGATGAGGGGGTTATTCTGGCTTAATTGTGGATCGAATAAATTTTAGTAGTTTATTCATTACATTTTAGTTACCTAAAACAAAATCTGTGAATAGTTCTATATCGGAATTTTTTTCTCGAGATCGACTCAAAAATCACTCGCGATCGACTTGTCGATCGCGATCGACCGTTTGAGCACCCCTGGCTTAGAGTAACTCTGTTTCACTCAAAATATTCAATATTTAAATCTGGCGCGAGACACTAGCGCTTGATCTTGAGCAAACATCAACAAGTTATAGGTTATGTACGTATGTCTACTAAAATGTCGGAGTCAAAATTAAATCATACAAAAAAAGTATTTCATTGGAAAGGCAAAAGAGTTACACAAAAAAAATACGAGAAAAATTTAAAACAAATTGCATTAGCAAATAAATTAAGAGATGAACATGGCAAGTTTGTGACACCCAACCTTATAACCGACGTGAACATTCCAGTAAATATAAATAATGATGAATCGGATGATGTCGCTGGTCGCAGAATAATTCACCTCAAAACACTTGGAAAAAATATGTCTTGTAAGCATTGTGAGTTTTTATTGTCGTTGACTGATACTGTAACCGAAAAACGTTCTGGTTTGGCATCAATTTTATATATGCAGTGTAGGATGTGTAAAAAAATACTGGGGCTAATACTGACATCCAACATGAGGTTCCTAACGGCAGCAGTCATTACGACTCTAATACTCAAGTTGTAATCGGTAGATATCAAATATAATAAATTTTAATAATGATTTACTTGGTTCTTTCCTGAGTTGGGACGATGCTTGCAATAAAATAAAGCTTTCACAAAATTTGTCTAATGCAATTAAAGAATTAAAATTATTAAAAGATTGCGTATCTGTAAGTATGAGGAAAAAAATGGTTGCTGCAAACGTGACTTATAAAATGCTTGAAGAGACATATAAAAAAAATAAATATCCTGGTATAGTCCAAATTTTAGGCAAAGACGAGAACGGTGCTGTTAAAGTTACCAAAAGGAAAAAAATATTAGAAATTTTTTTTAATTATTTCGAATCTAAAGAAGACAATATCTAAAAAATCGTTAATATTTAATTTGATTCTATTTTGTGATTTGTTCATTTATTCGATAAACATAAATGTATAAAAAAGTTGTTCATATTCTATAATCAAAAATTTTTATACTACTGATATTCTCACTGACTAACATATCCCATTCCATGCATGTTTAAATTTCGCGCGTGTCCTAACCTCTTTTACGACGTTGCCATATCTAATTAACAACGAGACAAAACGTAAGTTTTTTCTAATTATTTGATAATTACGATTGACACATGAACATCGATTTTTAAATAACTAAGTTCAAAAAAAAATTTCTTTTTCAGTTGATACCATTATTATTGTAATCTGAACGGTACTTTTTGTGAAATAAAATAAAATCTATGATTTCTCATAAGGTCCAATGTTAAAGAAGAAAATTTTAAATATTAATAACTTTTTTCTGATTCTCTGTAGCCCTTTAAAAATTTAACTGGTACATTATCTTATTATAATCTACCACTATGGCAAGTTTCATTGAGTTCTGAATGGTAATTCTACGACCGACAGTACTACCACAGTAAACACACTATACAGTAGCGAAACTCAAGGATAATCGCATAGGAAAATCAGGTTCGTTTTCAGAAGGTCACGTGGCAATCCGCCATGTTAAAAGTGGACCAACGCGAGATTTGAAATACAAATAAAGTTGTGCAAAGTTTTATCATTCAAAATCATAGATATAGAAATGTTTGAAAATTTTTGATTTGTTATTTAATACAGCATGAGTAATATAAAAGTTAATACAGCATGAGTAATATAAAAAAAAACAAATGAATACAGGTGAAAAACTTGATAGGAAGGTATTTGATGGAATTCTTCATATTCAACTTCAATTTTTAATAACCTTATCCAAAAATTCAAAAGTCTATCAAAGTTAAACGTCACTGTTTGAGGTTAAAGTTTTATTTACATCATTTTTCAAGTAAATTTGTGATTAGATGTTTTTTAAGGACTAAATTAATTTAATTTAATTGTGATTACTAAGATGTCAACATCTTCTAAAATAAGAGCATTTTTTCTAAGCAGTGTTGTGTGGTTTGGTGTGATAGAACTCTCGTTAATTAAAAAACACTGTATCTACTTTTTTGGTACTTATTTTTTCTTAAACTACAAAACTATATTGTGTAACTTCGAGAAAGGTTAATATAATATTATTAATGAATTATGAACGTATATGTATAGACCTCTATTTTCTATGTGAATGATTCTTAGAGGTTCTATACCATTTTGTGTTCTGTTATCTGTATTGCTTTTTGATAATGTAATTAATGCTTACTTTATTTACAATGAATTAATATTTAGATCAAAGAGTCAATACAGTAATTTCGTAATTATAGTTACATACAATACTTGGTTATGACCAAGCTGACTTGTCAATTAAAACTATATTGGGAATGTGGAATCTTTGGCACAATGACACTACTCAGTATATATCATCACTACACCAAACATTTTATTTTTGCACTCGACGCGCGTTTCGCTAACCATATTAGCTTCATTAGGAGAAATGATTGACTCATATATACTGAGTATTATCAATTACAGTTTAAAAGAAAAATAACTATATTTAATTTATAATATAGGTATAGAACAATAGAAATAAGTTCTTTATAGGAGGAATATTATTAACAGGTAACTAAATCTTCAAAATTTTAATAGTAACCATAATTACCATCAAAATGGACTTCGATTAGGTGTACTGTCCATTTAACGAACTTAGTTTCAGAATATTTTACTCTCTGACACACATCGTCTGACAAAATCATATTACAAAAATATCTTTGGAATCACATTAAAATTTTTCTTATTTTAATAGCATATTTGATTCAATAATCCATTTATATCAGTTATTTCAATAATCCCATTCCCCAGTGGTTTTGTGATCTCAACACGACACTTAATATTTAAACTTTCAAACCCAGCTTATAAGAAAATAAAATATACTGTCTAAAATTTGAAAATAATAAATATGTTGTTATAGGTTCTGTATCTCTTACAATATATTCACAGAAACTTGTGAAAGATTGGCATGAAAAAGGAGCAATGTAATTTATAGAGAAAAATAGAAAAAAAAAGTCACTTTCAGAGTATTAATTGTACTTGCAATTAAACAGTGTTGTATTTATCAGGTTTATTATTAGAAAAGCTGTGTCAAACAATTAATTCAGATGAAGTTATTGAAAACTAGAAGCCTCTTGAGAATACACCTTTTAGAAAAAAAATATGTTTTATTTATAATTTATCAAATATAAATAGTTTTAAATAACTGAATACTAGTTTACACAAAAATAAATCTTTCTAAAAACCAGAATTTGGAGGATTATTTATTAATCATAAAAAAATTACACAGGCACACAAAAAAAGTTTTTCACTAGCGAACAGATCGCTATACCTATATGTATTTTTAGGCGCCGAAACCGAATTTGAGGTCAGAATCGAGCAAGCACGTCAGGATTTTTAATAACCAGCCGAACTAAGTTTAGAAACAAATTTCAAGCTTTAATGACCAAATCACTCTACAAATATGAACGTTTTATTAAATCAATCAAGGTTCCCTGGAAGGCCGTCTCTTGAGCAAATATGCCTAAACAAAATGTACATTAGTAATGATAATATTGTTTCATGCATATTGTATTTTTTCAAAAATGCATTTAAGATAGTGAAAAGTTGTCTTGTGAAAGCAAGCAATAGAGATTTATTAAAACAATCAACAACTCCAACAACTTTAATCACATACCATGATTTCTATGAAATCATTGTTTCAACTAAAAACAGAGAAACTGCAAAAAAAATCATTAATGTAGCAACTTAAACTTTGACGGATAATACTGTTGATGATTACAAGTGATGTAAATAAGGCATAAATAAATTTAGTTGTTATGATTTAGAATAATAATCTTAGCGCGCCCTGATTGAGTTAGAAATGTCTTATTTGCAAATTTTAGAGCATAAAAAAGTGTGACTCGAGCAAATAATTTGCGAAAATAATTATATGGAATATTGCAATTCTCAACGGCACAACAATAAGCTCCTTTCCCCATGATTATATAAATTGTTTCTCAACGTTTTCGATTCTCTTCACTTACAAACGCTTTTTTTAATTCTCTTTTTCTACAAACTCTCTTTTATATTCATATAAACTGCAGTCACATCAAGAAACGATGGACAATACATTTCCAAAGACACATTCCGAGATCAGATGTAAACACTGAGCGGCCATTTTGAAAAAGGACCCGTCGACGCACGCGCCGTCAAAATCTGGTCATCAAATTGGAGCTCAGTTTCGCTACTGTAGTATGTTTACTGTGGTACTACCTTAAGTTTAAGTTGTATAATTAATAATAAGCAAAAAATACGTTTATCTTGAACAGTTTTTTAAGAGCGAAATTACAAAAAAAAGAAAGTTTTTTAAAATTTTTAATGATTTTCTAATATTAAGTATACTTTTAACTGCAACTAAAAAAAAATATCCGACTTTTTTTGTCCATTTCATACTGCTTTAAACGAAAAATTGCCGGCGGTGCACTACGGCGAGCAAATTTTCATATTTTGAAACTCAATTTTTAAATAACACAGACCATGTGGGTATTTTTAATTATTCTTATGTGGAAACTTAGGATATAATAATGATATGTGCACAAGGATTTTTTTTTCAATACTATATTTTATTAAATATTTGAAAATTTACTGTATGCCCGTTTAAAAAATCATGAAAACAAAAAGTTCGTTTTAAGTTTTTAGTATCACCGTAAAGTTGAAAGTCTCCTCTTCAAAGAGCTATCCGAATTTTTAATATAAATTTTCATGTTAATAAAAAAAATCTGGAAAAAAAATCTATAATCTACGTTCAAAAAACTACCTGTTTGCCAAAATGCAGCCTGGTAACAATTGAAGAGAGCTCAAAACCCCTGGCAACTGGGCTATATTAAAGCCACACCAAATTTATTGATACCTACCCCTCATTAAGTATTATATACATACCAAGTTTAAAATTTCGTTCGAAAATTATCGTGCCAACAGACTGGCAGACAAACCGACGGAAGCGAGTAATGCCCCTATATATATATATATATATATATATATATATATATATATATATATATATATATATATATATATATGTATATATATATATATATATATATATATATATATATATATATATATATATATATATATATATATACATATTTGGGTTTAACTGTACATATAGACAAGTAATATATAACAATTATACAACTAAGTATTGTGTTCCCATTCGCCTTCTCCAAACCTCTCTATCGTCCGCCATCTCTTCTTCCATTCCTCGTGGCCTCATGGTTTGTCTCATATCTTCATTCCACGTGGTCGTCCTTTATTATTTCTTCCCGGTGGTTTCCATGTCCAGAGCCTTTTGGGCCATTTTGTATCATTCATTCTGAGTAGGTGTCCAAACCATTTTCATTCTCTATTTTATATTCTTTGTATAATTGTTTCTGTTGCTGCTGTTCTGTTGCGTATTTCTTGGTTTGTTATGTGTTGGAATTTGGACACTCCGGCGCTTCTTCTCAGGTAATCCATCTCTATCGTCGTTATTTTTCTTTTTATCCTCTTCTTTCATTACCCACAGTTCACTACCATAACTTAAAACCGATTCTACCATTGTTCTTCCAATTCTCTTTTTGTTTTGTGTAGTTATGTTTTGATCCCACCATATTGAGTTAAGATTCTCCAGGCTTTTTTTTGTATTTTATTCTGTATTTCCTTTTTACCTATACCAATTTTATTGTCAATCAGTACTCCTAGATATTTAAATTTCTTGACTTGTTTAACATGTGTATCGTTGTTAATTAGGACTATTCTATTCCGAGTACTCCGTCTTTTCAAAGCTCACCTCCAGTCCCCATTCCTTGTAGTCTGTGTATAATCTCTTCAATACATATTCCATATCGAATGCATCTTTTGTTATTATTACTTGGTCGTCTACAAAGTTTAACAATAATAGGTGTTTATCACTAATGGGGATGCCCATGCTTTGGCAAGTGCGGTCCCATTTCTTTAGAGCGTTATCTACAAATATACTAAATAAGATTGGTGAAAGGCAACACCCTTGTCTTAGACCTTTTGTAATGCGAATAGCTTCCGAGAGATAGCGTCCTTGTTTCACATATTCTATATTTTCATTATATAACTCTTTTATTGTTGTTATCATCATCCCTTCTTTTATCCCTACTGCTCTCAAGACCTGCCAAAGTTTATTTCTCGGTACACTATCGTATGCCTTCTTAAGATCTATAAAGGTCACATGTATTTCGTTATCTTTTTGGATCTTCTTTTCTATCAATTGTTGTAAAGTAAACAAGTCTATACACGACCGGCCCGGAGTAAATCCGCTTTGGTTTTCGGATATCTTTTCTTTAATTGTTACTCTTATTCTATTCTGCAATATTTTACCGTACAATCTGTTCATAGTGCTTGTAACGCATATACTTCTATATATTAGGGTCTTTTCTATTTCCTTTCTTATAGATTGATATATAATAAAAGACTGTTTTTGGTCAATTTCCACTGGTTTATTTAAATTGTGATGACGCGTTTCGCTGTCGATGAAGCTGAGTGTAAAATGTAGATCTGAAGAAGCTGCATCGACAGCGAAACGCGTCATCGCAATTTAAATAAACCAGTGGAAATTGACTAAAAAATAGTCTTTTATTATATATTTATAATGAATTTCCATCAAGTAGAAGCTACAACCATCCAAAAATTATAGATTGATGAAATGTAACTCTTTTTCCATTCGGTAGGTGTTCTTCCTTGTGATATACATTTATTAATTAAGCTAGTTATTGTTCTCCACATGCTTATACCTCCATTTTTAATCATTTCTGCAGAGATATCACCTGGTCCGACTGCCTTAATACTCTAAAACGTGAAGAAAAGCAAAAATCTCGAAAAATGATTTATTTACAAGTACAATAATTCCCTTTAGCAGGGAATGTAAAAGCATGCAGCTAAACGTTTATGTTGTTTATTTGTTGTTTTAGGGCAGTAAAAAAATTAATTACGACCTTAAGATGTGTAGGTGTGAAAATTGTATTAGGTGGAAAAAAGCTGAGAAAAAACCCTAGAAAATTGCTTAACTTCCCAGTATCGCCATTATTTCTTTCCCTACAAGCCGAGAAAATGCATTAGGGTTTTTTGGCTGTTTTCCAGCAGTAAAAATCGACAGGTTGAAGGCGAACTCTGCACTTTTCGTCCACTTGAAAGCCGCCTCGTCGCCAATTGATGGAAATGGCTTAAAGTGGGCCGGAAAATAGAAAAATCCCGTTGAAAAGGTTCGGCGAATTTTTTGTAATTTTTTCTTTTTTTTTGTTTATTATACTTTTTTATTTATAGTGGATGTGTACTAAATCAGACTTCAGCCAAAGTAGTAGGCCAAATGTATTTTTAGAGACTGGCTTTTTTTTATCGTTTACCTTTCCGCCTGAGTATAGATTTTTATCCTTTTTCATATTCTGAGGATATCGGCGGGATGTCGTAATACCCTTCAACGTTGTAGGCCAGTTAGAATACGATTTTGAGGTGAAATTGTTGGATACTGCTACTTTTTTTTAGAATATTCGTCTCGACGAATACATTAACGCAAAAATATTGCGAGCACTGAAAAATTGGAGCAACACCCTCAAAAATGGGAGAATTGGCGCGTTTTTTTTTTTTTTTTATTGTATTTTTGCAATTTTATCATAAATTTCTGGAAAATAAACTAAAAAAACTGACAGACTTTGATTCCAGATAAAAAAAGGGAAAAATTTAAGGGACTATGGATGTCATTTGAATGTTCTGGTCGGGAGAAATTGGCCATTTTTGTCGCTTTTTTCTTTTATCATTTCTTTATGATTAAATAGGTGTACTTAGAAACTGTAAGCTGATTCCAAACTAACTTTAGCACAACGGAACATCTTCATACAGTTAGGCAGCTCAGAGAGAAAACAACGGAATACAAAACACCATTGTGGCTGGCCTTCGTAGATGTCAGAAAGGCTTTCGACACGGTAGAAACCTGAGCAATAATCAAGTCATTTAGAAATGCTAGAATGGACCAAAGATACGTCAACCTATTAGAAAATATATTTAAGTTATCAACAATCACCATCAAAGTTCACGATCTAATTGCTAACGATATCATCTTGTTCGGGAAAAATTGGGAAGAACTAACACAGATGCTACAAGAACTACATAAAGCAGCGGCTAAAATAGAGTTACAGGCTGCCTATAGCAATATGAGGACATCATCAACATAAATATGAATCAGACCAAGGCACTAAAAACAAAAATCTATAACGAGCTTATGGTCCCAGTTGTTACATACTGTTCTAAAACATGCCTTCTGTCTAAAAAGGTTATTAATAAACTGAGGGTACATCAGAGCTATTGTCAGAAGTCTGTTGGGCATATTGCTCAGAGATCGAAAAACCAACGAATGCATTAAGGGAAGACCCAGGTAACAGACATCGTGAAAAGAGTCGGCTCCTTAAAGTGACAATGGGGAGGATGGTGGAGCCCTTGGACGAGAAGAGAGGCGCGATAGAGATGGTACGACGAACTAACGAGATTTGCTGGCTTGGGCTAGTACCAGATTGCCAAGAACAGAGAGAAATGGACAAATATGAGAGAGGCATATATCCAATGGATAGCAAACGCCTAACGAAGAAGATGTATATATACATACATACATACATATATATATATATATATATATATATATATATATATATATATATATATATATATATATATATATATATATATATATATAAGAAAATAAGCAAAATGTCGGTTTTATTTTACCTAAATTATTGAACCCCAATCAAACTCGACTCCAAAAGGCTCTTCAGAATTATTTAGATTTGACACGCTGTAATCCATCCCTTCAAGCGGTGATAAATAAAATCCCTGTCCTTTCCAGGAACAGTGGCGTACATATTATTTAGACACATCGCTTAGTATATGAAAACCAATAAATGCTTGTATCAAGAACAATTGCAAAAGAGGCATGATAAATCACGCGTTTCTATAACTAATGATAAGTTTTATGGATTCTCGACATACCTATACGCCAATGGTTGTAATAAGTAGACACGTTAAAAACAATTGACTAGGATTTTGATAATAATACAACGTGAACTTAAGCTGAAACCCGAACAAATAATTTTCTATTAGTAGTATTTCTCATTTCATTGATGACACAGTGTAAAAAGATCCAAGACATATTTACTTTTTATGACAGATCATAAAAACCCGGGATAATACTCGATAGAATTTACAACATGATCTGGATTCCAAATTTGAAATGGGTACCACAAAGTTCAACATTTATTCTTAAGTTTACATAATAATAAAACTGGTAACGATTTAAAATATACCTTATAGAGCTGTCAACTGCCGTGAAACAAGCTGTGACTGCAGTTGCACTACATCAGCAACAGAGTGTAACTTGGTGTCTTCTGAAAAGTTGAGTTTAACAGTTTTGCCATACTACATAGGAATTATGCTTATTGAATATATATAGATAAAGGATCCATAATTAAAGGAGTGGTTTACTGCAGTTCAATCCAAAGTCTGAAGCAAGCCGTTAGAAGGAAACGTGCAAGCCAGAAAGCTCAACATCCACTCTTCAGTCGTGATTTAGATTTATGTGACTTCTTTTTGTTAAAACACCTGAAGAAAGACCTCGGAGGCTAAAAATTTCCCTAAATGACAAGTTAAAACTCGCTGCAGCGCCGTTTTTTGTAGCCCACACCATTTTTTTTTCGATGGAGTGAAGCAACTCTAGAAATGCTAGACTAAGTGTATAAGTATGGGTGTTTCTGATTAAGGCAAAACCGCAATTTAGAATACCTTTCTCTATCTCCCCTGCGCTAGAAGAGCACAGGGGACATGTTTATAGCAACCAGAATTTGGCGGGATTAACAAGACCAATCAAAACAGACAATTTATCCCGCGATATTCTATTGACTGTTTTGATTGGTCTTGTTAATACCGCCGAATTTTCGCTACTATGACCATCTTTCCCGTACTGTTTTATTTACAGTGTTGTAAAATGACGTTTCTTCTTAATTACAAAATCTCATAGACGGTTGTTATGTAGAAAAACAATTTTTTGCTAGTTTTCTTCCATAATTGGGTAGTTAAGTTAAAGAACACTCATACTTAGTGAATCAAAATAACTACCAGTAATATTTCAGTCTCTTTTATCCCTATTATTAGTCTTCCTTTTCAATTTTTACGATATATACTCTTAACGAATGACCCCATCCACGTCACTGACCCTAAAACGTTGTCCTTTTATGACGAAGGGCTCATTTTAGCAACTGTTGCAAAAAGCCCAGTGACATTTATTAAAGGCGATCTGTGAGGTTATTTTGCGTGATTTTGTGTACGTGTTTTTTTTAGGGACCTAAAGACGCTTTATATTAAGGAGAATGTGACGGCATTCGTTTTTCTCGGTATGTTGGGTCGGATTTTCATGGAAATGAGGCTTATTATGTGAAATTTAGGTTATTATTTTTTTATGAAGACGTATAAAAAAATAGTTAATACATTTTGGAATCGCTACCCTGATCAGTGTAAATGGTATTTTAACCAAGTAATGATCTAATTCTGAGGAAAGCGAACTGGCTAGATTAGGAACATCGTGGGGACTAGACAAGTTGGTTACTTGATTGTGTTCTGTTCAGGGAAAGTGTTCGATGTATGTAGCCCTCTAATATCAAGTATACTTTTAACTGTAACTTTTTTTTGACCATTCCGTACTGCTTTGAATGTAAAATTGCCGGCAGCATACTACAGCCGGTAAATTTTCATGTTTAAAACTAAATTTTTAAATAACACAGATAAAGTGGGCAATTTCTAATTATTCTTATATTGAAACTTAAGGTATAATAATGATATATGAGCAAGAATTTTTTTTTTTCAATACTATATTTTTATTAAATATTTGTAATTTACTGTATACCCGTTAAAATCATACAAACAATAATTTCGTTTAAAGTTTTACAAGTTTTAAAGCAACAAAAATAAAAACTATTAGTGTCATCGGAAAGCTGAAAGTCTCCTATTCAAGAAGCTACCTTTTAATTTTTTTTACAGTCTGAAAGCAAGAAATATCGATTCGAGCGGTGCGCGTAGAGTTCCAAATAAACCTGTTTGGCGCGCTACACTTTTTGAATCAACTATCCGAATTTTTAATAAATTCTCACTCTAATAAAAAAATCTGGAAAAATAATCCATATACTATTTCTTGTAAAATTTCCCGCTCTTTCTCGTGGTGCTATTAGTTTTTCGATATCTATTTTATTTCGGATTTTCATGGAAATGAGACGTTTCAAAAAACAGTTAATACATTTTGGAATTCGCTACCCTGATCAGTGTAAATGGTATTTTAACCAAGTAATGATCCAGTTCTGAGGCGAGCGAACTGGCTAGATTAGGAACATAGAAGGGACTAGTCAAGTTGGTTACTGGATTGTGTTCTATTCAGGGAAAGTGATCGATGTATGTAGCCCTCTTGAACACTTCCAGAGGGCGTCCGCTATGCCCATAATGAAACTATTTCCAATTTCAAACCAAGTAGTCAATAAACAATATTATTAAAATTTTGGATGTCGATTTTTGCATAACTTCCAGGAAAATTATGATTAAATAATTCCACAAATACTTTTATTCGTATAAATACGAAACTGTTAATAAATAATATTATTTAAAATATGTAAAGAATTATTAAAAATATCCAGGGCTCGTTTTAAAATAAAACAGAATAAATGAAAAATAAATAAATTTGTTTATTAATTAAGTACTCTCGAAACGTAGTTGAAATAGTCGGTAAAACATCAAAGTATTTGAAAAACATGAAACACATATGAGTTACATAATAATTAAATTGAAATATTTTTATAACAAGCAATAAATATACTCTAACATATATTCACAAATCAGGATTCTGATTAAATAAAACACTAATTAATAATTTATCCATCCAAATCTATTTGATTTCTCTTAGAGTAGTCTCCTCTCACAACAAAACACTTATGCCAACCGTTTTTCTAATCTTTAAAATACTTGTTATCCTCAATTTCAAGACGGTTATCAAATTATTTTTTAAAACTTCTGGAGATTCAAAGCGGTATCAACGGAGTTGCAATTTCAGCTTATGAAGAAGGCAAAGTCACACTGTATCATATCCGGTCAATACGGTGCATATTTTCATTTTGGTTTAAAAATTTACGAATAATTATTGTATTGTTCGATGGTATGATCTAATGATGCATAAGCTATGACTTGTTCTTCCATAATTCAGGCAATTTTTACACGTTCGCAAATGACGCATACCCCTTAAATAATACTCCTTATCAGCTCTTAGCTAGGTTGAAAATTCTTTGTGCACAACACCACGGTAATCGGAGAAAACAGGACCTTGATTTTTGATCGACATTGACGTGGTTTTCGTGGTTTTAGTTTACTTTATGTATTTTGTTGCCGCTGTTGCCGAGTTATATAAAAAATTCTACGTCTTATCACCAGTAATTATACATTTGAAAGGAAGCATATGTTCAACGTCCTAAATACCTCAATATTTTTCAAAAAAAAATCATGTCTCTTTCTAATAGCCCAGTCGTCAGAGGCAAATTTTGACGAAAAGCTCTCATCAAATGTTAACATGCTGCATTTTGGCATACAGGTAGTTTTTTGGACGTAAAATGCGATAAAAAAAAGTTTGATGCTCTAAAGTGTACGCTAAGCCTATAAAATCGAAAATGAAAAATTCGATTTTTCGCAAATATCTCTAAAAATAAAAAAGATATAGAATAACTAATAGCACCACCTGAAAGAACGGGAAAGTGTCTAAAAAATAGTGTATAGATTATTTTTTTAGTTTTACAGTAATAAAAAAAAATATTTAAAATAAAATGGCTGGTTTAACCTCTTCAGTTGTAGTGGGAATCATGCTTCTAACCTTATTTATGATTAAATTAAATTAAATATTTTGAAATTGGCTATTAAGGGGTTTTATCGGGGGTGCTGATTAAGAATCTGATGACAGATTTGAAAAATTTAAAATGACGGATCCAATATGACGGTCAGAGAGTACGTATTTCATTTAATTTCTTTGAGTAATTAAGAATTTTTATGTTTTCAATAACTGTTTTCTTTATTCGTGGATGTTTAAATGAAATATAAATACTTTATACTTAAAGCTTAGACTTTTATCTTTCATTTCCCACCTTTAAATACATTTTTTTTATTTTAAGTTTAAATTGTATGATTAATAATAAGCTAAATATACGTTTATCATGAACACTTTTTTAAGAGCAAAATTACAAAAAAAGAGAAAGTTTCTAATGTATACTTTTAACTATAACTAAAAAAAATTGTCCGACTTTTTTTGACCATTTCGTAGTGCTTTGAATGCCAAATTGCCGGCAGCGTACCACAGCCGATAAATTTTCAAATTTTAAAACTCAATTTTTAAATAACACAGATAATGTGGGTAATATTTAATTATTCTTATATTCAAAATCATAATTTTATTAAATATTTGTAATTTACTGTAGGCCCGGTAAAAATCATGCAAGCAAAAATTTCGTTTTAAGTTTTACAAATAATTAAGCAACAAAAATAAAAACTATCATCGGAAAGCTGAAAGTCTCTTCTTCAAAAAGCACGAACACAAATAACACCAGGATTTATTACATTAAAAGGTCTAAAGCAAAGATGCTGTTTATCACCAACCCTTTTTAAGAAATATCTGGAAAGTGTACTAAAGAAATGGAAGCAGAAATGTAGACCAATGAGATTACCATTAATTAACACCATGTTGTATACGCTAAGCTTCACGGATGACCAAATAGTAGTGGCTCAAGATCGCGACGACTTGAGCTACATGACGAGAAAACTATTTGACGAATACAAAGATTGGGGTTCAGAAGTCAACATAGAGAAGACAAAATATCTAAGTATTGGAGGGCAACAAAAAGATCTTATACTGGACGATCGAACCACGATAAAACACTGCGGCGATTACAAGTGTCTGGGTGTAAAAATTTCGGAGGATGGAAAACTGGACAGGGCAATAAGAGAGAGAAATATGGCACAAAGAAAGGCCACTAAACTACTAAACCGCATTCTATGGGATAAATCTATAAATAAAACCAACAAAAAGTGGATATATGAAACCATAGTGAAAAGTATCACATTATATACCTGCGAAGCAAAGAGCATTAGCCACGCTGAGAGCAATGGAAATGGACTTCTGGAGAAGAGCAGCAAGAGTACCCAGAAGAGAAAGTCACAACGAACGTATTAAAAAAATAATAGGAATCAAACACAGTATTACAGACGACATTTTAATTAAACAACTTATATGGTTTGGGCACATCCAAAGAATGAACGAAGATCGAATCCCAAAACAAATACTAAAATTGCAACCAAAAGGCAGGAAAAAGCGACGTAGACTGAGAACAAGTTGGAGAGAGGGGATAGACAGGAAATTGAGGAAGGAAAGGAAGATCTTTGGAAAAGATGGAGATGGGAAAACGTCGGAGAACGCTGTAAACTATATATATATATATATATATATATATATATATATATATATATATATATATATATATATATATGTATATATACATATAAATATAAATATAAATATAAAAAATAATCATACCGAGGATTCGTTCAATAGGAGGAATAATGCCAACGCTTAAACAACGCTAACGCCCTTTAGAATGAACGTCTGAGACACGGCTAAGAATTAAACAAGTATGTATGTATGTGTTTTATAAGGATCTATTGTAAACAAATGTTACCTCAAAATGACCACAATTAAAAATATTATATCTTAATACTGATCATAATTATAATATATCTTAGAATTGCTAACATGTGTATGTTTGTTCAAAGTCATCAAGAAAAATACAAATTTTTGGAAAAACTAATTCAAGTATCTGGTGTGAGATACTACGCATTTAATGTTAATCACCCGATAATATATCCTGAAAATGCTGATCCTTACTTTATAATGATGTTTGACTTGTGAGAAACAGGAAAAGATTAGAAATTACTTTTGTAAGGGGAAATATAATAATGAAGATTTATTTTACCTTTGTCAAATATATTGGGAAGTACACAGCTAATTCCAGATAGCGCAAATATGATTACTTTATTTAAACAGAATGATATGAATCTTAAACATATATACATACAGTGATCACATAAACCGTGACAGGTAGCTGGAAACCTTTAAAAACACCTGCTCGGAATGTTGGAAAGAAAAATATAGACATACATATACATATATATAGTAACTGTAGTTTTATTCTAATATCGAGCTTTCGTTGCCAAATCATATATCATCTTCAGGACGTGGAAGATATAGAAAATAACTCTCATTAGCCAGAGTACCCTCTGAAGGAATATACCATACTTTCAAAAGAAAAAAGTACGCAACACTAACACAATTTTTTAATTTTTTGAATTTGAAAGCTTAAAATAGTACTTACTAAATATTTACAGGTGGCCCTCTGTTGAATGAGAATCTGATCTATATCAGTTGCAGGAAAGGAAGTGTTAACACATGATTTTAAACAGTAATTAATGCAGAACTTATTCGTATAAATTCACACAATCGGTCACAACTTTATTTATTAAATTGTTAGAATATAAAGTAACAAAAATAAAAACTATTAGTATCATCGGAAAGCTGAAAGTCTCTTCTTCAAAAAGCTATATTTTAATTTTTTTTTACACTCTGAAAACAAGTAATGTCTATTAAATTTCGAACGGTGCGCGTAGACTTTTAAATTAACCTGTTCGGAGTACTTACTGAATCTTTACAGGTGGCCCTCTGTTGAATGAGAATCTGATCTATATCAGTTGCAGGAAAGGAAGTGTTAACACATGATTTTAAACAGTAATTAATGCAGAACTTATTCTTATTCACATAAATTCACACAATCGGTCACAACTTTATTTATTAAATTGTTAGAATATAAAGTAACAAAAATAAAAACTATTAGTATCATCGGAAAGCTGAAAGTCTCTTCTTCAAAAAGCTATATTTTAATTTTTTTTACACTCTGAAAACAAGTAATATCGATTAACCTTCGAACGGTGCGCGTAGACTTTTAAATTAACCTGTTCGGAGCGCTACTCTTTTGAATCATCTATTGGAATTGTTAATAAATTCTCAAGCTAATCAAAAAAATCTGGAAAAAAAATCTATATGCTATTCCTTTGTAAAATTTCCCGCTCTTTCACGTGGTGCTATTAGTTTTTCGATATCTTTTTTTTATTTTTCGAGATATTACCGACGAACCGAATTTTTGATTTTATTTTGGATTCTGTGACCTTAGCGTACATCAAACTTTGGCAAACTATTTTTTATCGTATTCTACGTCCAAAAAACTACCTGTGTGCAAAAATGCAGCCTGTTAACATTTAATGAGAGCTCAAAACCCCTGGCGACGATAAGTAATGAATTTTTATTATTATTTATTAGGTGTAAAATGTGTGCGTCAGCTTAAAAAAGATGTGCTAAAACAATTTCTACAGAATACGAAGTTAAATTTTTTTGGTACAATGACAAACTACATGATAAAAATGACACACGACCGAACAGCTTTGATATATTTTGGAGCCTGTTATCATGCCTTTAGGGTCTTGGTCTTTTAAACGTAAAGATACATTTTTTACTTAAAAAAGTTGAAATATTATCCATTTTGTGGGGTCACGACTTTGCTGATTTTTAACACTATGTCATATTTTAGCCGGGATGGCGCTTTGTCAAATATTCATACTGCTTTTCTTGTGAAAGAAAGGGCTTAAATATATTATTAAATAAGAGAGATAACATTTATAAAATCTTGAAACTTACTTTGTGATTGATTGTTTTCCTATGATTCAATTTCAAGAGAAGCAATTTATATATACGTGGTGCAATCGAAAAATCCCCCGACGACGATCTTTACGAATAATTTGTTGAAGTTTGATAATGATTTCAGTCATGATTGCAATCGAAAGTCTTTCAGAATGCTCGTCGAAAATTTACGTATATTGCAAGGCTTCGTTCCCAAATGCTCTTCAAATCATTTCATATATTGCAGTAGAACTTTTCGAGAGTTTAACTCAAAATTTTACATATAACCGCTGGTTCTTTTTCCTATCTATTATACAAATTGCAAAGAAGTTTCAGGCTGTTATCTTCACTTTTGTTGTTCAGATAACGCAAACGTATTTATAAACCAAACTAAACAACCCAGCAGGTTGAAACTTGTGACACGGCGTTGTTAGAAATGTACCTACAGCCACCTATCGGCTCAAGTCGATATTATTTCGTGTTCTTGCTTTATAACGTTAGTCCGAGAATCTCTGTCAAACAGCACAAAGGAAAAAAATATCTTCTTCCTATAAGATAAGGCCTTGATACGTCTGTTTTTAAGCCTCTTGTGATGTAGATGTCCAGCTTTCGTGCCATCCTTTTGACGGTAGACCAAGAGGTCCTCTTGTTTCTGGTATTTCATCTTTTGCCCATCTTGGCCAGCATTAACTGGTATCCTACTTACATGATCCCTCTAATATCAACGTCTTGATCTGGCGAAACGGACGATGTTTTGAATCTTGAGTTTTTCTCGTATAGTTGTGCTCAGTTGTACCTCAGGGTTCTTCCTTTGATAGTGCTCAGTGTTTTCATTTCTGTAACTCTCATGAGACTTTTTGTGTTAGATATTTCTGCTCTTGTTTCTGCTGCATACGTTAGAATGTAGGCATTTCTCCATATTAAGTCTCTTAAACAACCAGATATTCTCGAAGCTTTATTTGCCTGATTGAGTACTTCTTGATATAGATAATTTAATAATGGACCAAATAATACGAGGCTGGTTTGAAAAGTCCGTGCAAAGTCCGAGAGATGGCACCACCGACGCGTATCAAGGTCATGTTAAGTTAGTAGCATCTCTTGAATGAACGCACACCAAGTTTCAGCCATATTGGTCTATTTCTTTCTGTTTGGCATTCGTGTGAATCAAGGAAGTCGAGTGATTTTCAAGAAATGGACGAAAAAGAATTTTGTGTGGTGATTAAACATTACTTTATGAAAGGCAAAACGCCTCAGGAGACTAAAGAAAAGCTTGATAAACATTATGGTGACTCTGCACCTTCGATTAGAACAGTTTATAAGTGGTTTCAAAATTTTCGGACTGGCCATATGGGCACAAGTGACGCTGAACGTTCTGGACGGCCTGTGGAGGTTACGACTCCAGAAATCATTGATCAAATCCATGATATGGTGATGGATGACAGAAGAGTTAAGGTGCGTGAGATTGCTAGTGCTGTGGGCATCTCGTCTGAACGGGTATATAATATTTTGCATAAATATTTGGACATGAGAAAGCTATCCACAAGATGGGTGCCGCGATTGCTCACGCTTGACCAAAAACGGAATCGTGTGAAGTGTTGCAAGGATGGTTTGCAGCGGTTCCAGAAGAATCCGGATTTCTTTTGGGATTCGCAAGGGATAATCCTCATCGACTATCTGGAAAAGGGTAAAACTATTACAGGTGAATATTATTCATCGTTATTGGACCGTTTGAAACCCGAGCTGCAAGAAAAACGCCCGCGATTTGCCCACAAAAAGTCCTTTTCCATCACGACAACGCACCAGCACACACCTCAGCAGTTGTGGTCGCAAAATTAATTGAAATAGGATTCCAACTCGTTTCACATCCCCCCTATTCACCAGACTTGGCTCCCTCGGACTACTATTTGTTCCCCAATTTGAAGAAATGGCTGGCGGGACAAAGATTTTATTCAAACGAGGAGGTGATTGCAGACACTAATGGATATTTTGCAGACTTTCTGCAATCCTATTATTCGGAAGGGATCAACAAATTAGAACATCGTTGGACGAAGTGTATAAGCCTAAAAGGAGACTATGTCGAAAAATAAAAAAGGTTTACCCCAAACGCATAAGTAGTTTTTATTTTTGCACGGACTTTTCAAACGAGCCTGGTGAATAGTGTCAATGAGGTCAATAGCAGATACAAAATGGGACGAAAAAAATATTAAATATTAATCAGATATGTTGAAGAATTGTAAAAATGTCGACAATTCTAGTAAAATTGCCCATTTTTTTCTCCGAGGTTATACGCTTCCCTTAATTACTTTATTTAAAACCGTTTTAGAACACTAAACTCCGGCTCTTTTACGAACCTCTTTACTGAAAATATCCACGGCCAGTCGTTAAACTAAAAATAATTGCAGTATACTTCGTGCATCGTACAACCCTTTAACCGAGCTTGTAATTATACTACTAAAAAGGATGTAATTGCATAGTACGTAACTTAAGTTATGCCGTCATTATCTTTTCTGGATTAATTGCCATCTAACTTGCCAGATTTTGCACGAATCCACATAGTTTGCACGCAAATGTTCCTGAAAATAGCCCCTCGAACGGAAACCGCTGTCTGAATCGGTGTTTTTTGGGAAATTTAATTTCCAAAATGTACATCACGTTGCACATGTATGACCTAATATTAAAAGCGCGTGTAATAATCTCGGTAAGAATCACGTAACTTTACTGATGGGAACAGCATGTCACGACTTTTAAATTGCATTTATATTCGCAGATCCTTGTCCCCAAACTCCAAAAGTAACCTCCAATCGAAATTTTATAGTTTGTCTCAAGTTGTACTGTTTGGCTCCGACTGGACTCTGTTATATAAACAACCGACAACAATAAATTTGCTTTCTATTGATCTACCTGAGTTAATCTGACGAGCATACTGGGTTAGTTCCAGATTAAAGCCAATGTTAACTTTATTTTTAGTAATTTATTGCAATAGAATGGTTAAACCAGGACATCACTTACAGTCCCTGGCCAAATTATTAGACGCACTGCAAGATTTCATGTAAAATATTAATTACCGAGTGATATTGTACCGTTTTATTATTTTAAATTGATTTGTTTTTTTATTTTTATATTATCCAATTAATTACCTATTTATTTGACATAAATAAAACAGCATTAATTTAGAAAAGCATAAGTTTATTAAGTTTTAAAGAAAATTGAAATTAATGTTAGTAAAAGTCAATATTTAGTTCAGCCACCTTCAGCCGCTATCAAAGCTTTAATTCTGCGCGGCATGCTATCAATGCAAGATTGTACTGTCTCCTGCATTTGAGGATGATGATTCCACACATGAATAATCTTTTCTAGGAGCTGGGTTTTGTTGGTAATCACATCTTTAGCCACTTCTCTTTTCATCAGCTCCCACACATTTTCAATGGGGTTCATATTAGGGCTATTACCCGGCCAATCCAACAGAGGGATATTTTTTTCTGCCAAAAAAGCTTTAACAGACCGAGCAGTGTGGCAGGGAGCTCCATTTTGCATGAAAGTGAATGCTTCCCCATTTGGAAACCATTCTCTGAGCTGCGGAATCAACCGATTTTGTAATACTTCTTTGTACTGATCTTGCCTCATTATTCCTTTGACGACGTACAGACGTCCAGTGCCCTTGCCGCTGATGACTGACCATCACTTTGGTGGGATGTTTAACCGTCGGGGCGACACAATCAGGATGAAACTTTTCTCCATGACGACGACGCACATACTGAGCTTTATTCTGCAAAATTTCGAATGTGCTTTCGTCATTGAAGCAGACCTGTCAAAAATAGGAAAAATATATAAACTTCCATGTTTATTTGCTTTATTTAACTGAAAATGATAATAATGTATTAATTATTGATTAAATTGCTGTATCTTACCGATCTCCAGAAGTCCACATCTTTGTCTTGCCATTGTTTGACCCACTTCAGGCACTTTGCTTTCATTGCAGCTGTTAACTTGGGCTTCCTGGCGGGGCGACAGGCCTTAAAATCTAATTCTTTCAATTTTCTTCGAACAGTGCGCTCAGAAGCATTTACGCTAGCATCCTGGAGTTGTGATTTTATTACCTTTGTGGTAGCAAATCTGTTTTCTACACAAATTTTCTTCAAACATCTCTCTGACCGTGGAGTGAAAATTGGTTTTCTACCGCATCTTTTCTTTCTTTTCGGGCTAATAATTCCTTCCCTGACTCAATTTTCTTTTTTATGCGTCGTACACTAGCTTCAGAAACCTCCAATCTTCGTGATATTTCTCGGTTTGTAAATGTTTTCGCAATCACAAGGCCTTCACTTCAGCTTTTTTACGTGGTGAAAGATCGCCTTTTCTACCCATAATGAAAATAGTCCAATTACTTTTTTAAAACACTGCATACAAAATAAACTAATAACTGAGTAGTATAAAACTGTTAAACAAACAATCACAGTCCATAAAGCCACAGAAACACGTCCGTACCTGACTCGATTCCGATCGCGACTGATACAGGTTTGTACTTATTTACGTTCATGTATCACTTTGTCAACACAGTGTTGCCATATGTTAAAAGTAAATACAAATATGTAGTCTACAACAATTCTTTTAAATAAAAATCAATAATATTGTAGTTTAAATATACCATTATTGCATAAAAACTCTTAAGAAACATAAAATTACTAAAAAAAATACAGTGCGTCTAATAATTTGGCCAGGGACTGTAATATAACGTGGATATAACATACTCATTATACTTATAAATATCTTTTCTTAAAATATCTTTCTAGATTCATCCAAACATTCACTATGAACATCAATATGTTTTATTTCTTCTCAGCTGCTCTCTTCCTTATCACAGATACAGGGTAGAAACCCTGACATTTCTTTTACTGCATTAGTTTCTTGAAACCGTTTTTATCAGCTTGTTATACACAGGTATTATACTACATATGGTAAAATGTTCAGAGATATTTGAAGAAAAACCAATGTATTTGCCAAAAATCGATTTTATTCTTCAACATAGTTTCCTTTAAGAGCTCTACACTTGTCGACATGTCAACAGTACAGATCACAGAGTACAATACACTAACAGTTTCACTCTGGATGTTGAAGCCAACTACTTCAGAAGAAGCTTTTTGGAAATGTTCTACATAAAAACTTGCAAAAACAATCTCAATCATAAAAAAGACAAGAGGGATTGAGCTCCATTTGCGCAGAATCACACCAAACCACTTGGAAGTAACAATTTCTATGAGAAAATTAATTTCGAGTAAAGCAGACTTTCCTTTTTCCGTCCTAAATGTGTTGGGTGAATTTTGAGAAGTTTTTTTTTAAAATAATTTTTTCAATAATAACATGTTGCCGAAATGGTAGACTCCAATCTTAATGAATATCAACTTGATGATTTTTGTTGGCTATCTGACGAAATCTAGTACCAACAATGTCTGGTGGCGGACCAAAAATCACTAAAAGTTACTAAACGTTACGTCAAATATAAATTTAAAAAACCGGTCAAGTGCAAGTTGAACTTGCACAATTAGTGTTCCGCACGTTGATTGTTTTCAAAATAAAAATTTTTGTTAGGGTGGTATAAAATGATCAGTGACTTCACAAAACCCCCAAATGAGTTTTCAATAAAGTTTGTTTCCAATCTTTACTGAAAACTGGTGACCTTGAAAGTCTTTTTTTTTTTTTTATATACCAAATAAATTATTAAAGGTAATGCACTCGTGATAATTTTCGTTCAATCTATACCCCGTGGAGAATATTCCAGAATTTTTTCAAAATTTTTTGATTAGTACTTTTCGAGATAAGGTAGGGGACAGCGATTTTTTAAAAGTAATACGATGAAAAGTGTGCGCAAGTATTACATTATATACGAGTATATATATATATATATACATACATATTTTTACTCGTGTTTTCACAAGCTTTCATTTGACACCACACTCGATGACCTAGTAAAAAAAAATGTTTTTTCACTTCCGATTTCACCCCTCAAAACGAACCCCTAAAGTCAAAATTTATGTTACGGTGGTATAAAATGATCAGTGACTTCACAAAACACACCCTAAATGAGTTTTCAACAAAGTTTGTTTCCAATCTTTACTGAAATCTGATGACCTTGAAATTTTTGTTTTTTTTATATACCATATAAATTATTAAAGGTAATGCACTCGTGATAATTTTCGTTCAATCTACACCCCGTGGAGAATATTCCAGAATTTTTTCGAAATTTTTTGATAAGTACTTTTCGAGATAAGGCCCGGGACAGCGATATTTCGCGAATTTTTAAAAATAACACAACGAAAAGTGCGCGCAAGTATAATATTTATATATATATTTTTTACTCGTGTTTTCACAAGCTTTCATTTGACACCACACTCGATGACCTAGTAAAAAAATTTTTTTTTTTTCGCTTCCGACTTCACCCCCCAAAACTAACCCCTTAAGTCAAAATTTAATTCTCAAAACTACATGGCTCTGATGAGGCCATCAATTCCTATATTATTACCAAATTTCACCTTTCTATGTCAAATAGTTTCGGAGAAAATCGGGGTGTGACAGACAGACAGACAGACAGACAGACAGACAGACAGATAGACAGACAGGCAGACAGACAGACAGACAGACAGACAGACAGGCAGACACCGAAGTGATCTTATAAGTGTTCCGTACGGAACACTAAAAATGGAGTACCATTAGGCAGCGTGGTGTTTCTCACAGTTAGTTTGGGTTCTAAAAGAAACCTTTAACCCTAGAAAGATAACCTACGTTGAATCGACGTAATCGATTTTGAAAAATCGATATATTTCGCTCGTTTATGGCGCCAGTGCGTTTGCCGTTCCTGCCAACTCAGTCGACCCACAGAGCTTGCAAGGGATACCTGTGTCGCTCAGGTAAGTACGCTATTTTCGTAAATAAATACCTACCGTACGTCGAAGTGACGTATGGTTATCTTTTGCGTTAGTTTTTTACGATTTGTCAGAAATATGCAACTAATGTTTTTTGTGACAGAAATTTAACTATTTTACAACATTATTATTTTTCTCTGTAGGCTTTATTTCTATAGCGAAAATGACGTCACAAGGCCGTTTAGAAGATGCACAAATTACACGGTTATTACAAGAATTGAGCGATGATGAAGTCGGGGGTTCGGACAGTGAAATTGAAGATAATTTGATCCAAGATGAAGTCCAAAGTGATGTCGAAGATTGTGAGGTGAGTCCACCAGTATCGGGAACTCCCGTTAGCACTGAAAATATGTCTCAAGTTGTGTCTGATAGCCTTCATAGCACTTCGCCTAATATGCCGAATTCTATTGTTATGCCACAACATCAATCACTTAGAGGCAAAAACGGTCATCGTTGGATGGCTTCTAAAGGCAGAAGAAGTGGCAGGACATCAGCTTCTAACATTATACGAACCTCTAGGGGTCCCACCCGAATGAATAGAAGTCTTTATGATCCACTGGAATGCTTTAGTATATTTATAACTGACGACATTGTGGAGGAGATAACAAAATGGACTAACGCAGAAATCCAGCTGAAGATTCGAAGGCCTGATATAAAAGCAACTTTTAAACCTGCAACCTGTGATGAAATTCGTGCTCTTATAGGAATATTGACACTTACGGCGGCTATGAAAGACAACCACTTGACTACGGACGAACTATTTGATTGTTCATATTCAGGAAACAGATATACTGCTGCCATGAGCAGAGACAGATTTGATTTTCTGATAAGGTGTTTACGTATGGATGATAAAACTTTGCGATCAGTACTAAGAACTGCTGATCCATTTATACCAATCAGAAAAGTTTGGGAAATCTTCATAGGCCACTGTCGTTCTAACTACATCCCCGGACCGTATGTGACAATAGATGAACAGCTTCTAGGTTTTCGAGGACGATGTCCTTTTCGGATGTATATTCCGAACAAACCTAATAAATACGGGCAAAAATAGTAATGATATGCGACAGCACCACACGGTATATGACTAATGCAATACCATATCTAGGAAAATGCACTCCAACCAACGGATTGCCTCTCGGCGAATACTATGTGAAGGAACTTACAAAAGCTATACATGGCAGTAATAGAAATGTGACCTGTGATAATTGGTTTACTTCAGTTTCCTTTAGCAAAAAGCTTGCTATAGCAGCCATATAATTTGACTTTAGTTGGCACTCTAAGGTCGAACAAACGGGAAATTCCAGAAGAGCTGAAAAATATGCGATCTAGGCGTGTTGGAACATGTATGTTCTGTTACGATGGGCCATTGACTTTAGTGTCGTACAAACCGAAACCAAGCAAAATGGTCTTTGTTCTGTCATCGTGCGATGAAGAAGGCACGCTTCATCCCACGACATCAAAGCCAAATATGATCCATTTTTACAATGAAACTAAAGGCGGAGTCGATACGTTCGACCAAATATGTTCCATAATGTCCTGTAGTCGCAAAACGAACAGATGGCCCATGGCCATGTTTTATGGGATGTTGAATATGGCGTTTATAAACGCATACATTATTTACTGTGATAATATCACAACTAAGCAAGAAAAACCGCTAAATCGTCGTAATTTTATGAAAAAACTCAGCAATAGCTTGATGACTCCGTGGATGTTGACTAGGAAGGAAATGCCTACTTTGTTAAGGTATGTAAAAGACAAAATTAATGATATTATACCAAAACGTGACGTCGTACCTTTTACACAAAGCGAAGATGTGAAGAAAGAAGAAAAGGAAATATTGTGCCTTTTGTCCATCAAAAATTAGAAGGATGACAAAATCAATGTGTGACAAATGCAAAAATCCCATTTGTGGAGAGCACAAGTCAAGTGCTTGCCCTAAGTGCCTTTGAGGCTGTATTGAATAAAAAATGCTTTTTTTTATTGTTTCTCATATTAAATATATATAAAAAGTTGATTTTGAAAAGTTTAGTAAAAATTATAAGTCTGAAAAAGTGATTTCAATATTACATTAAGTTTTTTAAAGTAAGAATTATTTGTTTTTGTAATTTCAAGATTTTTCTTAATAAAAGTATAAATAAACCAAAATATTTTTTCTTTATCCATGCATAGTGACAAATTACCACTAACATAAACATACTACAAAAGAAGTCTATAAATATATGCACTCAAACATACACACGTCGAATCAACGTATGGTTATCTTTTACGCACTATGAAATATGGTTATCTTTCTAGGGTTAAGAATGTTATTAGTATTATTTTAGCTCGTAAGACCTTTATAATTTCTCCAAATGTGTGTGTTTTCATGATCTTTGTATAATTATGTTCGCTACCTGGTTAGCGAAATGCTTAACTTACGTACTTACCAGGTGTACAAGTACGAAATACGGATTTCAGACAACAGATGGTGCACCAATGCAGTTTGTGCTATAAAGATTTGACACTGCGCCATTTTGTTGTGTCATCAACAAGTGTCAGACGCGCACGAGTGATACATTGGAAAAGTGTGTGCATAGTGTTGTGTTCAATATGTCGAAATTTATACCGAACAAAGAGCATTCGCGGACAGCTTTAATTTTTTGTTTTCATTTGAAGAAAACTGCTGTTGAATCATACCGATTACTTCGAGAAGCTTATGGTGAACATGCTCCATCGCAAGATACGTGTGAACGATGGTTTCGGCATTTCAAAAGTGGTGACTTCGATGTTGCAGACAAGGAACGTAGAAAACCGGCAAAAAAATACGAAGATCTGCAATTGCAAGCATTGTTGGACGAAGATGATTCGCAAACACAAAAACAACTCGCCGAGCAATTGGGCGTTAGTCAACGAGCTGTTTCCAATCGGCTACGACAGATGGGAAAGATTCAGAAGACCGGTAGATGGGTACCACATGAGTTGAACGATAGGCAAATGAAAAAGCTCAAAAACAAGTGTGACATTTTGCTCGCTCGGTACAAAAGGAAGTCGTTTTTGCATCGTATAGTTGCAGGGGATGAAAAGTGGATTTATTTTGAGAATCCCAAGCGTAAAAAATCATGGGTAGACCCAGACGCACCATCCACATCGACCGCAAGACCGAATCGCTTTAGCAGAAAGACGATGCTCTGTGTTTGGTGGGACCAGAAGGGCGTGGTCTATTATGAGCTGTTAAAACCAGGGGAAACGGTTAATACTAAACGTTATCAACAACAATTGACCGATTTGAACCGTTGGCTGCTTGAAAACAAAGTCATTTTTCTTCATGACAATGGTCTATCACATACGGCAAAACCAGTTCGCGGCACGTTGAAAGCACTCAGCTGGGAAGTTCTACCCCATGTGGCTTACCACCAGACTTGGCTCCTTCCGATTACCACTTGTTTGCATCGATGGGTCACCCACTTGCTGAGCAGGGCTTTGGTTCGTACGAAGATGTGAAAAAATGGCTCCATGAATGGTTCGCAGCAAAAGAGGAAGATTTTTCCTGGCGTGGTATTCACAAATTGCCCGAAAGATGTATAACAAGCGATGGAGCATACTTTGAGTAAAGCACTTTTTATCATTCTTCCGAATTTATGTTAACATGTCTTTTTAGAAAAAAAAATCCGCATTTCGTACTTGTACACCTGGTAATTAGAGAAAAAATTGTTACAATTTTGTAAGTATGCTGTTATATAGCTTACATAAACTTATATATCATACGTCCTGACGAAGATCTTAATTTTCCTTCTGTCGTTTGTTTGCATTTCAGTATCCAGAAGACGCTACTAATTAGGCAGCGAAAGCTTGATTAAAAAATAAAAACATAAACTAGATCCTAAAGATCTTTGATTGCTCATCTCTTTCTCACGAGGGCGTTCCCAGTAGTTAACGTTCGGTATATTGTGGTTCCATAGGCCGAAAGCTTGGGCCGATTTAAAAATTTTGCTTTATTTTGTGTGTTTGCATATTATAACCTGTCTATTAAGCATCAAATATATCTCGTAATTTTTGTTAATAGCAAAAACAACGAAGAATTATTTTACTAATTATATTTTTTTATAAGCAGGTAGATACTCTATTCTTTTGTATGTTTTATCGCATTTGTTTTTAATGCCGGTTTAATTTTATTTATATTAGAGCTTTTGGAGTCTACTTCAATAAAAGACGTCTTATATCGCGCCCTTTTTCCCTAAAAATTGACAACTGAACGTAAAATAACCAATTTATTTAGCTAACAGATTGAAATTTTCAATTAATTTCGTTGCAGCCGTAGTAGGTGACCTCGTATGTGGCAGTTCAAATTTTATTTTACGTTACACAGAAAGTAAAAAAAAGTGTTATTATCAAGTAAATTGCGTATTTCAACAGACCACTTAAAATCTAACACTGCTAAAACAGCCCAAGGCATGTAAAATAATTTGGCAATGGATTTTATGCAGCTTCGTGGTAATTAGAGTCATTAACAATGAGTAAACCTACGCTCTATATGTGTATGTTTGTACATATGTATGTATCTTAACCCCCATTGCAATTTCCATACGGGATGCTTTCCTCCTCAATTTTCACGCTTTATTTTGGCTTTGTGAGTAATGGTCCTATTTTTCTATACCGTTTATAAGCGTTGGGTATATTGTGTTTTCATAAAAGTCTGAAAGCTTGGGCCGATTTCAAAATTTTGCTTTATTTTGTGTGTTTACATATTATAACCTGGGTATTAAGCATTAAATATATCATATGGCTGGAGATCTTAATGCCAGAGTGGGTAGCAGAATTAGAGATGAGGTAGTGGGAGAATACGGGGAACTAGTGACAAATAATTCAGGGGAACTTCTTATTGAAGCATGTAATCAGTTTAAGTTGAAAATACTTAATTCTCACTTCCCACATAAGCTTATACATAGGTATACCTGGGAAATGCCGTCATTGAACCAAAAGTCTATAATCGACTACATTATCATCAAACAAACATCGGAATTAATATGTCATGACTGTAGAGGTAAACGAGGAGCTAACTGTGGATCTGACCACTACCTACTTTTGTCCAAAAACATATGCCCGTTCAAGAAGAAAAGTTATAAACCACACAAAACAAATATGGCGACGCATGAACCAAACAACGATAGATTTAAGCTTAACCTACTTAAACAGGATAGTATTAAGGATCTATTTCGTCGTAGACTTGAAGATAAACTGATACAAAGGGAACCAGTGGAAGATGTAGAACAAGAATATGAGAACCTAAAAACAGATATTACAGATAGTGCTTGTGAAGCACTGGAAAAAGCATAAAGAAGAAACACAAACACTCACAGCCACTCCTATTTAACCTGTATCTAGAGGCTGCACTAAGGCGATGGAAAAGATCCTGCAATGGAATGGTGATACCCATTGGAGAAGAAACCCTGTTCTCGCTCAATTTTGCCGACGACCATAGTTTTGGCCCAAGACTCATACGATCTAGAGTTTATAGTCAGAAGGTTGTACCCAGAATATAAGATATGGGGACTTCACGTAAGTATCATAAAAACTATCTAGCGGCCAATACCGACACATTTTTCCAAGTGATCATTGATGACGCTATTGAGGTCAAACAAGTCGACAGATTCAAGTACTTGGGTGCTTATCGATAAAAATGGTCTGGGAGGGGCGGAGGACAGGCAGCGCATTATTCAAGTCTGGACTCTAAATGCCGATCTGAAAAGACGGCTGATAGCTGTAGAAATGAATTACCTCAGAAGAAGCGCCAAGATATCGAGATTGGAAAGAAGATCTAATGAGGAGGTGAGAACGCTTATGGACACCAGGGAGTCTGTGGTGGAACGCATCAAAAAACGGGCCCCTAAAATGGTTTGGCCATGTGCTTAGGATGCCGGAAGATCGTTGGTCAAAAAAAGTTTTTAAATGGAAACCATCAGGACAGAGAAAAAGAGGTCGACCAATACGCTCGTGGAATGATGGAATGATTAGGTTAGGAGCTCCATGGAAGTTAGGAATTTGGAAGGACAAGCTGTGGATCGAGAGTTTTGGAGAAGAGGAAGGGCTGTGTTCAGTTGTTAATTTGCTTATAACTGAATCTGTAATATATATATATATATATATATATATATATATATATATATATATATATATATATATATATTTATATATATACATTTATATATATAGGTACTTACTTTATTATTAAGAGAATATATTGTTTTGTATTTTTTATCGCGTTTTTTTTTAATGCTGGTTTAATTTTCTTTATATTATAGCTTTTGGAGTCCACTTTTACTAAAGGACGTCTTATATCGCGCCCCTTTCCCCAAAAACTGACAGCTGAACGTAAAATAACCAATTTATTTAGCTAACAGATTGAATTTTTCAATTAATTTCGTTGCAGCCGTAGTAGGTGACCTCGTATGTGGCAGTTCAAATCTTATTTTACATTACACAGAAAGTAAAAAAAGTGTTATTATCAAGTAAATTGCGTATTTCAACAGACCACTTAAAATCTAACACTGCTAAAACAGCCCAAGGCATGTAAAATAATTTAGCAATGGATTTTATGAAGCTTCGTGGTAATTAGAGTCATAAACAATGAGTAAACCTACGCTCTATATGTGTATGTATGTACATATGTATGTATCTTAACCCCCATTGCAATTTCTATACGGGATGCTTTCCTCCTCAATTTTCACGCTTTATTTTGGCTTTGTGAGTGATGGTCCTATTTTTCTATATCGTTTATAAGCGTTGGGTATGTTGTGTTTTCATAGAAGTCCGAAAGCTTGGGCCGATTTCAAAATTTCGCTTTATTTTGTGTGTTTGCATGTTATAACTTGTCTATTAAGCATCAAATATATCTCGTAATTTTTGTTGATATTAAAAACAACGAAGATTTATTTTATAAATTATATTTTTTTATAAGCAGGTAGGTACTCTATTCTTTTGTATTTTTTGTTGCATTTTTTTTAATGCCGGTTTAATTTTATTTATATTATAGATTTTGGAGTCTACTTCAATAAAAGACGTCTTATATTGCGCCCTTTTTCCCTAAAAATTGACAGCTGAACGGAAAATAACCAATTTATTTAGCTAACCGATTAAATTTTTCAATTAATTTCGTTGCAGCCGTAGTAGGTGACCTCGAATGTGGCAGTTCAAATCTTATTTTACGTTACACAGAAAGTAAAAAAGTGTTATTATCAAGTAAATTGCGTATTTCAATAAACCACTTAAAATCTAACACTGCTAAAACAGCCCCCAAGGCAGGTAAAATAATTGAGCAATGGATTTTATGCAGCTTCGTGGTAATTAGAGTCATTAACAATGAGTAAACTTACGCTCTATATGTGTATGTATGTACATATGTATGTATCTTAACCCCCATTGCAATTTCCATGCGGGATGCTTTTCTCCTCAATTTTCTCGCTTTATTTTGGCTTTGTGAGTGATGGTCCTATTTTTCTATATGGTTTATAAGCGTTGGGTATATTGTGTTTTCATAGAAGTCCGAAAGCTTGGGCTGATTACAAAATTTTGCTTTATTTTGTGTGTTTGCATATTTTAACCTGTCTATTAAGCATCAAATATATCTTGTAATTTTTGTTGATATTAAAACAACGAAGATTTATTTTATAAATTATATTTTTTTATAAGCAGATAGGTACTCTATTCTTTTGTATTTTTTGCCGCATTTTTCTTTTAATGGCGGTTTAATTTTATTTATATTATAGCTTTTGGAGTCCACTTCAATAAAAGACATCTTACATTGCTCCCTTTTTCCCTAAAAATTGACAGCTGAACGTAAAATAGCCAATTTATTTACCTAACAGATTGAATTTTTTCAGTTAACTTCGTTGCAGCCGTAGTAGGTGACCTCGTATGTGGCAATTCAAATCTTATTTTACGTTACACAGAAAATAAAAAAAAGTGTTATTATCAAGTAAATTGCGTATTTCAACAGACCACTTAAAATCTAACACCGCTAAAACAGCCCAAGGCATGTAAAATAATTTAGCAATGGATTTTATGCAGCTTCGTGGTAATTAGAGTCAGAGTCAAACAATGAGTAAACCTACGCTCTATATGTGTATGTATGTACATATGTATGTATCTTAACCCCCATTGCAATTTCCATACGGGATGCTTTCCTCCTCAATTTTCTCGCTTTATTTTGGCTATACCGTTTATTGGGTATATTGTGTTTTCATAGAAGTCCGAAAACTTGGGCCGATTTCAAAATTTTGCTTTATTTTGCGTGTTTGCGTATTATAACCTGTCTATTAAGCATCAAATATATCTCGTAATTTTTGTTGATATTAAAAACAACGAAGATTTAATTATATTTTTGTATAAGCAGGTAGGTACTCTATTCTTTTGTATTTTTTATCGCATTTTTTTATAATGCCCGTTTAATTTTATTTATATTATAGCTTTTGGAGTCCACTTTTACTAAAAGACGTCTTAAATCGCGCCCCTTTCCCCAAAAACTGACAGCTGAACGTAAAATAACCAATTTATTTAGCTAACAGATTGAAATTTTCAATTAATTTCGTTGCAGCCGTAGTAGGTGACCTCGTATGTGGCAGTTCAAATCTTATTTTACGTTACACAGAAAGTAAAAAAAGTGTTATTATCAAGTAAATTGCGTATTTCAACAGACCACTTAAAATCTAACACTGCTAAAACAGCCCAAGGCATGTAAAATAATTTAGCAATGAATTTTATGCAGCTTCGTGGTAATTAAAGTCATTAACAATGAGTAAACCTACGCTCTATACGTGTATGTATGTACATATGTATGTATCTTAACCCCCATTGCAATTTCCATACGGGATGCTTTCCTCCTCAATTTTCTCGCTTTATTTTGACTCTGTGAGTGATGGTCTTATTTTTCTATACCGTTTATAAGCGTTGGGTATATTATGTTTTCATAGAAGTCCAAAAGCTTGGGCCGATTTCAAAATTTTGCTTTATTTTGTGTGTTTGCATACCTGTCTATTAAGCATCAAATATATCTCGTAATTTTTATTGATATTAAAAACAACGAAGATTTATTTTAAAAATTATATTTTTTTATAAGCAGGTAGCAGCTATTCTTTTGTATTTGTTATTGTATTTTTTTTTAATGGCGGTTTAATTTTATTTATATTATAGCTTTTGGAGTCTACTTCAATAAAAGACGTCTTATATCGCGCCCTTTTTTTCCTTAAAAGTGACAGCTGAACGTAAAATAACCAATTTATTTAGCTAACAGATTGAATTTTTCAATTAATTTCTTTCCATCCGTAGCAGGTGACCTCGTATGTTGTATGACAGTTCAAATCTTATTTTACGTTACACAGAAAGTAAAAAAAAGTGTTATTATCAAGTAAATTGCGTATTTCAACAGACCACTTAAAATCTAACACTGCTAAAACAGCCCAAGGCGTGTAAAATAATTTAGCAATGGATTTTATGCAGCTTCGTGGTAATTAGAGTCATTAGCAATGAGTAAACCTACGCTCTATATGTGTATGTATGTACATATGTATGTATCTTAACCCCTATTACAATTTCCATACGGGATGCTTTCCTCCTCAATTTTCACCCTTTATTTTGGCTTTGTGAGTGATGGTCCTATTTTTCTATACCGTTTATTAGCGTTGGGTATATTGTGTTTTCATAGAAGTCCGAAAGCTTGGATCGATTTCAAAATTTTGCTTTATTTTGTGTGTTTGCATATTTTAACCTGTCTATTAAGCATCAAATATACCTCGTAATTTTTGTTGATATTAAAAACAACGAAGATTTATTTTATAAATTATATTTTTTTATAAGCAGGTAGGTACTCTATTCTTTTGTATTTTTTATCGCTTTTTTTTTTTAATGGCGGTTTAATTTTATTTATATTATAACTCTTGGAGTCCACTTCAATAAAATACGTCTTATATTGCGCCCTTTTTCCCTGAAAATTTACAGCTGAACGTAAAATAACCAATTTATTTAGCTAACAGACTGAATTTTTCAATTATTTTCGTTGCAGCCGTAGTAGGTAACCTCGTATGTTGCAATTCAAATCTTATTTTACTTTACACAGAAAGTAAAACAAAGTGTTATTATCAAGTAAATTGCGTATTTCAACAGTCCACTTAAAATCTAACACTGCTAAAACAGCCCAAGGCGTGTCAAAAAAATTTAGCAATGGATTTTATGCAGCTTTGTGGTAATTAGAGTCATTAACAATGAGTAAACCTACGCTCTATATGTGTATGTATGTACATATGTCCGTATCTTAATCCCCATTGTAATTTCCATACGAGATGCTTTCCTCCTCAATTTTCTCGCTTTATTCTTGCTTTGTTAGTAATGGTCCTATTTTTCTGTACCGTTTATAAATGTTGGGTATATTGTGTTTTCATAAAAGTCCGAAAGCTTGGGCTGATTTCAAAATTTTGCTTTATTTTGTGTGTTTGCATATTATAACCTGTCTATTAAGCATCAAATATATCTCGCGATTTTTGTTGATATTAAAAACAACGAAGATTTATTTTATGAATTATATTTTTTTATAAGCAGGTAGGTACTCTTTTCTTTTGTATTTTTTATCGCATTTTTTTTAATGCCGGTTTAATTTTATTTATATTAGAGCTTTTGGAGTGTACTTCAATAAAAGACGTCTTATATCGCGCCCTTTTTCCCTAAAAATTGACAGCTGAACGTAAAATAACCAATTTATTTAGCTAAAAAATTGAATTTTTCAATTAATTTCGTTGCAGCGGTAGTAGGTGACCTCGTATGTGGCAGTTCAAATCTTATTTTACGTTACACAGAAAGTAAAAAAAAAAGTATTATTATCAAGTAAATTGCGTATTTCAACAGACCACTTAAAATTTAACACTGCTAAAACAGCTCAAGGCATGTAAAATAATTTAGCAATGGATTTTATGCAGCTTCGCGGTAATTAGAGTCATTAACAATGAGTAAACCTACGCTCTATATTTTAACTGATTGTATTTCTTTTAGTATTAGTTTAACTTCATTGCCGTGTTTAAATAAAATAGATTCTAAACCTGGTAGTATAAGAGAACATTACTATTACCACAAGAAAAGAATAAATAATTTACGTACATACTTATACAGCAAGTAAACATTTTAAATTAAAAGCTTTACAGCTACTATTGGTTTAGTTAAACCTGGCTTTTATTGCTGCACATAGCTGAAAATAAATGTGAGGAGAAAATACTGAGAAAATTAAAAACAAGTCGAGATTTAAATTAGAGATATTCTAACTATTTCAGTAAAATATCTACTTAACTGTCAAATAAATGGATTGATCTATTAAGCATACGACGTTATTTGTTACAGAGAAGTGTGCTTTATGGTCGCTAGGTGACGAAAATCACAGTTTTCCTTCTTTTTGCCTACTGACACGATCTTTTTGACGAAATCACGAAAATCAATATATGATTTCAAATTTGATACACGTATGTAATACTTGAAGTAGAAATGAAACCTATATGGTAGTTATTAAGTGATAGGGGAAGGGAGTCAAAGCAGTGGGGTGTCAATACAGTCTGTGGAGTTTGAACAATGTAAGGAGAATTTTTCTTGACTTTCGGTTGCAAAAATGAACAGATTTTAATCATGATTATTTATTGCTTCCAATTTCTCGTCTCACTAGGTTTTTTTAGTGTTCCGTACGGAACACTTATAAGATGACTTCGGTGTCTGTATGTCCGTCTGTCTGTCACACCCGAATTTCTCCGAAACTATTTGTCATAGAAAGTTGAAATTTGGTAATAATATAGGAATTGATGGCCTCATCAGAGCCATGTAGTTTTGAAAGTTAAATTTTCACTTAAGGGGTTAGTTTTGGGGGGTGAAATCGGAAGTGAAAAAAAAATTTTTTTACTGGGCATCCGAGTGTGGTGTCAAATGAAAGTTTGTGATAACACGAGTAAAAAATATATATATAATGTAATACTTGCGCACCCTTTTCTTTGTATTATTTTTAAAAAATCGCGAAAAATCGCTGTCCACCCGCCTTATCTCGAAAAGTACTAATCAAAAAATTTTGAAAAAATTCTGGAATATTCTTCATGGGGTGTAGATTGAACGAAAATTATCACGAGTGCATTACCTGTAATAATTTATCTGGTATATAAAAAACACAGAAATTTCAAGGTCATCAATTATCAGTAAATATTAGAAATAAACTTTGTTGAAAACTCATTTGGGGTGTGTTTTGTGAAGTCACTGATCATTTTATACTTCCGTTACAACATATTTTGCTTTAAAAAAAATCAACGTACGGAACACTAATTGCGCAAGTTCAACTTGCACTTGACCGGTTATTGTTCGTTTAAGGTGATGTCTGAATTTTTAATTCTATTTATTTCTAAATTTTCTAATAGGTTTAATTTTACGCCTTTGTTTTGTATGTGTAGAATTTTAAATTTATCGTCAAAAAGATGATTTGATTCTGTTAAATGATTACTGTACGCTGTCAGTTTTGTTTTTTAAATAGCTTCTTTTCTGTTCTGAAATCCGAGTTTCGAATGAGCGACCTGTCTGACCTATGTAACTTTATGACAAGAACCACAATTCAACTGATACACTCAAGATTTTTTTGATCTATTTTGTTTTCCCTTTGCGTTTTTAATGAGTTTTCCTAACGAGTTGTTTGTTCTAAAAACTATGTTGATATTATATTTGTTTAAGTGGTTTTTAATTTTCTCTGACGTGGAAATAGGTTAAAACATTATATTTTTTCCCTGTGTTTTCTTTCTTAGGGTATACTAAAGAAATAGCTTTATTTTTTAATTTTTTGTTTAGAATTGAGTCTATGGTGTCAGGAGAATTTTCGTTGTTAACAGCAATTTGTTTTATTAGATTTAATTCTTTATTAAAAATCATTTACAGATAATAATTGTACAGAGCGTCAACGACAATGTTTTTAACTATATAAACTTAATATATAAAAATATTAAATTCACTATGGAACTAGAAGTCGACAATAAAATTAATTTTCTTGACTTAACCATAACCAAACATTACAACAAACACAAATTCTCTACCTTTCACAAACCCTCACATATAGATACTACAATAAACATAAAATCAGCTCACCCCCTACAACACAAATTGGAAGCTTACCACAGTATGTTGCATAGACTTGTAAATGTCCCCTTATCTGTAGATGATTTTAATAAAGAATTAAATCTAATAAAACAAATTGCTGTTAACAACGGATATTCTCCTGACACCATAGACTCAATTCTAAACAAAAAATTAAAAAATAAAGCTATTTCTTTAGTATACCCTAAGAAAGAAAACACAGGGAAAAAATATAATGTTTTAACGTATTTTAGTAACATGTCAGAGAAAATTAAAAACCACTTAAACAAATATAATATCAACATAGCTTTTAGAACAAACAACTCGTTAGGGAAATTCATTAAAAACGCAAAGGGAAAACAAAATAGATCAAAAAAATCTGGAGTGTATCAGTTGAATTGTGGTTCTTGTCATAAAAGTTACATAGATCAGACAGGTCGCCCATTCGAAACTCGGATTTCAGAACATAAAAGAAGCTATTTAAAAAATAAAACTGACTCAGCGTAGAGTAATCATTTAACAGAATCAAATCATCTTTTTGACGATAAATTTAAGATTCTACACATACAAAACAAATCGTAAAATTAAACCTATTAGAAAATTTAGAAATAAATAGAATTAAAAATTCAGACATCATCTTAAACGAACAAAAAGATTCCTGTCTGGCCCATGGTAACTCATCTTTACTCAATTTATACAATTAATATTCAGAATGGATTTCCCAGCAATATTCATTAGCATATAGTATTAATTTTATTACCTATCTACCTTAGGGTATTTGTATAAATGTAACAACACTAATATTCAATATCATCTTGTATCAGACGAAGCTATAGTATAGCGAAACGCTCCATACAGTTTCAGTGAAACTAAATAAAGTGGAAATTTGACAAAATCCGTCTTTCATTACATTCGTTATAAATTTCCAACAAGTAACAGCCACAACAATTCAAAGTTCACGTATGTAATACTTGAAGTAGAAATGAAACCTATAGTTATTAAGTGATAGGGGAAGGGAGTCAAAGCAGTGGGGTGTCAATACAGTCTCTGGAGTTTGAACAACGTAAGGACAGTTTTTCTTGACTTTTGGTTGCAAAAATGGACAGATTTTAAGCATAATTATTTATTGCTTCCAATTTCTCGCCTCCCGCAAAACGTCGCCCGCCCGCCCGCAACGCAACCCGTTCAGACGTGCACAGGGACGAAATACGACTTGTGCTGTGCTTGCAATCTTGCATGAACTTGTTTGATTCTTCACCGAATGCCAAGGACAAACGTTACTCATTTGTTTCCGGAATTTTGAAAAGAAAACTGTGAGTGAATCGATGTCAGTGTTTGCCAGTGCCGGAAAAAGTAAGTACCTGCCTATTTGTTATTCATACTTTTATTTTATATTGTAATATTATTATATTTGTTATGTTTGCGTGTAGTAGGTACGTAACGGTTTTTTTAGTGTTCCTTACGGAACATTTATAAGATCACTTGGGTGTCTGTCCGTCTGTCACACCCGATTTTCTCCGAAACCATTTGTCATAGAAAGTTGAAATTTGGTAATAATATAGAAATTGATGACCTCATCAGAGCCATGTAGTTTTGAAAGTTAAATTTTGACTTAAGGGGTTAGTTTTGGGGGGTGAAATCGGAAGTGAAAAAAAATTTTTTCTACTAGGTATCCGAGTGTGGTGTCAAATGAAAGCTTGTGAAAACACGAGTAAAAAATATATATATAATGTAATACTTGCGCGCCCTTTTAATAATAATAATAATAATAATAAAACACGCCATGCGTTGCTGTAATGAAAACACAAAACCTGACAAAGAAATCACTGAGAAGAGAATCACTCGCCGCTTGGACCCACCAACATCAATCCCAAGCGCAACCGACGTAGATACGGGACAAACACAACCACCAAAGCCAGGCCAGGGCCCGTATGTATTGCAAGGACAACATGCAACTACCAAGGCTGGAAAACCAAGACAGCGGTTAAAGTGGACGGATGAGATGAATAGGACGGTGATGCGCTGTTACTACACCGCCACCAAACTCGAAACAATAACATCGGGCTACAGACAGCAACTGCACAGACTTTTCTTGACCGAATATCCACATCTGCAATTACTTGTTTCAGAACAGAGAGTAGTAGACCAAAAAAGAGTTATTACCAAGAACAATCGTCTCACACCTCTCGAATTGCAAACCATCAAGGACACAGTGGCTGTTGAACTGAACACAGACCAACCAAACAATAGAAACAATAAAGCAGATTCCGAACCAGCCTCACACACACAACCATCCAGTCGAACACAACAATACCCACCACCCAGGAGGAGCATAACGCAAAATAATATTGCGAGTACCGCGCAACACCATATCACAGACAACAACATGAATCACTCGCCACCCTCAACGACATCCACACAACATCACCCCGAATCACCTCTCATACAAACACTTAAAGCAAAAATGGAGTCACATCTAGCTCGATGGTCAGGCACCGACCCCACAACAAGAAATCCCATCCCTCGTTTAATCTTCAGACAGAGCACGCAACCAATCCTGAACACACTAAACAAGCACATAATACCTCAGTATATAACAGACTCAAGCACAATCGAAGACATTCACACAATAATATACGCAGCAGCAATCACCACTCTAACACAAAATAATCAAAAACTCCCTCAACGACAAGGAAACCCCAACAGGACAAAACCAAAATTCAAATGGCAAATAAGAATAGAAAACAAAATCAACAACATCAGGAGAGATCTAGGACATCTTACCCAGTTTATAAGCGGGAACGCGTCCAAACGTGTCACACAGGGGGCAAACAAGATCAAATCTAAGTCTCCCAACAGAACACTGCCAGAAATCCTCGATACCTTGAAACAAAAACTATCTGTATATGCCGCAAGACTCCGTAGATACAAAGAATCAAATGAGAGGAAAGACACCAACAACCTCTTCCGAAGAAGCGAAAAACAGTTCTACCGGAAAACTATGTACAACAGACAGATAGCTGTGACTGAACCACCAAACAAACAAGAACTCACAGATTATTGGAAAAGTATCTGGTCAGAACCCAAACAACACAATAATAACACCCCCTGGATCAAAGCCGAAGAAGACAAACATAAATATGTGACAGAACAAGAAAATACCACATTTAATACACAAGAAATTACAGAGACTATCAAACACACACACAACTGGAAATGTCCTGGAATAGACAATATACAAAACTTCTGGTACAAACAGTTTACCACCACACACGAAGCACTCACACACCAAATCAACAAAGCCATTCTACAACCACACACATTTCCCACTTTCCTCACACAAGGAATAACATACGTTAAACCCAAAAGCTCAGACACCACAAACCCGTCAAACTACCGACCTATCACCTGTCTTCCAACCCTATACAAGATCATCACAGCCACAATATCGAAGAAAATAGAACAACACCTAACAGACAACAATATCCTCACAGAAGAGCAGAAGGGATGCAGGAAAAATAGTCGAGGATGCAAAGAGCAGCTGATTATAGATAGCGTGATTATGGGACAAACCAGAAAAGAACACAGAAACCTTCACATCGGTTACATAGACTATAAAAAAGCCTTCGACTCCATACCCCACAGCTGGTTAATCAGGGCCCTAGAAATCTATAAAATCAACCAACACCTCAGGCAGTTTCTCGCGCAAATTATGAAAACATGGAAAACCAAAATACGCCTAGAAACACAAACCGAACGGATCCAAACAGAAGAGCTGTACATCAGACGGGGTATATTTCAGGGAGACTCGCTCAGTGCTCTATGGTTTTGCCTCTGTCTCAATCCACTCTCAAATATACTAAACAGAACAGAGCATGGCTTCAATATCAGACACCAAAAAGAGAATCAACATAAAATAAACCACCTCCTATATATGGACGACATAAAACTCTACGCTGCCACACAAACACAGCTGAAAGAACTCCTCAAAATCACAGAAATATTCACCTTAGATGTCAATATGGAATTTGGTATAAGTAAATGCAAAGTGCTCCACATCAACAAAGGCCAATGGAAGCACCACCATGAGACAGAAACCATCAACAATGAAACGCTCGATAACATGTTCGATAAAGAAACATACAAATATCTAGGCTTCCAACAAAGCACCAAACTCAACCACACTCACATCAAAACAGAGCTCAGAACCGAATTCAAAAACAGACTGACGAAACTTTTGCAAACAAAACTCAACTCTAAGAATCTCACTAAAGCCATCAACACGTTCGCTATACCTATACTCACATATTCATTTGGTATCATCAAATGGTCACAAACAGACATAGAAAATATTCACATCCTTATACGATCTCAATTCACCAAATACAGGAAATTACACCCCAACGCATGCAAAGAAAGACTTACCATCGAGAGGAAGGCAGGAGGAAGAGGAATTATAGACATCAGATCATTACACACAAAACAAATACAAACACTTAGGAAATTCTTTCACAGCAAGCAAACCAGCCTCCACACAGCGACAGTGAAAGCAGACAAAAACTACACACCTCTCGACTTAGCCCGGGCAGACCACTCAGCAGACACACACAGTCACACCCAATTACAACAGGAAAAGATGAAAACGTGGTCAGAGAAAACACTCCACGGAAAACACAGATACCACATAGAACAAGACCACGTAAATAAAAAACAATCATACACCTGGTTACGGGATGGGCAGCTATTCCCTGAGACTGAAGGCTTCTTACTTGCCGTCCAGGATAAAGTCATATTAACCAGAAACTACCAAAAGCATATCATCAAAGACCCGACTATTGCAGAGGACAGATGTAGGAAATGCCATCAGCAGAAAGAAACGATCGAACACATAACGAGCGGATGTAAAATATTGGCCGGAACGGAGTACACAGCCAGGCATGATTCAGCTGCCAAAGTGGTTCACCAAGCACTAGCCACAACATACAGACTCATAGAAAACACAGATCCCTACTACAAATACACGCCAACGTCCATACTTGAAAATGAAGATTACAAGCTCTACTGGGATATCGGTATCCATACAGATAAAACAGTCTCCGCCAATAGACCCGATATTACTTTTCAGTGCAAAAAAGGAAAAGTCACCTATCTGATTGACATAGCTGTCCCCAACGACACAAACATCCAAGCGAAATACACAGAAAAAATTTCCAAATACACAGACCTTGCAACGGAAATAAAAAGGCTATGGAGACAGGAAAAAGTCATCATTGTCCCCCTCATTATATCAGCCACAGGCCTTACACCAATAACATTCACACCACATTTAGTGCAATTGGGACTCAACACGGACATACACAGAAACATTCAGAAGTCAGTGATTTTGAAAACATGTAACATTGTCAGGTCATTCCTTAATACGGAATGGTAATAGCGTTTGTGCTGACTTGGTTTTGGCCCGTCAGCCAAACATGGAACCACATTGATCAAATGTGAGAAAGAAGAACTTTTTGTAATAAATAATAATAATAATGATGACTTTATTGTATAATATACAAAAGGCGAAGTTGAAGCTTAGCTTCCTATCTTAACCTATCCTAACCTAAAAATTATTATATTACTTATGTATCATATATAATTATGGGGCATACATGTACTGTTGCAAACATATTTCGGATGTATCATGTAAATATAAGAAAACAATTTATAAAAATAATGATATAGTTTTTGCCTATTTCATTTTTAAATTTCAAGCCTTTAAGACTTTTTAAATTATCTGGAACTTTATTATAAATACTGTAGACCTGGTAACTGAATGATCTTTGATATTGTGCTGTTCTATGCAAGGGTGGTGATATTTGTTGTTTATGTCTAGGTTATGAGCATCATGTCTAAATTTAATTTTTTGATACAAGTAATTTGGGCGCATTTTACAAATTATTTTATTAAATATTACTAAACTATGAAGAAGTCTCCTTTCTTTCATGGAGCGCCACCCAACTTCTTTCATCTTTGCAGTCACACCCCTATCATATTTTCTTATACCACCAATCAGCCTGACACAGTAATTCTGAATGCGCTGAATACGCCGAGCATCCCATTCCAGGAGACAGGGACCATACACTGTATCACAAAATGTGAAGTGGGACAAAACTAAGCTATCGCATAATAGTTTTTTCAAATTTACACTTAATAAATGACGCTGGCTATATATAAGTTTAAGATTAGTAAACGCCTTTTTTATGCAATTATTTATATGTGCTGTGAATCTCAACTCTATATCCATTATCAAACCCAAGGTCCTAGCATTATCCAAGTTTTCTAGCCGCTCAGTACCTACAATAATGTTTAAATGATTAGAATATTGCTTTCTCCAAGCGGTACGTCCAAACAATAGCAACTGACATTTTTTTTGGGTTTAGTACCAAACAGTGTTTTTCGGAGGCACTCACCAAAAGTGCAAGATCCTCGTTAATTTTATTATTACCCTCAATAATTTGTTCAGGCTTGAAAGACAAGTAGATTTGTGAGTCGTCAACGTAAAGATGTAAATCTGAATATTTAAGATAGGTACAAAGCTAAGATGTATTTAGAGTGAAAAACAGAGGCCCTAAAATAGACCCCTGTGGAACACCATTACAGATTTTTATTGGCTTGGACTTTTGTCCATTTAGTTTTACACACTGCAGTCTTCCTGCAAGATAATTCTCAATCATAAGACAAGCCTCACCACTAAACCCAAGATATCTTAGTATAGCAATAAGCAGATAATGATCTAGTCTGTCAAATGCTTTGGAGAAGTCCAGCAGAACAATCACAGTAAGCTCACCCCGATCGGTAGCCTCGAAGATGTCATCGGTCACTTTTAGAAGAGCAGTGGTACAGCTGTGATCTTTGCGAAATCCTGACTGTGTTGATGGTAACAAGTTATGGGTTTCGATGTATCTGCGTATTTGAGCATCTAGGACTCTTTCAAGGATCTTTGACATAGTTGGTAAGATGCTTATGGGTCGCAGGTCTTTTAGTTCACTTGGGTTGAAAGATTTTGGAATTGGGAGTAAAAACGAGCTTTTCCACCGATCAGGAAACGTTTTGGTTTCTATACAACTGTTGACCAGATGCAAAACAATGGGTACAATATATGGATAGCAATTGCATATCATTTTAATCCCAATGCCATCAGTACCAATGGCCTCCGATTTTATGGAACTCATTGCCCTTTCAATGTCGTCCATGCTTGCCAAAGTAAAATTAAAATCACCAGCGTCTTTTTTTTTTTATTTTGCAAATAAAAATTTAACGTGTCTGCAACTGGATTTTTTGAAGTAGCCGCGTCAATAAAGTACCGGCTAATCTTTTCAACATCGTTTAATGTGGCCGGAATTGTGTTTTTAGGTTTAGAGTAAATGTTTAGATCTCGCAAGACTTTCCAATTGTTTTTTGAGTTTTTAGGTGTTAAGTTGTTAGTAAGGTACTGTTTTTTAGCATTTTCCACTGCAATTGTCACCTGGTTTCGAATTAGTTTGTACGTGTCCCAGTTGGTATGAGTTTTATTTTTTTGATATTTATGTAGGGCTTTATTTCGTATGCACATAGCATCTTTTATTTCCTGGGTAAGCCAGGGTGCTTTTCTTTTAGTAATACGAGCTGTTTGTATTGGTGCATGTAAATCAAAAAGTCCGGTAAGATAAGTATTAAATAATTCCAGTTTTACATTGATGTCACGAGTGTAGAATATATTACGGAACGGAACTGACAAAAGATCGTTGTGAAAGTGTTGTTTATTAAAATTGCGAAAGTTCCTGTAGTTTAAGAAGAAAGGTTTTTGTTTAAATATTTGAAGTTTTAGTTCACATTTAATTAGTAAGTGATCGGAAATGTTAAGGGTAGGATCCACTACAGCACTCACCAGAAACTCATCGTTTGAACATAAGATAAAATCAATTAGAGTTGCATTGGTTTGACAATATCTAGTAGGCTCATTAATAATTTGTTTTAGACCGTATGACTGCAAAACTGAAAAAAATTTTTGGGTGTATCCCGAGTCTAAGTCCAACCCATTAATATTAAAGTCCCCAAGACATACAAAATTGTCAGATCTCAGTAGATGCTGAGAGACATTTAACTCAAATTCTTCAAGAAATCACTTGAACCAAATATTGAACACCATTTTGAAACTTCATCTGTCACACGAACATACTATAAATTTCAAGTCGATCTGTCAAGGCATTCATTGTTCATCAGCTGGTTAAAGTAGACGTGTTTGAGTATTTTTTAAAAATGGAAAAAAATCGAATATCGTGGAGTGATAAAAATCTTTGTTTTGAAAAGTTTATAGGCAACTGAAATCCATGCAAGGTTAACGGGAGTGTTAAAGGAGTCTGCTCATTCATTTCCAACTGTTCATAGATGAACTCTAGAGTTTAAACGTGGTCGTACAAGCATCAATGATGATCCACGTTCGGGACGTCCAAAAACTGCAACAATTATAGAAACTGTTGTGGAAGTACAAGATATGGTAATGGAACCCCTTCGATTAACCGTGGATGATTTAGCTGAGGCTATAGGTATCTCAAATGGATCAGTACATGAGATTTTAACTGAAGTTTTGGGTATGAGAAAACTATTCACAAAGATGGGTGCCGCATTTGCTAACATCGGAGCAAACACGCACTCGACTTTCTAAACAATATTTGGCTCGTTTCACAAAGAATAAAATTGGTTTTGTGCGTCGATTTGTAACTATGGATGAGGCTTGGATTTATCAGAACTACAACAACAAACCTCACAGTGGAGTGTTCAGCTCCAAAGCAGTTAAAGTCGTTCAAAAAAATATAACATTAGTTTTCTGGGATGCAAAAGGAATCTTGTTAATTGATTACCTTGAAACCGGTAAAACAATCACAGGAAAGTATTATTGCAACCGTTTGGACCAGCTGGATGAGAAAATTCGTGAGAAAAAGAAGAAGAAGAAATCATAACAATGAACCTGCTTAGAAACAGTGAAAATGGCAAAGAGTAGAGGCAGATGAAAGAAGTTTATACGTGAAGATTGAGAGGGAAAAAGGAAAATGTATAACTACCCTACACCATACGGTAGAACGGATATATATATATATATATATATATATATATATATATATATATATATATATATATATATATATATATATATATATATAGAAATTAGGAGTTTTTTGGGTTTTAGGTTCATGGAATAAACAACTTGCTGTAACGTTTCGCCACGAATTTGGAGCATTTGCAAAAATTTTTTTTTCTTTATTTTTGTTCTCACATTTCTTGGACTTAGGTGGTTTACTTTACTGTTGCAGTTTCTTCCACCCTTGCTACTTATATTATAACTTTTTTTCTTCTTGAACCCTTTACAATATTGAAATTAGAAGTTTTTTTGGGTTTTAGGTTCATGGAATAATCCAAAACAATTTATTTTAATTCGTTTTGCCACGAATTTGGGGCATTTTGAAAAAAATTTTCTTTATTTTTTATTCTCACATTTCTTGAACTTCGGTGGTTTACTTTACTATTCATTCATAGTAAAGTAAATCACCGAAGTTCAAAAAATGTGAGAACAAAAAATAAAGAAAAAATTTTTGAAAATGCCCCCAAATTCGTGGCAAAACGTTAAAATATGTTTTTTTTTTTTGATTATTCCATGAACCTAAAACCCAAGAAACCCCTAATTTCAATATTGTAAAGGATTCAAGAAGAAAAAAGTTATATATATATATATATATATATATATATATATATATATATATATATATATATATATATATATACACTCCTGGACAAAATTAACGCAACAATATATTAAATCATACAAATCTCTATAATGAATTAATTTTAATAATTTTTTATGAACATTGATTACACTAAAAGTTAGAAAAAACTTATTCGGATACTTTAAAAGTGAATTAGCTACCAAATTTCTCTATAAGATTCGAATTAAAAATATTCTTAAGACCTAATAACAAAATCGTTAAAATTATGTAATAATGAAAAAAATAAAATGGGACACTAGTAGCAAAATTAATGGTGTAACTGGGACACTAGTAGCGTGTGTTGCCTCCTCTACTTCGGATGACATCGTTTATGCACCTAGGCATGCTTCTAATTAAATTTTGGGTAAAATATTGAGGAATTTGCTCCCATTCTGTGATAACTGCATTTTCAAGTTCCCTCAGGTTTCTAGGTGCAGGTATCGGATTCAGATCCGGGCTTTTTGGTGGCCATTGCATAATCGGTATATCAACTTGATTAAGATAATCGAGTACCTCCCTAGCCACGTGAGGTCGAGCGTTGTCTTGCATAAACAGGAAATTGGGCCCCACAAAATGACCGAAAGGCATCACATGTTCTATAATAATATTCTCAAGATAGTAGTCAGCATTCATGGATCTCATATGGACAGGAACTAACTCTGTGCGAGCATCAAAGCAGATGCCACCCCAGAACATAACAGAGCCACCGCCTTGCAGAGATATTGCAAGGAGCAAACCTCTCTCCTGGTCTTCGCCATACTCGCTCACGACCATCTGGATGTTTTAGACTAACCCTAGTTTCATCTGTGAAGAAAACGAGCAAAACGTAATCTGGCAACTCTGTTCTCTCTAGTAAGCAAGGGCGCAGTGGATGGTCTCCTACTGTTTAATCCAGCTTCATTTAACCGTCTTCTAACTGTTTTAGAAGAAATTGTGACATTGCGGACAGCTTAGAGTTCGTTTCTTATTATAGAACTAGTGACAGTCCTGTTTCTTAAAGCATATTGTCTTATAAAACGTTCATCTAGGTCGCTAATGCATCGTTGTCGCCCTTGCCCTTGCCCTAGCCTTCTAGAATAAGTTCCTTCTTCATTCAAGCGTCTTACCATACGACTTATTGTCGAACGATGTTTACCTAACAAATTGTCAACATAACTCTGACAATATCCCTCGTCCAATAAAACCGAGGCTCGCACTACCTCGTGTTCAGTTAAATTCCTTGTTCGATTCATTTTTCTAATTCTTCGGGGTCAAAAATAAAACAGTCTACCACAAAAACGTATTACTTTGAAAAAGGGAACAATTTATAAGCTTACTTTTAAAGATAATCTATCGCATTATTACAGAAAATTGTTTATCTTCTAAAAAATTCTTTAAAACTGTAAATCTAAACGAATTGTTTTGATTTCTGTCATGAACAACGAAACAAAATATGCATAGATAATTTTCAGATTGTTGCGTTAATTTTGCCCAGGAGTGATATATATATATATATATATATATATATATATATATATATATATATATATATATATATATATATATGTACATACAAGAATCATTATTTTTTTTATTTTTCCTGTATACCATCAAATATTTTAAACTTTTGATACTTGATTATGGGTTCCCATGTGAAGCAGAACTTCAAGAATAATTTTTTTTTATAATATGTAAGATAAACTTTTTCTTCATTTGTATAAAACTTTTTGGGACACACTGTATAACCATAAGCAAATTATCGACATTTCAATGTACACAGTAAAAAGTTCATCGCCCAAAAGAGTATTATTCTTTTTTTAAAAAGAAAGAGACTTTCATCGTTCAGCCAAATTTACGAAAAAAAATAACAAAAAGTTACTGATACAAGTTGAAGTGCTATATCTGACTAGTATTTAAAAAAAATGTAACGCAATATCTTAAAAATTGAAAGACAGCTAAAATTTTAAGTTGCACAGTGGGACTTTGTCCCACTGTTACGAGGCATGTTTTTTAAGTAAGTACCGTTTAGGAATTAAAAAAAGACGTGCAAAGATATCGCTATAATTTTATTTTTACATGAAAGCCTGTACCTTAATCTACTTTTCTACATAATTTCCGTGAATATTGAGGCACTTGTCATAACGTGGCACCAGTTTTTGAATACCCTCCTCATAAAATTCTGCCGCCTGACTTGTTAATCACAAATGTTTTGACTTCGTTATCATCTTGAAGACGCTGACCACCCAGGTGCTTCTTCAAGTGCAGGAACAAATGGTAGTCGCTGGGCGCCAGATCAGGACTGTATGGAGGATGATCTAGAGTTTCCCATTTAAAAGATTTGATGAGATCTTTGGTCCGATTAGCCACATGTGGACGGGCATTGTCATGCAGCAAAACGATACCCTTACTCAACTTGCCACGTCTTTTGTTCTGGATTGCACGACGCAGATTGTTCAATGTCTCACAATAAGACGCTGCATTGATTGTCTCATTACGAGGCAGAAACTCCACTAGCAATACTCCTTTTCTGTCCCAAAAAACTGTGCACATGATTTTTCGGGCAGAAATTGTTTGCTTAAACTTCACTTTTTTGGGTGATGATGAATGTCGCCATTCCATGGATTGTTGTTTCGATTCTGGTGTGACGTAGGCCACCCATGTTTCGTCACCAGTAACAATTTGGTCTAAAAAATGTTCACCTTCATTGTGGTACCGCTCAAGGAAAGTCGATGCACTGCCTAAACGTTGGGTTTTGTGCAAATCCGTCAACATTTTTGGAACCCAACGTGAACACAATTTCCGGTAATTCAAGTTCTAGGTCACAATGCGATACAAAACACTACGAGAATATTGAGGAAAGCAGTCGCACAATGATGAAATTGTAAAGCGTCTGTTTTCTCTCACCTTTTCGTCCACTTTCTGCACCAAATCTTCATTAACGACCGAAGGACGCCCACTCCGTTCTTCATCATGCACATTTGTGCGGCCATCTTTAAATGCTCTCACCCATTTCCTTACCATTCCATCACTCATAATGTTTTGTCCGTAAACTTCACAGATCTCACGATGAATATCGATCGGTTTTACGCCTTTAGCACTAAGAAATCGTATAACAGCCCGCACTTCACAATCGGCGGGACTCACGATTGTCGGAGGCATCTTAAACACTCAGTAAAACAACGTATACAATGAAGAATCAGACTGTAATGGCGTCAGTGCGTAGACATGAGATGTAGGTTACCAGCGCGCATGCGCGGAACGCCGACCGTATCGCTGTGGCGGCGGAACCGCAAAACGGTACTTACTTAAAAAACATGCCTCGTATTAGAAGAACTTTGTAAAAGAGAAAAAATCGAAGCCTTAGAAGACTTCGTTCCGACTGGGCTGCTCCGTCTGGAACCGGGAATGTGTAAATAGTTAAAATTTTGTTGAACCAAATAGAGTATAAGTTAGTAATTAAGTATTCTTTGTAAATTATATATTGAATGGATCATTTTTATATTATACGAATATTATTTATAAATAAAGATAAATATATATATATATCTTTGGTTTGCATATTCAGAGTAATTATAATAAAAAAGATTTGAATAATAAACCTATTATTAATTTAAAGTTCATATTTTTCACTAATTATAAATAAATATTTCAAAAAGTAGTAGAATGGGGGTTGTAGGTACCCCGGGACAAAGTCCCACATTGAGGAAGGACACCTCACCATTTTAACAAGAGAGATACATGAATATGTAAACTACAGTAAAACAAAATCGAAAGAGGAAATAAATAAATAGGTTTGATCAAAATTTTGCATTAAGAAGGGGCACCGTCGAGTTTCCTTTAGGAACCGGCGGTGGTAGTGAGAGGTGGGACCCCTCCTTCGATTTTTTTTTTCCGTCCCACTGTGCGCCGGTATGCCCCAAGGCGCTGTAATGTCTCCTACTCTCTGTTTCATTTACATTAACGATCTGCTGGAAAATTTTTATATTGGAGTAGTAGTAAGCAAGTAGAATTTAACGGTGGTTTTTGCTAAAAAAGGCAACGTTGCTAAACTCGACATAGTTATGTCGGGACTCTCTATCCGTCTTGCATCGTCGCTCAATAAACGCCAAAATTGTCAAATATTCGTCCAATATAAATCCTCATGTAGGAGATCCTAACGCCCATTTCGCGTGTCTTCCCCTTTCTCTATTGCACCAATAAACAAAAATATAAACGATATTTTTCATTTGTTTCATGGCTAAGTAATAGTAGCAATAAAAGGACGATTCTACTTCACAGCGGAAACAAAAAAAAAACAGTTTATGGCACACGCGATGATTCGAATACACTGCATTGTGCCGGCTCTGATGGGGCCATTAATTTCTATATGTGTGCCAGATTTCAACTTTCTATGTCAAATAGTTTCGGAGAAAATCGGGTGTGATAGACGGACGGACAGACACCGAAGTGATCCCAGAAGTGTTTTGTAAGAAATACTACAAATCTGTTTTAAAGGCGTTGCCAGTAGTACTAAATTTTCTTCATTTTATAATATATTTTAAAGCACGATCAAAAACCTAAATATAGTCTGTCAAGTAAGAACGTGTCAGCGATAATTCATTTTTAGTAGATGCGATTTTAGCGATATAGAGGGAACCTTTGTCTACGGCGAATTTTAGTAAAAATATCAGTGGATTCCGAGCTTTCGTCGAAATCACGTAAAATCCAAAATGAGTCACTTGTTTGTGCGTCGGTTTAAGGGAGTCTTTCTTTGCTTTCATCCAAAGGGGCCTAAAATGACATATTGCGCGGCCGGTAAATGTATTAAAAAGTCGGTGTCGTTTGTGAAGAAGTGGGTAAATTATTTTAACGAGACGAAAAATGTCGATGCCAAAGCCAAAACGTGGCTCGATAGGCAAAATCACTCTGAAAGTCAAAGAACAAATCGTGTCTTTATTTTCATGGGACCCGAAATTGACGTTGTTATAATCCATTCCAGTAGGGGTAGCAATAGGAATAGCAGTAGGAGTAGCAGTAGGAATAGCTGTAAAAGTAATAGCAGCAGGAGTAGCTGTAGGAGTAGCGGTAGGAGTAGGAGCAGTAGCAGTAGGAGTAGCAGTATTAGTGACAGTAGGGGTAGGAGTAGCAGCAGTAGGAGTAGTAGTAGCAATAGAAGTAGCAGTAGCAATGGGAGTAGAAGTAGCAATAGTAGTAGCAGTAGGAGTAACAATACCAGCAGGAGTATCAATAGCAGTAGGAGTAGCAGTAGCAGTAAGAGTAGCAGTAGTAGTAGCAGTAGGAGTAGCAATAGAAATAGCAGTAGGAGTAGCAGTATAAGTAGCAGAAGGAGTAGCAGTAGCAGTAAGAGTAGCAGTAGCAGTAAGAGTAGCAGTAGGAGTAGAAGTAGCAGTAGGAGTAGCAGTAGGAGTAACAGTAGCAGCGGTAGAAGCAGTAAGAGTAACAGCTGCAGTAGAAGTACCAGTAGCACTAAGAGCAGTAGTAGTAGGAGCAGTAATAGCAGTAGGAGTTAATTAATTTTTGTTACTCAAACACGAATTTTATTTGAATAGCTATTAATATTACCAATACCATATTACTAAAGTCAAATTATTAGACTCAATTGTCCATGGTAAATGGATTATACGAGGCTGGTTTAAAAACTCCGTGCAAGAATAAAAACTACTTATGTGTTTGGGGTAAACCTTTTTTATTTTTCGACATAGTCTCGTTTTAGGCTTATACACTTCGTCCAAAGATGTTCTAGTTTGTTGATCCCTTCCGAATAATAGGATTTGTCCAAGTCTGCAAAATATCCATTAGTGTCTGCAATCACCTCCTCGTTTGAATAAAATCTTTGTCCCACCAGCCATTTCTTCAAATTGGGGAACAAATAGTAGTCCGAGGGAGCCAAGTCTGGAGAATAGGGGGGATGTGAAACGAGTTGGAATCCTATTTCCATTAATTTTGCGACCACTGCTGAGGTGTGTGCTGGTGCGTTGTCGTGATGGAAAAGGACTTTCTTGTGGGCCAATCGCGGGTGTTTTTCTTGCAGCTCGGTTTTTTAAACGGTCCAATAACGATGAATAATATTCACCTGTAATAGTTTTACCCTTTTCCAGATAGTCGATGAGGATTATCCCTTGCGAATCCCAAAAGACAGTCGCCATAACCTTTCCGGCCGAAGGAACGGTCTTCGCCTTTTTTGGTGCAGATTCCCCCTTGGTAACCCATTGTTTAGATTGTTGTTTGGTCTCAGGAGTATAGTAATGTATCCATGTTTCATCCACAGTGACGAAACGACGCTTAAAGTCCTCCGGATTCTTCTGGAACAGCTGCAAACCATCCTTGCGACACTTCACACGATTCCATTTTTGGTCAAGCGTGAGCAATCGCGGCACCCATCTTGCGGATAGCTTTCTCATGTCCAAATGTTTATGCAAAATATTATGTACCCGTTCAGTCGAGATGCCCACAGCACTAGCAATCTCACGCACCTTAACTCTTCTGTCATCCATCACCATATCATAGATTTGATCAATGATTTCTGGAGTCGTAACCTCCACAGGCCGTCCAGAACGTTCAGCGTTACTTGTGCCCATATGGCCAGTTCGAAAATTTTGAAACCACTTATAAACTGTTCTAATCGAAGGTGCAGAGTCACCATAATGTTTATCAAGCTTCTCTTTAGTCTCCTGAGGCGTTTTTTGTCTTTCATAAAGTAATGTTTTTAAACACCACACGAAATTATTTTTCGTCCATTTCTTAAAAATCACTCGACTTCCTTGATTCACACGAATGCCAAACACAAAGAAATAGACCAATATGGCTGAAACTTGGTATGCGTTCATTCAAGAGATGCTACTAACTAAACATGACCTCGATACGCGCCGGTGGTGCCATCTCTCGGACTTTGCACGGACTTTTCAAACCAGCCTCGTAACTGCTTGGATTTTTGATTTTTAGTTTAGCGAGCTATTGTGAAGGAATTTTTCTCAGATTTTAGTCTTTGGTTAAACTATTGTGTTTATTTGACTTTTCAACCTCAAGTGCGTAATTTATTTCTTTTTTATTACTCAAGCAGGAATTTTATTTGAATAAAGCACTTCTCTGCTGACACTAATGGCTTCTTTTCTTTTTCAAAAAGTGCCTTGACAGATTTCACGTTTTTAGCACTTCCAACATATAACATACGTTGTACCAAGAAGATTAAAAAAAAAGATTACCGCCATTGAATTAGATTTGCAGAGTGGCTCGAATTCTTTCTATTTTGTGGATTGTGCGCCAACCCTATTGATAACGTTTGGTCACTTGTTAAGAGAAAGCTTAGAGAGAAGACTCGGAGGACTGTCACTCAGTTGTCTGATTAGATTCGAAAAAATTGCAGACTATTCATAAAATCTCGTCGACAGCATGCCTCGAAGATGCCAGGCGATTATTGATGCAGGAGGCGCTTGGACAACTTACTAAGATTAGCACACCAAAGAACACATTGACGGCAAAAAATTTTCTCAAAACACATTTTTTCAAGAAAACGAACGGTCACGTTCTTACTTGACAGACTGTAGATCATTAGAGAAAAAACGTGTGAATTCATGGAGAACCTAATTTTACTGTTGCGCGATGACTATAGGGTCTACAAGGTTTGGAGAATTCAAGCCATTACGGAAAGCTGTATATTCACCAAGTTACAACATCGAGTCTATAGGTCTGATTTCTTAACTTGCCATGCTAAATCAGGGCTACACGGTATTTTATATGCTTATCCAGTTTACCATGGCTTTAGTTTTATACAATAAGTCCAAATCTTTTGTACTACTCAGTATATATCACCACTACACCAACACTTTATTTTTGCACTCGACGCGCGTTTCGCTAACCATGTTAGCTTCATCAGGAGCGATGATTGACTAAAGCTAAACTACCAAATCTACCCTATTTATACTTAGCCTAACCCTTGAATTACTCAAGCGGAACTAATGACATAGGCAAGGCCATCAGTTCCGGTCAAGTAACCAGTAGAGGGGACTATAAGGAATAGGCCCTCTGTCTTTATTTAAACTATTTTCATGATTTCCATACTTTCGTATGCGTTCAACAATCTCCTATCAGATACATTTTTTATTAATCTTAGATTATCTAAGGTTACAGTATGATCAGCTTCAAGGGCATGTTCGGCAATGCTAGACTTTTCTGTTCTATTGTATTTTAAGTGTGCTAAATGTTCTTTAAATCGTGTTCTAATTGACCTTTTAGTTTGCCCAACATACTTTTTGTCACAATCATTACAACTAATTTCATAAATTCCACTTTTCTCACAATTAGGAATCTTATCTTTGGGATTTCCTAAGATATTCCTCAGATTGTCTGATGACTTATAGACTAAGGTGAGGCCTACCTTATTAAATACCTTATTGAGTCCCTTGCTATATTTCTGATTATATGGTATGGAGACATACTTGGTGTTATTTTCTTCGCGTGTAAAAAAGGTGGAATTCTGAATATTAAACTTAAACTTATGCCTATTTATTAGCTTATTTACTAAGTCATCGTCATAACCATTAACTCTAGTTATATTTCTAATACGATTCCTTTCTTTATTAAAGTTTACTCTATTCAGAGGGAAAGTGACCAAACGATGAACTAAAAAATGTAATGAGGCTAATTTATGTTGTTTGCAATGAAATGAATCATTAGGAATATATATATATATATATATATATATATATATATATATATATATATATATATATATATATATATATCTGTTACTGTGTCCTTCCTATAGATATCAAAGTCTAATCTATTATTATTTTTAATAATTAAAATATCTAGAAAAGGCAATTGTCCTTTGTTCTCAACTTCGTAAGTGAATTTAATGGAATCATACCGGCTATTTAATTTGGAAACAAAATCATCAATGTTTGCTTTCTTTGTATCAAAAATCGCGAAAATATCATCCACATACCTATATCATACCCTTGGGAAATATTCGAATCCTTGACTGGCTTCGATTTCAAACTTACTCATGAATAAATTGGCTATGAAAGATGACAAGCAATTACCCATAGCTGTTCCTTCTTTCTGAACATAAAATTGATTGTTATATTGGAAATAATTTTGTTCCATACAGAGTTTAGATAATATCAAGTATTCACGAATAATTTCGTCTTCAAAGTCATTCATTCTAAGTAATTCTTCGAGATATTGTAAAGTTTGTGGAATTGGCACACTTGGGAACAAAGAACTAACATCAAAAGAAATTAAGACCTCACCTTCATTAAGAACTAGATTTTTTGTTTTATTAATGAATTCTAACGAATTCTTCACTGCGAAAGTATTTAATGGTAACTTCTCAAGTTCTTTTGATAACCATTTGGATATTAAATATGTGGGTGATCCGACCGATGAAACAATGGGTCGCATTGCTTTTCCAGGTTTGTGAATTTTGGGTAAGCAATACAATTTTGGTATGGTCGGATTACTCACATTTAATTTAAATTTTAGCGAATCGGAGACAAGGTTCTTACATTTTGTTACAGTTGTAATGATTGTGACAAAAAGTATGTTGGGCAAACTAAAAGGTCAATTAGAACACGATTTAAAGAACATTTAGCACACTTAAAATACAACAGAATAGAAAAGTCTAGCATTGCCGAACATGCTCTTGAAGCTGATCATACTGTAACATTAGATAATCTAAGATTAATAAAAAATGTATCTGATAGGAGATTGTTGAACGCATACGAAAGTATGGAAATCATAAAATGTAAAAGTAGTTTAAACAAAGACAGAGGGCCTATTCCTTATAGTCCCCTCTACTGGGTACTTGACCGGAACTGATAGCCTTGCCTATGTCATTAGTTCCGCTTGAGTAATTCAAGGGTTAGGCTGAGTATAAATAGGGTAGATTTGGTAGTTTAGCTTTAGTCAATCATCGCTCCTGATGAAGCTAACATGGTTAGCGAAACGCGCGTCGAGTGCAAAAATAAAGTGTTTGGTGTAGTGGTGATATATACTGAGTAGTATCATTGTGCCAAAGATTCCACATTCCCAACTTAGCCAAATCTTTTGTGTTTGAAAGCTTTTTATTATTAGTGGCAGGCAGGGTGGGAAAGGGTAAATATACACAATGTGTTTACTTTTTTATATAATACTTCTTCTCTCTATACTGCAAAAAATGTTTAGACAAGAACAATGAACCTTATTTCTTGTAACTGAAATAATTAAAATATTAAATCCATTCTGCATTTTATTTCTTTAATAAAATTAAGCAAATTAACCCTTATTTTCCAAGTAAATAGTTGACGGTTTACCGAGAATATAAATTAGTTATTGATTTTGTGCTGAATTATGATTAATTTAGTAATATTGAATTTAACTAGGCAAGTTCTATATTAACTCATGGAAAATGTTGATTAGGTATCATTTAAAAAAAAGAATGAATTGCAGCGAAAGGTCATAGATGTGTCTGTAAAAATGAGAGATAAATCACACTTCTGTAATTTTCTGCTTAAAAATTTCTTCAAATTATTCTATGATGAAGCCAGACATTCTCTTTTTTTTATAGCGATGCTGTCTCTCACCAAATTGATCCCTCAACATATAAAATACAAACTATTTGCAGATGATATTATACTGTATTACTCCTCGCCCTCATCCTTAAACCTCATAGTCAATCTCCAAAGAACTTTAAACGTTTTGTACAAATAGTTCAACTCCAACTCTTTCTCTCCAAAAAGATCAGTTTTTATACATTTCTGTAAAATAAGAAACTGCCATAAACTCAACCCTCTCAATATCAATGGATCTCCTATACCTATTCAAAACTCTCATAACATCCTAGGGCTGACCTTTGATACGGGTTTGACTTGGAACTCACACGTTAATTACTTAAGAATACGTACAGTCTATAATCTTAATCTTCTGCGCTTACTGGCTCATAGATAGATACCAGGACACTGTGATATTGTGGGAAACGACAAAGCTGATACTTTTGCAAAAAAGGCCTCTCTCTCTCTGGCTCTCCTATACTGGGCGTAAATCATCCCAGAGATTACATAAAATATCTATCTCAGGAATTTAGAAAACTATTCCAATTACAGTGGGATTTTGAGGACACCAGTAATAAACTCTGGGACCTCGAAACTGATGTCTGTCCTCCTTTACATCATCAATCACTGAATAGAAAGGAAGACTGGCCATCGGTCATACATATCAGATCCACTTCTTCCTTTTAAACAAAGAGGATAAGTCTGGTAAATTTCTACGAAATGGCAGAAAATATTGTTAAGCGGCATGACGGTTGGTAAGCCTTATTGTTGTAACCGTTGTGTTTAAAGTTTCAAACAGAAGCAAAGCGGTGTTACACGTTTTGAAACGAATTAAGCCCGGGTATCGTCGAGTGGTAAAACATTTTTGTTTAAAAAGTGCACTGTGGCCCAGATAAAAATTGAACTGAATTAAGTACATGTGGACGGCTCCAGCACTCATGACCATTTATTACTGGATAACTTAATTTAAACATGGCCGTACAAGGACTGAAAACGGGGTATTTTCAAGATGCCCAATTGAGGTTTCTTCTGAAGAAACGGGAACATAATATCCTGTATGAAGTTCTGAAAACGAAAAAACTAAGTGCGTTTGTTGACTTCATACCAAGAACGCAAGTAGGGAATTTCAACATCGTGTTTGGAAAAGTTGCAGCGTAACTCGAAGCACCTGGAAGGTTTTGGATCGTCCTTTCTTTTAAAGTAACACGTAGGCTGAAAAGTTTTTGGTCTAGCTACTTAAAACCCATTTTTTTTTGCAAAATTTGACTTTGTTCATCAATATAGTCTCCTTCCAGAGCGACACAATCAGTCCAATGCTTTTCTAATATTTCTATACCTTTCTCGTAGAAGGATTTGTGTTTGCCTTCAAAATAGGCCTCACTTTCGGCGATAACTTCTTCATTGGAGCCAAATCTCTTTCCCGCGAGCATTTTCTTGAAGTCTGCGAATAGGTAATAGTCGCTGGGGGCTAAATCTGGAGAATACGGTGGATGAGGAAGCAATTCGAACTTTAATTCATGTAATTTTGCCATCGTAACCATTGACTTGTGACACGGTGCACTGTCTTGAAGAAAGAGCATTTTTTTTCTTGTTCATTTGGGGCCGTTTCTTCGCGATTTCTGCCTTTAAACGCACCAATAACGTTATATAATATTCGCTATTGAGGGTTTTCCCTTCTGAGCATAGTCGATGAAAATTATTCCATGCGCATCCCAAAATACAGAGGCCAAAACCTTCCCAGCCGACTGTTGGTCGTTGTTCTCTTCGGGCGACTATCACCGGTTGCTGTCCACTCAGCTGACTGCCGATTTGATTCCGGTGTGTGGTGGTGGATCCACGTTTCATCCATTGTCACATATCGCGTGAAAAAATCCTTTTTATTGCTCTTAAACAGGTCCAAACAGCGCTCGAAATCATCAACACGTTATTATTTTTGATACACTGTGAGCAAACGCGGTACCCATTTCGAACCAAGCTTTCTCAAGCCCAAATGTTCATGCAAAATATGACCAACACGTTCTTTTGATATCTTTAGGGTGTCAGGTATCTCACGCAATTTCACTTTACGGTCATCCAAAACAATTTCGTGTGTTTTTTTATGTTTTCCGATGTAACCACCCCATTTGGGCGTCCAGAGAATTCAGCATCATTCGTATCTGTACGACGGCGTTTTGAAAATATCGAAAGTAGCGTCACTAAAACCACTGTAACTTGACTTGATTGAAATGTCATGAAATCTTGACGCGTATCGTTTGAAGGTTGGTACTTCCTAGAAATCATATGAATTTTTTGAAAAGGGCGATATCTATGTGTCAGACCAAAAACTTTTCAGCCTACGTGTTATATTATGAAACGAGGAAAATTTAGTACTACTGGCAACGCCTTTAAAATAGCTTCTTAGTGTTCCGTACGAAACACATATGGTATCACTTCGGTGTCTGCCCGTCCCTCTGTCACACCCGATTTTTTCTGAAACTATTTGACATAGAAAGTTGAAATTTGGCCCAAACATATGAATTATTGGTTCAAACACAGCCGTGTAGTTTTGAAAGTTAAATTTTGTTTGGAGGTTGAAATCGAAAGTAAAACATAAAAAATTACCTGGTCATCGAGTGGGATGTCAAATGAAAGCTTGTGAAAATATGAGTTCAAAAATATATATGATGTAATACTTTCGCGCATTTTTCTTTGTGCTATTTTAAAAAAATTGCCAAAAATTGATGTCCTCCCCTCTTATCTCGAAAAGTACTGATCGAAAAATTTAGAAAAAATTCTAGAATGTTCTCCATAAAGTGTACATTGAGCGAAAATTATCATGAGTGCATCACGTTTAATAATTTATCTTGTATAAAAAAAGACTATGTTTCTTGACGTATGATGAAGGTAACTGTAACCGAAGTGGCAAATCGCTTTCGTACCGAAATATGATTTTATTTTATTTTAAGAGCCGCACACAGTACGGAACACAAACTGCGCAAGTCCGACTTGCCCTTGATAAGTTTTTTTATTTCTGGATTCAACGTTGCCAGATCTAAAAAAAATACCAGAACCGGACAAAATGATGACCTTTTTAAGTTCATAAAAGATATTATTCTTTTCTTATGATAATGACCAACCACATTTCGGAAACATAAATATCGGTAAACTTTTAATTCGCGTGTTTCTCGATTTGCCCAGGAAACAAAAGTCCGCACAAATGAAACATTTTATTTGTTTCATTACTAAGTAATAGTGGGCTATAAAAACACTTTTCTTAATTTACGGTTGATTCAGAAGAATAAGGTTGATAACTCACGCGATAGATTTCTCCATTAATAAAAATAAAAATATTTAGGGGGAGAAAACGGAAAATAAAACCTTTTAAGATAATTTTCCTTAAAATGAAATAAATGCTCGATTTAACAAGGTTAATAAGTGATTTTAGACCTGGAAGTTATATTAGAAACTTTGCAAAATTATTCAAAAATAACCGGTCAAGTGCAAGTTGAACTTGCGCAATTAGTGTTCCGTACCTTGATTGCTTTTAAAATAAAAAATTTTGCAACGGAAGTATAAAATGATCAGTGACTTCACAAAACACACCCCAAATGAGTTTTCAACAAAGTTTGTTTCCAATCTTTACTGAAAATTGATGACCTTGAAATTTTTGTTTTTTTTTTATATACCAGATAAATTATTAAAGGTAATGCACTCGTGATAATTTTCGTTCAATCTACATCCCTTGGAGAATATTCCAGAATTTTTTCAAAATTTTTTGATAAGTACTTTTCGAGATAATGTGGGTGGACAGCGATTTTTCGCGATTTTTTAAAAATAATACAAAGAAAAGTGCGCGCAAGTATTACTATATATATATATATATATATATATATATATATATATTACTCGTGTTTTCACAAGCTTTCATTTGACACCGATTACGTAGTAAAAAAATGTTTTTTTCACTTCCGATTTCACCCCCAAAACTAACCCCTTAAGTCAAAATTTAACTTTCAAAACTACATGGCTCTGATGAGGCCATCAATTCCTATATTATTACCAAATTTCAACTTTCTATGACAACTAGTTTCGGAGAAAACCGGATGTGACAGACAGACGGACAGACAGACACCGAAGTCATAAGTGTTCCGTACGGAACACTAAAAATGTGCAAATAGAAAATTGTTCACTCTCTGTAATAAGTAGAACATTTCATTAAAAAACTAACACATTGTCTGTCCAAAAAGGTTCCGGACTCATTTTTTAACTGACTTTTAGGCAGCGCCATCTTGTAAATAACAGTAAAAAAGCTTGAACTCACATCTGGAAACAACACATTTGCATTCAACCAGTCAGTTGTAGTCAGTCAGTGCTGAATAGTAGGCGGGCGAACTGTATATGTCGGTTGACTAAAATAATTTGAGATATATAAAAAAAATCTCTAACTTTGTACAACGTATCTTCTATATTTTTATAAATAATCATATTTTCTTAAATCTAACTATTACTATGCTATCCTGTGATGCTAGCCAGTGATGAATCAATCGAACAGTTCTATGAAGAAATCAGTCGGTTCAAAAGCTCCGAAAATTCTCATTATGTCATCATCACAGGCGACTTTAATGCCAAAGTAGGAAAAAGGGAACCGAATGATACTAAATGCGTAGGATATTGTGGATTGGGCGACCGGAATAATAAAGAAGAAACGCTGGTAAATTGTCTTAACAACGAAAAATTGTTTTGCTTAAACACCTCCTTTAAGAAACAAACTTTGTACAACGGATCTTCTATATTTTTATAAATAAATCATATTTTCTTAAATCTAACTATTACTATGCTATCCTGTGATGCTAGCCAGTGATGAATCAATCGAACAGTTCTATGAAGAAATCAGTCGGTTCAAAAGCTCCGAAAATTCTCATTATGTCATCATCACAGGCGACTTTAATGCCAAAGTAGGAAAAAGGGAACCGAATGATACTAAATGCGTAGGATATTGTGGATTGGGCGACCGGAATAATAAAGAAGAAACGCTGGTAAATTGTCTTAACAACTTAACAACGAAAAATTGTTTTGCTTAAACACCTCCTTTAAGAAACAAACTTTGTACAACGGATCTTCTATATTTTTATAAATAAATCATATTTTCTTAAATCTAACTATTACTCTGCTATCCGGTGATGCTAGCCAGTGATGAATCAATCGAACAGTTCTATGAAGAAATCAGGCGGTCCAAAAGCTCCGAAAATTCTCATTATGTCATCATCACAGGCGACTTTAATGCCAAAGTAGGAAAAATGGAACCGAATAATACTAAATGCGTAGGATACTGTGGATTGGGAGACCGGAATAATAAAGAAGAAAACGCTTGTAAATTGTCTTAACAACGAAAAAAATTGTTTTGCTTAAACACCTCCTTTAAGAAACAAACTTTGTACAACGTATCTTCTATATTTTTATAAATAAATCATATTTCCTTAAATCTAACTATTACTATGCTATCCTGTGATGCTAGCCAGTGATGAATCAATCGAACAGTTCTATGAAGATATCCCCCCCCCCCCCCCCCCCCCCCACTCGGTCCAAAAGCTCCGAAAATTCTCATTATGTCATCATCACAGGCGACTTTAATGCCAAAGTAGGAAAAAGGGAACCGAATGATACTAAATGCGTAGGATACTGTGGATTGGGAGACCGGAATAATAAAGAAGAAACGCTTGTAAATTGTCTTAACAACGAAAAATTGTTTTGCTTAAACACCTCCTTTAAGAAACAAACTTTGTACAACGTATCTTCTATATTTTTATAAATAAATCATATTTTCTTAAATCTAACTATTACTATGCTATCCTGTGATGCTAGCCAGTGATGAATCAATCAAACAGTTCTATGAAGATATCACTCGGTCCAAAAGCTCCGAAAATTCTCATTATGTCATCATCACAGGCGACTTTAATGCCGAAGTAGGAAAAAGGGAACCGAATGATACTAAATGTGTAGGATACTGTGGATTGGGAGACCGGAATAATAAAGAAGAAACGCTTGTAAATTGTCTTAACAACGAAAAATTATTTTGTTTAAACACGTCCTTTAAGAGACAAACTTTGTACAACGTATCTTCTATATTTTTATAAATAAATCATATTTTCTTAAATCTAACTATTACTATGCTAGCCAGTGATGAATCAATCGAACAGTTCTATGAAGATATCACTCGGTCCAAAAGCTCGGAAAATTCTCATTATGTCATCATCACAGGCGACTTTAATGCCGAAGTAGGAAAAAGGGAACCGAATGATACTAAATGTGTAGGATACTGGGGATTGAGAGACCGGAATAATAAAGAAGAAACGCTTGTAAATTGTCTTAACAACGAAAAATTGTTTTGCTTAAACACGTCCTTTAAGAGACAAACTTTGTACAACGTATCTTCTATATTTTTATAAATAAATCATATTTTCTTAAATCTAACTATTACTATGCTATCCTGTGATGCTAGCCAGTGATGAATCAATCAGACAGTTCTATGAAGAAATCACTCGGTCCAAAAGCTCCGAAAATTCTCATTATGTCATCATCACAGGCGACTTTAATGCCAAAGTAGGCAAAAGGGAACCGAATGATACTAAATGCGTAGGATACTGTGGATTGGGAGACCGGAATAATAAAGAAGAAACGCTTGTAAATGGTCTTAACAACGAAAAATTGGTTTGCTTAAACACCTCCTTTAAGAAACAAACTTTGTACAACGTATCTTCTATATTTTTATAAATAAATCATATTTCCTTAAATCTAACTATTACTATGCTATCCTATGATGCTAGCCAGTGATGAATCAATCGAACAGTTCTATGAAGATATCACTCGGTCTAAAAGCTCCGAAAATTCTCATTATGTCATCATCACATTATAGGTAGTGCCTAAAAAGGTATCAACATGTAAAATCTATTTTATTATTTTTTTTGTACTTGTCCTTAAAGACTTTAATGCCAAAGTAGGAAAAAGGGAACCGAATGATACTAAAAGCGTAGGATACTGTGAATTGGGAGACCGGAATAATAAAGAAGAAACGCTTGTAAATTGTCTTAACAACGAAAAATTGTTTTGCTTAAACACCTCCTTTAAGAAACAAACTTTGTACAACGTATCTTCTATATTTTTATAAATAAATCATATTTCCTTAAATCTAACTATTACTATGCTATCCTGTGATGCTAGCCAGTGATGAATCAATCGAACAGTTCTATGAAGATATCACTCGGTCCAAAAGCTCCGAAAATTCTCATTATGTCATCATCACAGGCGACTTTAATGCCAAAGTAGGAAAAAGGGAACCGAATGATACTAAATGCGTAGGATACTGTGGATTGGGAGACCGGAATAATAAAGAAGAAACGCTTGTAAATTGTCTTAACAACGAAAAATTGTTTTGCTTAAACACCTCCTTTAAGAAACAAACTTTGTACAACGGATCTTCTATATTTTTATAAATAAATCATATTTTCTTAAATCTAACTATTACTATGCTATCCTGTGATGCTAGCCAGTGATGAATCAATCGAACAGTTCTATGAAGAAATCACGCGGTCCAAAAGCTCCGAAAATTCTCATTATGTCATCATCACAGGCGACTTTAATGCCAAAGTAGGAAAAAGGGAACCGAATGATACTAAATGCGTAGGATACTGTGGATTGGGAGACCGGAATAATAAAGAAGAAACGCTTGTAAATTGTCTTAACAACGAAAAATTGTTTTGCTTAAACACCTCCTTTAAGAGACAAACTTTGTACAACGTATCTTCTATATTTTTATAAATAAATCATATTTTCTTAAATCTAACTATTACTATGATATCCTGTGTTGCTAGCCAGTGATGAATCAATCGAACAGTTCTATGAAGAAATCACGCGGTCCAAAAGCTCCGAAAATTCTCATTATGTCATCATCACAGGCGACTTTAATGCCAAAGTAGGAAAAATGGAACCGAATAATACTAAATGCGTAGGATACTGTGGATTGGGAGACCGGAATAATAAAGAAGAAACGCTTGTAAATTGTCTTAACAACGAAAAATTGTTTTGCTTAAACACCTCCTTTAAGAAACAAACTTTGTACAACGTATCTTCTATATTTTTATAAATAAATCATATTTTCTTAAATCTAACTATTACTATGCTATCCTGTGATGCTAGCCAGTGATGAATCAATCGAACAGTTCTATGAAGAAATCACTCGCCCAAAAGCTCCGAAAATTCTCATTATGTCATCATCACAGGCGACTTTAATGCCAAAGTAGGAAAAATGGAACCGAATAATACTAAATGCGTAGGATACTGTGGATTGGGAGACCGGAATAATAAAGAAGAAACGCTTGTAAATTGTCTTAACAACGAAAAATTGTTTTGCTTAAACACCTCCTTTAAGAAACAAACTTTGTACAACGTATCTTCTATATTTTTATAAATAAATCATATTTCCTTAAATCTAACTATTACTATGCTATTCTGTGATGCTAGCCAGTGATGAATCAATCGAACAGTTCTATGAAGATATCACTCGGTCCAAAAGCTCCGAAAATTCTCATTATGTCATCATCACAGGCGACTTTAATGCCAAAGTAGGAAAAAGGGAACCGAATGATACTAAATGCGTAGGATACTGTGGATTGGGAGACCGGAATAATAAAGAAGAAACGCTTGTAAATTGTCTTAACAACGAAAAATTGTTTTGCTTAAACACCTCCTTTAAGAAACAAACTTTGTACAACGTATCTTCTATATTTTTATAAATAAATCATATTTTCTTAAATCTAACTATTACTATGCTATCCTGTGATGCTAGCCAGTGATGAATCAATCGAACAGTTCTATGAAGATATCACTCGGTCCAAAAGCTCCGAAAATTCTCATTATGTCATCATCACAGGCGACTTTAATGCCAAAGTAGGAAAAAGGGAACCGAATGACACTAAATGCGTAGGATACTGTGGATTGGGAGACCGGAATAATAAAGAAGAAACGCTTGTAAATTGTCTTAACAACGAAAAATTGTTTTGCTTAAACACGTCCTTTAAGAAACAAACTTTGTACAACGTATCTTTTATATTTTTATAAATAAATCATGTTTTTTTAAATCTAACTATTACTATGCTATCCTGTGATGCTAGCCAGTGATGAATCAATCGAACAGTTCTATGAAGAAATCAGTCGGTTCAAAAGCTCCGAAAATTCTCATTATGTCATCATCACAGGCGACTTTAATGCCAAAGTAGGAAAAAGGGAACCGAATGATACTAAATGCGTAGGATACTGTGGATTGGGAGACCGGAATAATAAAGAAGAAACGCTGGTAAATTGTCTTAACAACGAAAAATTGTTTTGCTTAAACACCTCCTTTAAGAAACAAACTTTGTACAACGGATCTTCTATATTTTTATAAATAAATCATATTTTCTTAAATCTAACTATTACTCTGCTATCCTGTGATGCTAGCCAGTGATGAATCAATCGAACACTTCTATGAAGAAATCACGCGGTCCAAAAGCTCCGAAAATTCTCATTATGTCATCATCACAGGCGACTTTAATGCCAAAGTAGGAAAAATGGAACCGAATAATACTAAATGCGTAGGATACTGTGGATTGGGAGACCGGAATAATAAAGAAGAAACGCTTGTAAATTGTCTTAACAACGAAAAATTGTTTTGCTTAAACACCTCCATTAAGAAACAAACTTTGTACAACGTATCTTCTATATTTTTATAAATAAATCATATTTTCTTAAATCTAACTATTACTATGCTATCCTGTGATGCTAGCCAGTAATGAATCAATCGAACAGTTCTATGAAGAAATCACTCGCCCAAAAGCTCCGAAAATTCTCATTATGTCATCCTCAGGCGACTTTAATGCCAAAGTAGGAAAAAGGGAACCGAATAATACTAAATGCGTAGGATACTGTGGATTGGGAGACCGGAATAATAAAGAAGAAACGCTTGTAAATTGTCTTAACAACGAAAAATTGTTTTGCTTAAACACGTCCTTTAAGAAATAAACTTTGTACAACGTATCTTCTATATTTTTATAAATAAATCATATTTTCTTAAATCTAACTATTACTGTGCTATCCTGTGATGCTAGCCAGTGATGAATCAATCGAACAGTTCTATGAAGAAATCACTCGGTCCAAAAGCTCCGAAAATTCTCATTATGTCATCATCACAGGCGACTTTTTATGCCAAAGTAGGAGAAAGGGAACCGAATGATACTAAATGCGTAGGATACTGTGCATTGGGAGACTGGAATAATAAAGAAGAAACGCTTGTAAATTGTCTTAACAACGAAAAATTGTTTTGCTTAAACACCTCCTTTAAGAAACAAACTCAAAGAAAATGGATATGACACAGTTCAGACGGACAAGTGAAAAACGAAATAGATTATATCCTCGCGAACAGGGGAAACATATGTAAAGACCTATCGGTGCTAAACCAATTCCACATCGGGAGTGACCATAGGTTAATACGCGCTAATATACAAATTAATACAAAATTAGAAAGGAAGAAACTAATGACCAAATATAAATTCCCGACAAGCGATGTTCTGCTCCTAAACAAGGAAACATATCAAAAGGAAATAGAAAAGAAACTAGATCCAATGACACTTCAAGATAAAAATATAGACGAAATAATAGAAAAAATAGGAGAAAGCGTACGCACTGTAACAAAAAGATATGTGGCAAGAAATTAATCCAATAATAAACTAATATCAGAGACAATAATTGCAGAAAGAAGAAAAATTGATAGAGACACTCCTGTACATAAAACTATAAATAACACAGTCAAAAAATAAATAAGAACAGATTTGAAAGCTCATAAAACAAAACAGATATTAGATACCATAGAAAATAATAAAAACATGAGGGTATTAAGATCGAGCCTCACAATGGGAAGGCAAAGAATTATAAACATCAGAAATACAGACAGAAACTCAGTCTCAGACAAAAAAAGAAATGGTTAGAGAAAGACAACAATTCTACGAAAGACGATAAGAACAACGATACCATACCCTAAAAGACCTCCTAGACACATTTTGAATATAGGTTCTGAAGACGTACCAGAAATATCACATTCGGAGCTTAAGTATGCTCTCCAAAAAATGAGAAACGGAAAAAGCCCCGGAGAAGACCAATTAACTGCCGAAATGCTAAAGATAGGGGGAGAAACTATGAGAATACTGATGAATAAACGCCTTGAAAAGGGAAAAATACCGGAATCCTGGAAGGACGCAGAAATCATTCTTATATACAAAAAAGGAGACCACATAAACATAGAAAACTATCAACCTATAAGCCTATTGTCAAATCTGTATAAGCTCTTAACTAGAATACGTCTGACTACAAAACTAGATTCATACCAACCCGTGGAACAAGCAGGCTTTCGAAAAGGATTCAGTACTATCGATCACCTACAAACACTCAGGACAACCATAAAAAAACAGAATACAACATTGCTTTACATTTGGTGTTTATAGATTACCATAAAGCATTCGACGGGGTTGAAACCTGGGCAATCTTAACAGCAACGGAAGAAGCAAGAATCGATTCGAGATATCCTACTATTATTAGAGACATATGAGGCTGGTTTGAAAAGTCCATGCAAAAATAAAAACTACTTATGTGTTTGGGGTAAACCTTTTTTATTTTTCGACATAGTCTCCTTTTAGGCTTATACACTTCGTCCAACGATGTTCTAGTTTGTTGATCCCTTCCGAATAACAGGATTTGTCCAAGTCTGCAAAATATCCATTAGTGTCTACAATCACCTCCTCGTTTGGATAAAATCTTTGCCCGCCAGCCATTTCTTCAAATTGGGGAACAAATAGTAATCCGAGGGAGCCAAGTCTGGAGAATAGCAGGGATGTGAAACGAGTTGGAATCCTATTTCCATTAATTTTGCGACCACAACTGCTGAGGTGTGTGCTGGTGCGTTGTCGTGATGGAAAAGGACTTTCTTGTGGGCCAATCGCGGGCGTTTTTCTTGCAGCTCGGTTTTCAAACGGTTCAATAACGATGAATAATATTCACCTGTAATAGTTTTACTCTTTTCTAGATAGTCGATGAGGATTATCCCTTGTGAATCCCAAAAGACAGTCGCCATAACCTTTCCGGCCGAAGGAACGGTCTTCGCCTTTTTTGGTGCAGATTCCCCCTTGGTAACTCATTGTTTAGATTGTTGTTGGGTCTCAGGAGTATAGTAATGTATCCATGTTTCATCCCCAGTGACAAAACGACGCTTAAAGTCCTCCGGATTCTTCTGGAACAGCTGCAAACCATCCTTGCAACACTTCACACGATTCCGTTTTTGGTCAAGCGTGAGCAATCGCGGCATCCATCTTGCGGATAGCTTTCTCATGTCCAAATGTTTATGCAAAATATTATGTACCCGTTCAGTCGAGATGCCCACAGCACTAGCAATCTCACGCACCTTAACTCTTCTGTCATCCATCACCATATCATGGATTTGATCAATGATTTCTGGAGTCGTAACCTCCACAGGCCGTCCAGAACGTTCAGCGTCACTTGTGCCCATATGGCCAGTCCGAAAATTTTGAAACCACTTATAAACTGTTCTAATCGAAGGTGCAGAGTCACCATAATATTTATCAAGCTTCTCTTTAGTCTCCTGAGGCGTTTTGCCTTTCATAAAGTAATGTTTAATCACCACACGAAATTCTTTTTTGTCCATTTCTTGAAAATCACTCGACTTCCTTGATTCACACGAATGCCAAACACAAAGAAATAGACCAATATGGCTGAAACTTGGTGTGCGTTCATTCAAGAGATGCTACTAACTAAACATGACCTCGATACGCGCCGGTGGTGCCATCTCTCGGACTTTGCACGGACTTTTCAAACCAGCCTCGTATATGATAAGGCAACTTTTCAAGAAAAAATTGACAATGATCTCAAAACAGATAAAATAACACTCGGCGAAGGTATAAGACAGGGTGACACTATTTCTCAAATGTCTTTAAAAACTTGGATTGGGAAGAGAGAGGTCTCAATGTTGATGGGGTACACCTAAACCATTTAAGATATGCCTATATAGTCCCAATAAGTACTTCTGTCCTAGAACTAAACATCATGATTAACGAGCTAGATGAAGAATCGAGGAAAATAGGACTTAAAATGAACTTAAACAAACTAAAGTCATAAGTAGTAGTCAACATGATATCATCGTAGATAATATAGTCATAGAGAAAGTTGAACACTATATATATCTCGGTCATAAAATCAAAATAGGTAAAGAAACCCAAAGTACAGAAATTAAACGTAGAATTCAACTAACATGGATAGTATTCGGGAAACTGAGCTTCATTTTTAAAGATAAGGAAATACCATTACACTTGAAAAGGAAAACATTCGACAGCTGTGTACTACCGGTAATTACATACGTCTTGGAAACTATGGCTATAACGAGGAAGATAGCAGAACGATTAAGAGTCACTCAGAGATCCATGGAAAGAATAATGCTGGGTGTCAGCATAAGAGATAAAATACGTAACTGTATCATACGGGATAAAACCAAAATAATGGAAGTTATGGAGCGAATAGCGGCTCTTAAATGGCAGTGGATTGGACACGTGACGAGGCAAGATTCGGAAAGGTGGACGCATAGAATAATGTATTGGAGACGAAAAGAAGCGTGGGACGTCCCCAGAAAAGATGGTTTAACGATGCGAAGGCAATAGTGGGAAGACAGTGGACACGAAAAGCTGAAGACCGAAAAACATGGAAAAAACTAGAAGAGGCCTATATCCAACACTGGATGAATCCAGGCTGAAGAAGACTATGTTATCTAAAACTATATTTATAATACGCTACGTTTCACCTTCATTAAAAATTTAGATGTTAGGTTTCACCGTTCACTATTTGGCCGAATTCTCAAAATAATTTATACCAATTATGGAATTATAGATAAAATAACAGCATGAATGCGAATCTATCTTATGGTGTCATTTATTAACACCCAAGCATGCAGTAGTAGATTATATTTTAGTAAACGTACCCTTGTCAAAATTAAAGGGTAAAAACCAGCGAAAATTTGTCGGATGTATTAAATTTTAAAAAGGAAAAAACAATGTTTTTTACGTGGTAAAACGCATTTTTCTAATTAAGGGCAGTTAATTAAAAAAGCGGCACTTTTAATGAAAAGGCCTTTCTTGTTTTATTACATTAAAAAATGGTGTTTAAGCGTGTTCGCTCGTGTTTTCTGTCTTTTCTAGGGTGCTTTACCAAAAATGAAAAAAAATATATAAAACTAATAAACCAAAAATTAACTTAAGAGGATCAACATTTTGATGTGGTCATTCAGTGACGCATTCCATTTCATTTTCTAATTAATTTCATGGTTATAGTTTGGGTCAAACCCCAGGCGCAAAAAATAATTGACAAAGTATGTTATTCACAACATCATTTCCTGCCAAATCAGTGATCCATAAGAAACTTTAACGTGTGCGACCAGGACAAGTGGAAAACTCTTGATAGATTTCTAGCCCCGTATTATGGAAGAAAAATATAACGTATCCCGCGTCCGTGCGACGCTGCTAAAAACCCGAATGATCGCACGTCTTCTACTAGTAAAACTGACTGTGGATACGTACCGATGTTGCCACTTATACTTGGAATTTTTAATAGCAGATTCTAGTTGGTTATAAACAGGGGCAGGTAGAGATTGTGCGACATATGGGATATTTCTGTGTTCCTAAATTTAGAATAAACAGTGAATTTACAGTCCCTGGCCAAATTATTAGACGCACTGTATTTTTTTTTAGTAATTTAATGTTTCTTAAAAGTTTTTATGCAATAATGGTATATTTAAACTACAATATTATTGATTTTTATTTAAAAGAATTGTTGTAGACTACATATTTGTATTTATTTTTAACATATGGCAACATTGTGTTGACAAAGTGATACATGAACGTAAATAAGTACAAACCTGTATCAGTCGCGATCGGAATCTAGTCAGGTACGGACGTGTTTCTGTGGCTTTATGGACTGTGATTGTTTGTTTAACAGTTTTATACTACTCAGTTATTAGTTTATTTTGTATGCAGTGTTTTAAAAAAGTAATTGGACTATTTTCATTATGGGTAGAAAAGGCGATCTTTCACCACGTAAAAAAGCTGAAGTGAAGGCCCTTGTGATTGCGAAAACATTTACAAACCGAGAAATATCACGAAGATTGAAGGTTTCTGAAGCTAGTGTACGACGCATAAAAAAGAAAATTGAGTCAGGGAAGGAATTAAGCCCGAAAAGAAAGAAAAGATGCGGTAGAAAACCAATTTTCACTCCACGGTCAGAGAGATGTTTGAAGAAAATTTGTGTAGAAAACAGATTTGCTACCACAAAGGTAATAAAATCACAACTCCAGGATGCTAGCGTAAATGCTTCTGAGCGCACTGTTCGAAGAAAATTGAAAGAATTAGATTTTAAGGCCTCTCGCCCCGCCAGGAAGCCCAAGTTAACAGCTGCAATGGAAGCAAAGCGCCTGAAGTGGGCCAAACAATGGCAAGACAAAGATGTGGACTTCTGGAGATCGGTAAGATACAGCAATTTAATCAATAATTGATACATTATTATCATTTTCAGTTAAATAAAGCAAATAAACATGGAAGTTTTATATATTTTTCCTATTTTTGACAGGTCTGCTTCAGTGACGAAAGCACATTCGAAATTTTGCAGAATAAAGCTCAGTATGTGCGTCGTCGTCATGGAGAAAAGTTTCATCCTGATTGTGTCGTCCCGACGGTTAAACATCCCACCAAAGTGATGATTTGGTCAGTCATCAGCGGCAAGGGCACTGGACGTCTGTACGTCGTCAAAGGAATAATGAGGCAAGATCAGTACAAAGAAGTATTACAAAATCGGTTGATTCCACAGCTCAGAGAATGGTTTCCAAATGGGGAACCATTCACTTTCATGCAAGATGGAGCTCCCTGCCACACTGCTCGGTCTGTTAAAGCTTTTTTGGCAGAAAAAAATATCCCTCTGTTGGATTGGTCGGGTAATAGCCCTGATATGAACCCCGTGGGAGCTGATAAAAAGAGAAGTGGCTAAAGATGTGATTACCAACAAAACCCAGCTCCTAGAAAAGATTATTCATGTGTGGAATCATCATCCTCAAATGCAGGAGACAGTACAATCTTGCATTGATAGCATGCCGCGCAGAATTAAAGCTTTGATAGCGGCTAAAGGTGGCTCAACTAAATATTGACTTTTACTAACATTAATTTCACTTTTCATTAAAACTTAATAAACTTATGCTTTTCTAAATTAATGCTGTTTTATTTATGTCAAATAAATAGGTAACTGATTGGATAATATAAAAATAAAAAACAAAATCAATTTAAAATAATAAAACGGTACAATATCACTCGGTAATTAATATTTTACATGAAATCTTGCAGTGCGTCTAATAATTTGGCCAGGGACTGTATAGGTGGATGATTTTGCAGTGGTAATTGTCATTTGTTGTTTGACGGAAAGTTTGAATTTTCTAAAATTTAAACACCAAAAGTAACTCTGTTAAAATATCGAAAATATGTATTAGAAAAAAGTATTTAGAATTGCCTTTTATGTTGTTAGTATGCAAAGTTCCATGTCGCTTGGATAGAAATCGTATTTTGTCAGTTTTTGGCCAATGAAAATATGATCGCAAGAAGATTTTTATTTTTTGGATTTGAAATACATTAGTTAGATTGATACAAGAATTTTAAAATGTATTTGTTGATTCCATACCATGTTTTACTTCTTTCACAATAATTTTACCCTAAGCATGCAGTTTCAGGTTGATTTTTTAAGGACATCCTAGGATCACAACTTGATTGCAAAAAAAGAAAAGAAAACTAGTAAATCAATACTTACTAAAGGTAACAAAGACATTGACTATAGAGCGCACAAAAAAATAAATAAATTACAAGACACATTACAAATTAAATAAACTAGAAACTGAAAACACTTTAAAAAAATTATCTAGTTTGCATTTCGACTTGCCCACTGCCCAATTCTAGTAACCGATTTGTTCGCGAATGTAATTCCTTTAAAACATTTCTATAAACCCACTTTTATTCTAAATTTATTTTTATTTATTTATTTTTTTTTTATTGGTCTGGCACACGTGCTGCAGGGAAGTCCCTAAAGCGCTCCAGGAGCGGCACGAGTGCGGAAAAAGCGATTCACGTTGTTCTTGAATCTCTGTAAATTGTACTCGGTGGGAAACACAGCGCTGGGCAAATTATTCCAAAGGGATGACGTTCTCCATATAAAAGATTGCTTGAAAAGCGTTGTACGCGGAGTAACAAGCTGAACCTCATACGGATGCGAAGCACCAGCGCGACGTGTATTTCTAACATGCACCGCTTTGGGAGGAATTAAGCGGGCTACATCCTTCGAACACTTTCCATGAAAATACTTGTAGAACAGACTCAAGTCGCCAACCGTTCTTCGATGTTCCAGCGAATCAAGGCCGCCGGTCAATTCCGGGTCCCCAATCCGACGGACCGCTCTTCTCTGAACAGAATCCAACAAATACAGTGTATGTTTGGGAGCGGAGCCCCAAACGTGGGAGCAGTATTCCATAGTTGGTCGAATTTGGGCTTTGTAAAGAATTAACAGTTGTTGTGGGGTATAAAGCTTTCTGGTTCTAAGTAATATTCCCAACTTTTGAGAAGCTCTCCTTGCTATGCCTGCAACATGTTCATGCCAAGACATATTTGCTCCCAAACTAACGCCCAACAAATTGAGCGACGATGCTAGGGGAATGGAGTGCCCCGACATAACTATGTCGGGTTCAGCAACGTTAACTTTTTTAGAAAAAACTGCCGCTTGGGTTTTTGTAGCGTTAAATTCCACTTGGTTACTGTCACCCCAAGATAGAATTTCTTCCAGGTCTTTGTTAAGTTGAACGACCTCCTTAATAGACAATAAAAATCTCATATGCCACACACTTTGTGCCTTTTACTGAATAATTTCTTAAAGTTCGAATTTAGAAAGTATTCTGCTGTTTCTTACAGATATAACGTAATTCACTTTCTTCTCTATTACCTAAAACAATGCTGGACAAATTTACTTCATTAGATTAGACTTTTAATGATATAGCGAAAGTTCATTGAATATTTTAAATTTTAGAAATCTGGCAACACTTATATTCAACCAAATCGGAACTAATCGTTTCCCGTCGTCCTTCACCGAGTCCACTATTAATCTTGTACAGCGTTTAGATGTAAACAAGCCGGAGCCTTGGTCGGAAAGCATGTTTATCGTAATATGAGGGAGTGAAAAAATGCAAAAACCTCCAAAGATGAATTTTTCACGAATACATTACCTACTTTAGCAAGAAAGTTTAAAACAGCGTATCTTGTAGGGTAATTTTGCCTTTTTTGACACGTCCACCTTCATCAAGTAAAAACCAACGATTTTTCAAATAAAAAATAATAATGAAATATTACCGTCAGTTATTTTTGAACAATTATCTTCCGTTTTTATTACTCTGAATGGACGTTGACTTAAAATTACAAAGAAAATTATTTTAAGTCTTTCGAGCTGAAAATTAATAGGCAAAACGAAAGAAACATTTTTTTTGCTTTGAGTTTGAAAGAAAAAGAAAAAAAAAAAACTTTCTTAAATTTGTCCGACATGTAAAAAAAAAGTGCTGCTTGTGAGAAACTCTCAAGGATACTTTGGCGAAGTAGGGGACCTGAGATAAGAAAAGTGTTGTGAAATAAAGATATTTAAAGGCTTATATTAAAAACGTCAAAGTTTCCGAGTTCAACATTTGCTGGAACTTATACTTTTATGAAGTTACAAGAAATATGTTATAAAACTCTACTCTTAGATGGGCATTTTTACGACCTACCACATGCGGACGACCACCTCAAACCGTGAGAAATAATCAAAACACGTTTTCAAGCCTTTTCTTCATATAATATTGAAAAATTAAAGAAAAAGATGGAAATGGTCCATCGAGTACTGTGATGCCATATTTGTAAGAGATTTGTGAAGAGAAGTTTACCCGATTAAGATTGAGAAAAGAACAAAAAATGAAGATAATATATATTTTTTTTTTCACTCTTCGGATTCTTTTAGTATAAGATCTTAATTTAGGCTTTTCATCAAATATTATAAAAATGTCGAACTAATTTTAAAATAAGCGGCCAGTATTTCTATACAACAATAATATTTTATTAAACTTTAGGAAGTACGAGAAAACAACCAGACAAGAGACTTGGAAGACGTTCTGTCAAAGAGACTTTAACGCTACAAAAATCCAGACGGTAATTTATTTCTAAAAAAGTTAACGTTTCTGAAACCGATATATTTATGTTGAGACACACAAAAAGGTTTTTGCGCAAAAATTTTATTTATTTTTCAACATAAACTCCTCTTATGTCAATACATTTTGCCAAAAGAGTTTCTAACTTTTATAAACCTTCCAAAAAATATGATTTTTAAAAGTCATCAAAATACGCATGTGTTTCATCGATGATCTCCTCGTTCGAAGCGATCCTCTTTCCACCGAGCCGATTTTTCAGATTTGGAAGGAGGAAGAAGTCACAGGGGGCCAAATCTGGAGAATAAAGTGAATGAGGAAGCAGTTCGTACCTTAGCTCCACAATTTTGGCCTAGACAATTGCAGCCGTGTGAGCTGGGCGTTATCATGACGGAAAAGATTTTTTTCTCTGCTAAATGGAATCGCTTTTTGATCAACGCAACGTGAAATCGATCCCGTAATGAGGCATACTATTGTCTTGTTATAGTTTTTCTTTTTTCCATGTAGACAATGAAGAATATATCACTCGACTCCCAGAAAACTGTGGTCATGATCTTTCCAACCGACCGAACCGTTTTTGCTTTTTTCGGAACACTTTCGCCAAGAGCAATCCATTGTTTCGACTGTTCTTTAGTTTCTAGCGTGTAATAATGGATCCACGTTTCATCTGCGGTAACATTTCTCCGCAAAAATTCAATTGGACATGCCCAAATGCTTTTAAAAGGTTACGCGATTCTGTTTTTGATCGACCGTGAGCAAACGCAGCACCCACCTTGTTGACAGCTTCCTCATGCCCAAATATTCACGTAAAATATTAAAAACATATTCGTTTGAGATGTTTACTATGTTGGTTATCGTGTGTATCTTTAGTCGACCGTAATTTAATATGATATCATGAATTTGTAACCTCATTTGGACGTCCTGGGCGATCAGCATCACGCGTGCTTGTACGACCACAACGAAATTCAGTGAACCACTTCTGCACCATTCCATATAACGGAGCAGAGTCCCCATAATACTTTTTTAACCTTTCTTCAGTTTCCTTAATAGTTTTTCCACGCAAAAAATAATGTTTTATTAGAGCACGAAACTCACTTTTTCCCATTTTAACAAACGTATTCACTTTAAAACGCTGTCAAAATTTTTCTATTTGGAACGTGTACTTGAAACTTGGCGTGTAACTTTAAATCAGGTTGTAAATAACAACAATAAAAGGAGGCAGCGATTTGAGTGCCATCTCTTACTGGTCCATTAACTGGGTACATATTTGTGTTATATAACTCCGCTAGTAGCGTAACCTGACCTTCCAAGTGAGTTTCCTAATCCATAGAGGCATATTCTGGAGTTGTATCCCGTTGAGATTTTTGATCGGACATACTAGAACTAGGCGTAATTTTCATAGGTATTCACCGAAACTCATTTTCCATTTAAAATGTGCGTAGTCCTTTCTCAAGAACATTTTACCACATTAGATAATAATGAGGGTTATTTTCCGTAAATTGTCGCAGGCCACCAGACTTCAATTTTCCGTTGGGATTCTCCCGCGAAGTCAACGCACTTTACCAGTTTTTTTTTCAGTAAAATTACGAATAGTGCTCTACTAAACTACACTTAAAGTCGAACCCTCAATATTTTAAACCTCGTTATCCCTGGCTCCCCTAATTTGAAAATATTTCCGAAATTTAAACGTTGTTAAGGGTTTCATTAAATTCACATCGTTTTATGTCTCTTTTCCGTTTAAGGAAATGTAATTCCGAGAATCCCATAACAAAGGATAACTTATTACATTTTTGGGATATTTTTGGATGGATTTCCTCAGGGAAGTAATTTTGGATTTTGCGGAAGTTTTGCTTTTAAGTTGATATTTGTTTAGGAAACGTATTTTATATTTATAGAATTTTCTGTTTTTTTTTTTATAGGCACACGTGCTGCAGGAAAGTTCCTAAAGTGCTACAGGAGCGCCGTGTGAGCGGATAAAGTGATTCACGTTGGTCTTGAATTGGAAATACAGTCCTAGTCAAATCGTTCAAATGGATGAAGTTCTCCATGTACGAGGCTGGTTTGAAAAGTCCGTGCAAAAATAAAAACTACTTATGTGTTTGGGGTAAACCTTTTTTATTTTTCGACATAGTCTCCTTTTAGGCTTATACACTTCGTCCAACGATGTTCTAGTTTGTTGATCCCTTCCGAATAATAGGATTTGTCCAAGTCTGCAAAATATCCATTAGTGTCTGCAATCACCTCCTCGTTTGAATAAAATCTTTGTCCCGCCAGCCATTTCTTTAAATTGGGGAACAAATAGTAGTCCGAGGGAGCCAAGTCTGGAGAATAGGGGGGATGTGAAACGAGTTGGAATCCTATTTCCATTAATTTTGCGACCACAACTGCTAAGGTGTGTGCTGGTGCGTTGTCGTGATGGAAAAGGACTTTCTTGTGGGCCAATCGCGGGCGTTTTTCTTGCAGCTCGGTTTTCAAACGGTCCAATAACGATGAATAATATTCACCTGTAATAGTTTTACCCTTTTCCAGATAGTCGATGAGGATTATCCCTTGCGAATCCCAAAAGACAGTCGCCATAACCTTTCCGGCCGAAGGAACGGTCTTCGCCTTTTTTGGTGCAGATTTCCCCTTGGTAACCCATTGTTTAGATTGTTGTTTGGTCTCAGGAGTATAGTAATGTATCCATGTTTCATCCACAGTGACGAAACGATGCTTAAAGTCCTCTGGATTCTTCTGGAACAGCTGCAAAACCATCCTTGCAACACTTCACACGATTCCGTTTTTGGTCAAGCGTGAGCAATCGCGGCACCCATCTTGCGGATAGCTTTCTCATGTCCAAATGTTTATGCAAAATATTATGTACCTGTTCAGTCGAGATGCCCACAGCACTAGCAATCTCACGCAACTTAACTCTTCTGTGATCCATCACCATATCATGGATTTGATCAATGATTTCTGGAGTCGTAACCTCCACAGGCCGTCCAGAACGTTCAGCGTCACTTGTGCCCATATGGCCAGTCCGAAAATTTTGAAACCACTTATAAACTGTTCTAATCGAAGGTGCAGAGTCACCATAATGTTTATCAAGCTTCTCTTTAGTCTCCTGAGGCATTTTGCCTTTCATAAAGTAATGTTTAATCACCACACGAAATTCTTTTTCGTCCATTTCTTGAAAATCACTCGACTTCCTTGATTCACACGAATGCCAAACACAAAGAAATAGACCAATATGGCTGAAACTTGGTGTGTGTTCATTCAAGAGATGCTACTAACTAAACATGACCTCGATACGCGCCGGTGGTGCTATCTCTCGGACTTTGCACGGACTTTTCAAACCAGCCTCGTAAAAGACTGCTTGAAAAGGGTTGCACGAAGGGTGACAAGCCGAACTTAATACAGCTGTGGAGCTTTAAAGCTTCATGTATTCCTAGCGTCCACCGATTTGGAAGGAATTAAGCGGATTACATCCATCAAACTCTCTTCTAGGTCTTTATTAAGTTATACGACTTCCTGCTGTCTGTGGTTCTTACATGGGCCCCCAATGTTCAAAGTGAATGAAGAAATAAGCGTCCTGTCATCTGCAAAGCTGTAGACAGGATTCCTTGTCCTTTTCAGCAGATCGTTAATGTTAATGAGAAAGAGAGTAGGAGTCGTAAAAGACTGCATGAAAAGGGTTGCACGAAGGGTGACAAGCCGAACTTAATACAGCTGTGGAGCTTTAAAGCTTCATGTATTTCTAGCGTCCACCGATTTGGAAGGAATTAAGCGGATTACATCCATCAAACTCTCTTCTAGGTCTTTATTAAGTTGTACGACTTCCTGCTGTTTGTGGTTCTTACATGGGCCCCCAATGTTCAAAGTGAATGAAGAAATAAGCGTCCTGTCATCTGCAAAGCTGTAGACAGGATTCCTTGTCCTTTTCAGCAGATCGTTAATGTAAATGAGAAAGAGAGTAGGAGACAGTATGGCACTTTGGGGCACCCCGGCGTTGATAGTGAAGGTGTAGATAGGATTCCTTGTCCTTTTCAGCAGATCGTTAATGTAAATGAGAAAGAGAGTAGGAGACAGTATGGAACTTTGGGGCACACCGGCGTTAATAGTGAAGGTGTTAGAAAAAAATCGGTCGACCGCCACCCGTAAAGAGAGCCTTCTGAGGAAACACGAGAGCCATGTACAGAACTTTTGAAACATACCATAAGAGTATAGCTTAGCCAACAATCCATCATGCCAAACACGGTCGAATGCCTTGGATGTATCAAGTGCAACCGCTTGAGAGTGTTTAATTGCGTTGTTCCAAACATATGGTATATAAATTAGAAGATCTCTTGTTGATCTTTGATTGATTTGTGGTAATATTTAATCAACCTCCTCGTGTTGTGTGCCATTTGATATTTAAGTTCCGTTTTAAACTTTCGACAATTTTCCTTTCTTATTTAGAAATATTATTAATACTAGCCATCCCGTAGTTGTTTTCAAACACTTCGTGAACTATTCTGGAATAGCCTTTTACAAACTTTTCTTGTCACAAACTTTCTAAACAAGAACAGCTTCACGAATATTTTAAAAATATTGTAAGTGTATTTCCTTTTTCATGTTCAGCAGAGTTCAACTTTTGAAATAATACACAAATTAAAAAGACTCACATAAAATATATTTTTTTTTTGATAGAACTGTTATTAACATCTGGCTTTATTGTGTCAAAATTTCATCCCACACATATAGAAGTCAATATCAATTACTAAAATTGAACAAGATCTATATTTTGTATGTTATTCCTTGTTCTCTCCTCAATCCATTTCGTAACGGGTTTCGCTGTCTTAAGGTTTATCAGCCTAGCTAGGATCGACGAACGCTGCCTAACGGTAATTGTTAGCAACTCGCAGAAGAATTTCTCTATAAACCTGTAGGCTTACGCAGCCCCTAACAGAGGTCAGAAATGCCTTCGAAATTAGGCTTACAACAATCGGAGATACAAGTACTTTAATTTTTGTTCTCTTTTTACCAGTCGATCCTAGTTCGGCTGATGAGCCGTAATACTACGAAACGAGTCGTGATGTGGATTAACGGGTGAAAGAAGATATGGACTTTGTTCAATTTTAATAATTAATAGTTATGTTTAAAATTTTCGCTTAATTTTTCAAGTAAAGGTCACATTAAATGATTACACAGGGGAACAGCTGTTTTGGTGTCGAGGTTTTTTGAGCTGATTCTATATCAATTTGATATCCTGAATTCAAATAACGTATTCATTTGTACCTAGGAGCTCAAATTTTTAAGATATACAATTTTAGAGAAATATAAGTTACATTATTGTAACTCAAATCCGTAAGTGCAGTAAACAAAAGTAGATACGAAATTTTTATTTTAGTTATACAAAATACAATATTATGTCGTACTTACAAACAAAAAAAAAACATTGAAGAAATGAAATAGTCACTCAACACTTGGAAAGCTTCTTTTCCGCGACATTCTTGAATGTTTTTTTAAACAGTCCCTTTTTAAACTCCAGCAGTAATCTGCCATCATGTGCATGTCCCATCTTCCTTGGAAGCGGTTCTCCATAACTTTAATATTTTGGTGAAATCTTTCACCTTGTTCCTCACTCATGTCTCCTAAATTTTCTGGAAAACGGTCTAAGTGGCTGTGTAAAGAGTGTATTTTAATACTCATATTGCACCCTAAGGATTTGAAACTATTAAGCATCTTGTTAACCATTTCAACATAATTTTGAGCTTTATGTTTGCCTAGAAAATTTTCTACAACTGCAACAAATGATGTCCAAGCTTCTCGTTCAACTTGATTCATTAAATTTATGAAGGCAGGATCCTTAATTAATTGTCTTATTTGTGGGCCGTCAATATATCCCTGCTTTGAGTTTTTTTCTGTGCTCAACTGATGCATTTTTACCCCTATATATGCAAAACAAGACCCATTCTTATCAAGAGCCTTTACAAATTGCTTCATTAGGCCCAACTTTATATATAACGGAGGAAGTATGATTTTTTCTCTTTCAACCAAAGCGTCGTTAATGACATTCTTTTCCCAACGTCCATGTTTTCTCTCTGAGGCCAATCTTTTCTAACCCAGTGGTGTGTTTTGTCCCTACTATCCCAGAGGCACAAGAAACACGGATATTTCGTGTAACCACTTTGCTGCCCAAGAAGAAAGTTTACCATTTTTAAGTCTACACAAATCATCCATTGATGTTCGTAATACTTTATCTTCTGCAAAACCAAAGCTATGGTATTATATTCTTCTTTCAGTTTCGTTGAGTGAGCTAGTGGTATTGAACCATATTTATTCCCATTATGTAGAAGGACACATTTTAAACTTCGCTTTGAACTGTCAATAAATAGGCGCTAATCATCTGGAATATATTCAGAAAGTTCCATTTCTTTCATGAGTCCCCTAATTTCGTGACAAAATACAAGATTGTCTTCTTGAGAAAAGAATGGTAGCAGATCTTTTTGTCTTGTACGGTAAAAGGTAATTTTGGTTCCTTGTTCCAGTAAATTTTTGTCGTTCAACCTAGAAGCCAGTACTTCAGAAGCTTTTTTCGATAAATTGAGATCCCTGGTGAGATCATTTAATTCATTTTGATTGAAGCGTTGAGGAACTGATGACGTCCCCTCATAGTCACTGTTAGTTTCATTAGCATCAGAACTTTTATTAGCATCAGAAGAGCGATCAGAGGGAAAATATTCGTCATCAGAGATATGTGGTAGCTGATGAAATGTTGGAATCGGTATTTCTTCTGAGTGCGGGATAGGGCGTATCGCCGAGTCTAAATTGGGATAAGTCCACTTACTGCGGTTATTTCGATTGATTCCATTAGTATTTACTAAACAGAAATAACAATCATTGAAGTGGTTTTTTGGTTCTCTCCAAACCATTGGTACGCCGAATTTTAGACATTTTCTTTTCCCGGTAGTCCACTGCCGTAAATGCTCTGTACAAGTTTTACATACGAGATGCGGGGCCTACGTTTTGTCCTGATCACCAAGCTTAACTTCAAAGTATCCAAGATACGCTCGCTTTACAAAGTCAGTAATAGTTTGTCTGTTTTGTTGAAACATATATTCTCCGCATATATAGCAAAACACATCAGGTTGATTTACACAACTTCTTCTTGAACTGGAACCTGAACTCATTTTAATTCTGTTCAATAACACAAAAACACTCTTTTCTTAACATAAAAAAAACACGCCGAATTCGATCTACTCTCATTAGTAAGAACGCACAAACTGACGAGACTTACCCGAGTTAGGTGATTAAAAGGGTCAGTTCAGGTACCTGATAGGCAATGGTTCCACTATTTATAGATTTACCTGGAATTTACTCAATTACAGACTCAAAATAAAACCATTGTACCTACATTAATGAATATATAATAATTTTAGAACTCTCATAAATGAATATACTGAATAAAAACCACATTGGTAGATAAGTTGATGTATCTAAAAAAGTAGAGCTGATAGAGAAAAACGGATTGCATGTATAGATTTAGCGTCCCAAATATAGTTAAAATCAGCTCTAAAATCCCAGGCACCAAAACAAAAATATTTTTTTGTTGCCCTGTGTTATTCGCCTTCGTTGTCTACCATTAAAAAGTGGGCTGCTGAATTTAAATGTGGTCGTACATCCATTAAAGATGATAAACGTACGGCACGTTCGAAAACCTCTACGACCGTCGAGATTGTGCCAAAAATTCACAATAATGTACTAAATGATCGCCAATTGAAGGTACGTGAGATCGTTGACATTGTAAACATCTTAATAGGTCGTGTCCACTACATTTTACGCGGTGTCTTGGATATGAGAAAGCCTTCCGCTCAAAAGGTGCCGTGTAGACTTGTTTAAGCATAATTCCAGTCAATTTTTCGATGTTTCATAACAGTAAATGAAACATGGGTTCATTATTACACGCCAGAGGCGAGGGAGCAGTCGAAACAGTGGATGGGAGCACGTAAAAGTGCTCCCAAGAAAGCAAAGACAGCATCTGCAGGAAAAGTCACGGCCACGATTTTTTGGTATTATCTTACCTGGAGAAAGATAGAATCTTCACGGGGGGATATTACGCTTCATTACTAGACCAACCGAAAGCTGCTATTTAGCGAAATGGCCACATCTTCCAAAAAAAAACGTCACACACGTCTTGGATTGTTGCTGCAAAACTACATCATGACCTTCGCTTCGAAGTTCTTCCACATCCATCATATTCACCAGATCTGGCTATCGGCGATTACTTCTTGTTTCCAAACCTAAAAAACGGCTGGCTGTTCGACGATTCACTTCGAATGATGAAGTAAAGCTGAAACGGACGCTTAATTTATAGAGTTGGATAAATTTTATTATAATGGGGGTATTAAAAACCTGGAAAGGCGTTGGACTGGATGCATTGATTAGCAAGGTGACTGTGTAGAAAAATAAAAAAATCTCTTTCATTTTGCGTTTGCCTTCTTAGACTGAGAACTTTTGCGACGACTCTCACAATTAGCAAGATTAACGAGCACGTTTCAGTAGCAGAGGAACAACAGGAGTTTAGATTGGGTAGGTCTTGTATTGAGGTTGTTATCGTGAAAAGTCAATACAATGAAATAAAAATAACCGGTCAAGTGCAAGTCGCACTTGCGCAATTAGTGTTCCGTACGTTGATTTCTTTTAAAATAAAATTTTTTGTTACGGAGGGATGAAATGATCAATGACTTCACAAAACACACCCTAAATGAGTTTTTAATAAAGTTTATTTCCGATCTTTGTTGAAAACAGATGACCGATTTCCGATTTCACCCCCCACAACTAACCCAAAATTTAACTTTCAAAACTACACGTATCTGATGGGGCCATCAATTCCTATATTAGTGCCAAATTTCAACTTTCTATGTTAAATAGTTTCCGAGAAAATTGGGTGTGATAGACAAACGGACAGATACCGAAGTGATCTTATAAGTGTTCGGTACGGAACACTAAAAATGAATTCTTAACACATAGCGTGAAACGTTTTTGGCCTAGCTACTTAAAACGCATTTTTTTTTGCAAAATTCGACTTTATTCATCAAGTCTCTCAAGAGTGATACAATCGGTCCAACGCTTTTCTGCCTTCATACGCACCAATAACTTTATATAATATTCGTTATTGATGGTTTTTCCCGTCTGGGCATAGTCGATGAAAATTATTTCATGCTCATCCCAAAATACAGAGGCCAAAACCTTCCCAGCCGACTGTTGTGTCTATAGTTGCTTCGGGCGGCTTTCTCTATCCCTCAATGTCTCTTTTGTACATCTCCTAAGTATTCTTATTTCGGTTGATTCCAGCATCCTCTGTGTTATATACTTGTATCAGGTCTTTTTTCAGATGTGTAAGTCATTTCTGGTCGTATTACGCTCTTGTATATTCTTGTTTTGGTCTCGACAGACTTTGTTCTTTAAAGATTTTTTTTGAGTATTTTCTTAAAAAAAACTCAATAATTGAACAGTTAATTACTCACTTAACGTTTAGTAAATATGAAATTGCAAAAAGACAGTGAAATTATACTCACCTCCAAGGACAGAATTCATTTTTACACAATTAAAATTCGTTCACTTTTGTACTTTCTGTAACAGTTTAAACTTGAAAGAGCTGGAAAGAGTAACCCCGAAAATCGCCCGTTTTGGCACCCTTGAATTCTGATACAGATTCTATGCTAAATGATTATTAATGATGATGACTTCCTCATGACAAAGTTTCAAGTTGAGTATACATTTGTTTTTCACAGTAAAAGGGATGGAAGTTACCATTTTTGCCTTCAAACCTATTTGGATGTATGTTACACAAATGGTGTTATAGTAAGCGATGTAGACATATCTTATGTGTATAACAAAACAGCCCATTTACATTTTCACACATACATACTCGTATATAGCGATGTCAAAAGCGAGCCGTATTTTCTAGGGCTGAAAATCTAGCGAAACCAGTGATGAAAGGGATGGAAAATCGGAATGGCAAAAATACGTCTTGTTTGTTCTGTAAGTTCGTATTGGGGGTTTTTGGAAGTGCTGATATCTAGTGGGGTAAAAATCTAGATATAATACTTTATTTGATCGCGCATATTTGCTTATGTCGGGCTTCACGAGAAATGCTGCGTGGCACTCGATGCTTCGAAATGAAATGAAGGTTATGAGACAGGTGCAAGCGGAAGATGCACCTGAGTAGTCGTATATCATAGTAGATGAATTGGCAGAAATATTCAAACAGGTAGAAAATCATTAGAAACTTTTCTTTCTTTTTTTCGTAATTTTGCTCTTAAAAAAGTGTTCATGATAAACATATTTTTTGCTTATTATTACTTATATAACTTAAACTTAAAATTAAAAAAATATATTTAAAGGTGGGAAATGAAAGATAAAAGTCTAAGCTTTAAGTATAAAGTATTCATATTTCATTTAAACATTATTGAAAACACAAGAATTCTAATTACTCGAAGAAATTAAATGAATTACTTACTCTCTGACCGTCATAATGGATCCGCTATTTGAATTTTTCAAATCCGTCATCGGATTCTTAATCAGCACCCCGAGAAACCCCTTAATAGCCAATTTCAAAATATTTCGCGTTGTAGAGAAACATTAATTTAATTATACATGAAGCATGATTCTCACTACAACTGAAGGGGTTCAACCAGCCATTTTATTTTAAATATTTTTTTTAAATTACGATAAAACTAAAAAAAAAAATAACCGGTCAAGTGCAAGTTAAACTTGCACAATTAGTGTTCCGTACGTTGATTGCTTTTTCAAATAAAAAATGTTGTAACGGAAGTATAAAATGATCAGTGACTTCACAAAATACACCCCAAATGAGTTTTCAACAAAGTTTGTTTCCAATCTTTACTGAAAACTGGTGACCTTGAAATTTTATTAAAAGGTAATGATAATTTTTGTTCAATCTATACCCCGTGGAGAATATTCCAGGATTTTTTCAAAATTCAGTACTTTTTCGAGATAAGGTAGGGGACAGCGATTTTTCACGATTTTTTAAAAGTAATACGAAGAAAAGTGTGCGCAAGTATTACATTATATATATATTTTTTACTCGTGTTTTCACAAGCTTTCATTTGACACCACACTCGATGACCTAGTAAAAAAATTTTTTTTCACTTCCGATTTCACACCCTCAAAACGAATCCCTTAAGTCAAAATTTATGTTACGGTGATATAAAATGATCAGTGACTTCACAAAACACACCCCAAATAAGTTTTCAACAAAGTTTATTTCCAATCTTTACTGAAAATTGATGACCTTGAAATTTCTGTTTTTTTTTATATACCAGATAAATTATTACAGGTAATGCACTCGTGATAATTTTCGTTCAATCTACACCCCATGGAGAATATTCCAGAATTTTTTCAAATTTTTTGATAAGTGCTTTCCGAGATAAGGCGGGTGGACAGCCATTTTTTCGCGATTTTTTAAAAATAATACAAAGAAAAGTGCGCGCAAGTATTACATTATATAAATATATTTTTACTCGTGTTTTCACAAGCTTTCATTTGACACCACACTCGATTACCTAGTAAAAATTTTTTTTTTTTTTTTTTTTCACTTCTGATTTCACCCCCAAAACTAACCCCATAAGTCAAAATTTAACTTTCAAAACTACATGGTTCTGATGAGGCCATCAATTCCTATATTATTGCCAAATTTCAACTTTCTATGACAAATAGTTTCGGAGAAAATCGGGTGTGACAGACGGACAGACAGACGGACAGACACCGAAGTGATCTTATAAGTGTTCCGTACGGAACACTAAAAATAATTTATATACTACTTTTTTTGTAAAATTTCCTATTCTTTCATGTGGTGCTATTAGTTTTTCGATATCTTTGTTTATTTTTAGAGATATTTGCGAAAAACCGAATTTTTCATTTTATTTTCGATTTTGTAGGCTTAACCTACACTTTAGAGTAGCAAACTGGCAGGTGTTTTGCCGAGTGGTAGGCCCTCGTACCGTCACAAACTGCTAAAAATGGACTTTGTTCAATTTTGGGTAGTTTTTATTGATTTTTCGTAATTAAACCTTAGAATAAAATAATTTTTTTCAACGTTCCTATACATTTATTATTTCAGATGGATGTGCTATTTTAAAACCTATAAATTATTTATCACTTCACAGTCTATTTCACCCAAACGACTACAAAACAAGTAAGCCACAATTCATACAATAATCGAGTTGTATTTTGTCGGTCATGGTGGCCGGACAAAAATATATACTATCAATGCTGGAAGTTCAGTTAACTATTATTTTGCTATTATTTTGAAATCCAACTTCCGAACGCTGTGTTCCAAATGTCCCCAATTTTACTTTACGAAAAAATGTAACCGTGAACACTAGAAAAATCAAAAAGTATTTTATTTACAACACTGGTATTATGCTTTAAACCTCTTCATAAGTTTATCAATTAAAATAATTTCTTCAATCACATCTGGCGGTTCTAGACTGAACTAATGAGATCATTTTCTTAAAGAGATAACTCATCTCGTACATAGATTGATTTAAATAGAGAGAATAAATAGACAAGACCAAACAGACAACACTATTAACATATCTAGGTAGAATTTCATCTATTTTCCAAGCAGAAATGTTTGTCATTTATGGATGATTCATGATCAGTCGATTATTGACTAATTTAACAGATGAAAACAGCTTCTCCTGTGCGTATGGAAATGAGCTAAATAGGGCGCTGCAATGAGCTTCACTTCACAGCCTTTTTAGGAACCAAATTTGATCACATACAGTAATCGCAGACCTACTAAACTCTAAGTTTATCGGAGACTAAAACGAAGCATCAAGAATAAGATAATCTAAGAGATTAATCCTAAACATTCCAGGCCCATCCTGGAATTAAACACGAAGAATCTGAATATAATAACAGAAATCCTCTCAGAATACTGCCATCTGAATGAATACCAGAACGGTATCGAGGTCAAAAACGATGATTGCGATGATGTATTCATGTTTTATTCAGCATACACAAGTGCTAGACAAACTTACTTAGGCTCTCCAATGGAAATACGGTGGCCTTTCTAAAGGACATCGGCCGCTTTTCTAAAATAAAACCAAAACGTCCTTTAGAGGTCTAAGAGTTTTAGAGATATATCACCTTTTACTCTCATGTCTATGTCAACTGATCAAGTGTAAACTAACATCAAAATGTGTGAATTAACACCAGAATGGTTTCTTTTTATATGTAAATATCATTGAGCTCTAGAAGGTGTCATACATCTCATTCGTCTGTCCCGATCATTTTCATTGAATTACTTTTTATCGTTGTGTCCTATTTTGTTACTAGGTGTCTAGGTCTACGATGGAATTCACCATCACCATCATCATCATTAGGTTATTCCATCCATAGTCAGATGTAAGCATCCGCAAGCTGTTTCCAATAAGCTTTGTTTGCTTTTTGCATCCAATCGTGTCCTGCTAATATTTTTATGGCGTCCGTCCATCTTGTCTGTGATCTACATCTGCATCTTTCGTGTTCTCTAGGCTTCCATTCAACTATACGGCGGTCCATCTATTATCATTCATCCTTGCCATATGTCTCTCCCAATTTCACCTTAATATACGTACTCGTTATATTACATATGTCACTTTTGATCTTCTTCGTATCTCGATGTTAGGAATACGATCTTGGAGTTTAATATTTAGCGTTCTCTCTTGATGACAAGTTAAGATATATTTTTATCAAACAAAAAAAAAGAATTCAAGCAAAATACGAAATTATAAGCATACGTACAATTTGTGTAAAACAGTATAAATATGGATATTAATTTAAATACAATTGTAACTCAGGAACGCGTAATTGCTTATCCAGATTTAGTAATTATCCATTTTGGAAGCGTTCGGAATTAAAGCAAAAGCTAATGAAATTTTCATAACCCATTTATCGATTTTAAAATCCATGTGTGTACGAGTACAATCCTTTTGTTGGGAAAACCTGAGATAATATATTGCCTAAAATATTATTGTCCTCTAGGAAATAAATGGATTCCTTTATAGAGTATGGATAATCCGAGTTTTTCTATGTTAATATGAAAAGGAGTACTTTTCCTTTTTTATTATAGCTGCAATTGTCGAACTTTTATACCCCACTATTTTTTTTATTTGCATATTACCCGTGTTTTCACGAAAGTACTTACCAAACGTCTAGGAAATAAATTTGTGTTTTCTTTTTCAAGAGAACAGGCAGATTTCCGCTCGGAATATGGAACAAACGACTATCTGCCTACAGTTAAAATCCTCATTGAAAAATGTATAGAATATAATGAGACTCTTGTGCTCATATTTGTGGATTTCGAAAAGACTGTTGATTCTGTAAATCAGCAGAGACTTGTGGCATCGCTAACTGAGTGTCGTATTGATCATCGATATTCCAATGTAATTAAAATACATATATAAAAACGCCACCGCTCATGTTAAAATACAAACTAACCAATCCACCAACAAATTACGAATCGAAAGAGGAGTGCGGCAGACTCATAAGCTCTCTTCCAAGCTTTTCGTAACACTTCTAGAATCTGTTTTTTTTTACAATCAATAAACTCGGAAAGAATAAGACTTAACATTGACGGTGAAAAGTTAAATCACCTCTGTTTCACCGACGACTTAATAACAGGCAAAATGCAAGAAGCACAAACTATGCTGCATATGCCTCAGGAAGCTTCAGGAGAAGTTGGTTTAAAAACCAATCCGTCCAAGGCTCAGTTTATGGCAAATCTTATATTAAGCGACACTATAAAACTGAATAACGTAGAGATCGAGCAAGTGCACCAATATAAATACCTGGGACATGAAATCAGCATAGGACGAGATAACCAAAGACATGAAATTCAGCGGAGAATAAGTCTCTCCTGGGTTGCATATGGCAAACTGACCTATGTATTCAAATCTAACCTTTCTATGTGTTTAAAAAGAAAAGTATCGGACAGAAGCATACTCCTCGTTGTTACGTACTGAACCGATACTCTCACAATGACGAAGAAAAACATCAATAAAATATGTGTCATGCAACGCGAGATGGAGAGGTCAGTGTTAGGCGTTACTCTTAGAGATCACATCACAATACAAATCACATTTTCCAGAAGAGAAACGGGTGTACAAGATGAAGTTAAATTCATTCTACATCTTTAACGGAACTGGGCTGGACATGTTGCTAAGTTTAAGGATGGATGATGTACAAAGAGGATTATAGAGTGGCGACCAAGATCCGAAGCCTACCGGAGTAGAGGTAGATCACCAAGTCGCTGGACTCATGATTTGAAAAGAGTGGCTGGAAATTGACTGCAAGCTGTCCAGAACAGAAAAAAGTAGCCAGACTTGAGGGAGGCTATCGTCCAGCAGTGGATAGTATAAGCTGATGATGATGAGTACTCGCGCTGCAGCGATATCCCTAAAGCGCCACAGAAGCGATGGCTGTGCGGAAAAAGCGATTGGTTTTGAATCGCTGTAAGTTGTTCTCGATGGGAAAATCATTCCAAAGGGTTGCTTGAAAAGGGTTTCATGAGGAGTGACATATAGAGCGGATTCCTGGTCCTTTCCAGCAGATTGTTAATATAAATGAGAAAGATAGTAGGAGACACTATGGAGCCTTGGGGCATACCGGCGTTAATAATGAAGGTATTAGAAAGAAAACCGCCGACCGCCATTTGTAAAGAACACTCTCTAAGGAAAATTTTTCAGGCGTAGCAGAAGAGCGTAGCTTAGACAATAATCCCTCAGGCCAAACACTGTCGAAAGCCTTGGATATATCAAATGCTGCAACAACTCGAGATTCTTTAAAGTGCTCAATTGCGTTGTTCGAAGTATATGTTACATGAGTTAGAATACCTCCTGTTGATCTTTGCTTACGAAAACCATATTTAAGAAGAGAGATTGAAGATGCTGATTGAAGCAAATGGGACTGGTCGGTAGTCGTTTGGTAAGGTCTTCTTGCGTTTTTTGTGTAGCGGTTGAACTGTAGCACATTTCCAGCAGAAAGAAAATATTTCCTTTCTGTGGAAAAGTCCACAGAAAACTGGTGTTAGTTCCCTCGTACACCAGAAGCTTTTTTGGTGTCTAGCTTCATTAAAATATATTTTATGATACGCTATCTGAAGACAATATCGGGCATCCTTGACTACACTATGAGAATAGTTGCTGGTGTTGTTTTTTCTTGGAACTCGTCAGCAGAGTTTCGCTAACAAGTTGGCTTTCTCAACGGGGATTGTTGCAATAGAATTATCTGGCTGCGTCAGTGGTGGTATGGGGATCTAGTGAAATTTTGACCAATAACCTTAGCGACTGGCCAAAAGGACCTGGAATTGTTGAGATAGACACGAAATTTCTTTTTAATTCTTTCATTGTGTGTCTCCGTGGTTTCGTCGATAATTTCTTCGTATCTTTTCCGGGTACGAACAGAGATGTTACGAATTAACGTTACACGAGATTGTCTGGTTTAAGAACATTATATTTCTCACAGTTCACTTGTATATGCTCTCAACTTATTACTAATTCACTTCAATCCTAAAATCTGAACAAGCACGACCTATTTCTTTTTTGATAACGCATTACTCTATTAGCACGTAAGCCCCAGTCCGAGAAGCTGATATCTGTACATGCCGATATTCCGTATCTGTTTGTTTGGGTTTAACCTTATTGTAACTAACATATGTCAATAGATCAACAATATCGGGATTATAAAATAATTACTGATTCAGTCAGATATCACAGAAATTAAGGCTTAATTACTGAACTTGACACGAGAGTAAGTATGTTTTTAGTGTTCCGTGCGGAACACTTATAAGATGACTTCGATGTCTGTCTGTCCGTCTGTCTGTCATACCCGATTTTCTCCGAAACTATTTCACATAGAAAGTTAAAATTTGTCACTAATATAGAAATTGATGGCCACATCAGGGCCGTGTAGTTTTGGAAGTTAAATTTTGACTTAAGGGTTAGTTTTGGGGGTTGAAATCGGAAGTGAAAAAAACAATTTTTACCAGGTCATTAAGTTGTGTGTCAAATGAAAGGTTGTAAAAACACGAATTCAAAAATATACATCTCTTTGTATTATTTTTTAAAAAATGCGAAAAATCGCTGTCTCCCCCCGTATCGCCAAAAGTACTAATCAAAAAACTGTGAAAAAATTCTGGAATCTTCTCCACAGGGTGTAGACTGAAATTATCACGAGTATTTAAAAAAAAATTTCAGTAAAGAAAGGAAAAAACTTTGTTGAAAACTCATTTGGAGTGTGGTTTGTGAAGTCATTGATCATTCTATACCTCTGTAACGAAAATATTTATTTTAAAAGCAATCAACGTACGGAACACTAATTGCGCAAGTTCGACCAAGAACTAAAATATCTTTAAAGTGCATAACTTATTCCTGTTTTCTATATTTATTGTTTTATGTTCACGAAATATTTTCCTTTGAATTTGTAGGTAATCTAAATATAAAAATAAAATTTGATAAAGCCCAGTACAAAGGGCAAAACATTATTGACATCTGTGTTTTTATGACATAAACTTATGTCCAAGGATAGACAACAAAGATATCTATATACATATTGAAGAAAATGGTAATATATAGGGTGTTATGGAAATAACTTAATATATTCAAACTGGCATATTCTCTGTAGTAAAAACAATTGTAACAAAATACTAATAATACCGCCTCGATAATAATACGTAAAACTAACTCAGAGACGTTTGTTTAATTAAGCAAACTATCATAAAAAAATTGTCACTAAACTTTGCCAACACCAACAAAACTTTTTACATTTCCAATTTTCAGTTTTTCAGGTTAGTTCAGGTTAGATGAATAACAAGACTTCAATAACAATAAATTTGAGGAAGACATGTATTTAAATATTAATAACAATTAATAACTATTAAGACCGCGAACTAATTAGAGATTTAGTACGTAATTACATTGCAATCTGTGGACTCTACGATGCGCGACGGCTCTAGCCATAAAAATATTTACTAGATTCGCAATTGTTTGAAGTATTTTGATTAGTCTTTGAAATATAAACGAAGCATCTCGGATGTTCTGATTGGTGTAACAGTGCGGGACACAGTGCTTTCCAAGCATACGCGTGAAAACTCATTCATAGCTAACAATGCTGGTCTCAAGCCTGTCCAAAAATTCAAATGCCTGTCAAATGGTCACCCTACCCGCAATGGAAATAACGAATGGATCACTCTTCTACTCATTTCTCGATCCGTGAATCAATACTACTTAATACATACACACGTATATATATATATATATATATATATATATATATATATATATATATATATATATGTATATAATAGCCGGGCCCGCGGCTCCGCTCGCGTGGACTTGATTCACTACTATCGTCACTGCTTATTCCTTATGTTACCCAGCGTAAAAAAATATCTCCCATTATTTCTCCTTATCTCCCAATATTTCTCCTTCCCATTATCTCTACATAATTTCCATTATCTAGGCTTATCTCTGCTCATCTCCCATTATTTCTCCTTATCTCCCATTATTTCTCCTTATCTCCCATTATCTCACCTTATTTCCCATTATCTAGGCTTATCTCGACTTATCTCCCATTATTTTTCCTTATCTCCCATTATTTCTCCTTATCTCTTATCCATTATTTCTCCTTATCTCCCATTATCTCACCATAACTCCCATTATTTAGACTTATCTCTGCTTATCTCCCATTATCTCTCCTTATCTCCCATTATCTCACCTTATCTCCCATTATCGAGGCTCATCTCGACTTATCTCCCATTATTTTTCCTTATCTCCAATTATCTCACCTTATCTCCCATTATCTAGGCTTATATCGAATTATATAGAATATATGTACAAATTTATAAAAACACGTAAATCGGATAAGGGGTTCTCGAGTGATAAGCGCACTAACGGACAGACAGACAGACAGAGAGACGTTGCATTTTATATATATTGTATTCTTTGCTACATGATATTGTTCCATATTTAATGCTTTAGGGAGTGTATTGCAAGAGAACGCGCTAGCGGCAAACTTTTCTCCGACTTAATTCACTATTATCGTCACTGCTTATTCCTTATGTCACCTAATAAAATGTAGCCTATAACCTGGCCAGAGAACATACGTATGGTTAAAAAAAGCACGTAAATCGGATAAGTAGTTCTGCAGTGATAAGCACACTAACGGACGGACAGACAGAAAGACAGACGGACAGAGAGACATTGCATTTTATATATATTATAGATATTCTCTGCTACATAATATTGTTCCATATTTAATGGTTTGGACTGTGTATTGCAAGAGAACGCGCTAGCGGCAAACTTTGTCCGACTTCATTTACTATTATTGTCACTGCTCATTCCTTATGCTACCTATCGTAATAAAATATAGCCTATAACCTGGCCGGAGAAGATATGTATGTTTAAAAAAAAAAGTACGAAAATCGGATAAGTGATTCTCCAGTGATAAGCGCACTAACGGACAGACAGACAGACAGACAGAATACGTTGCATTTTATATATATTATAGATGCAATAAAATATATACCTGTAACCTGGTCAGAGAACATATGTATGAATTTAAAAAATCACGTAAATCGGATAAGTGGTTCTCGAGGGATAAGCGCATTAACGGACAGACAGACAGACAGACAGACAGACAGACAGACAAACATTGCATTTTATATATATTATAGATATAGACTATTTTTATTATTATATAACCTGGCCAAAGAATATATGCATGAATTTAAAAAAGACAGGTAAATCTGATAAGTGGTTCCTGCGTGATAAACGCACTAATGGACAGACAGACAGACAGAGAGACATTGCATTTTTATATATATATTATAGATTATACATATACAGATACATAATATTGTTCCAAATTTAATGGTTTAGGCTGTGTATTGCAAAGGCACGCGCTAACGGAAAACTTATTTGCGACATCATTCACTATTTTACGTCACTGCTCATTCTTTATGCTACCTATCGTAATAAAATATAGCTTATAACCTGGCCAGAGAACATATGTATGTTTTAAAAAAAAAAAAGTACGTAAATCGGATAAGTGGTTTTTCAGTGATAGGCGCACTAACGGACAGACAGACAGACAGACAGACAGACAGACAGACAGACAGAGAGACGTTGCATTTTATATATATTATAGATGTAATAAAATATATATCTAAAACCTGGTCAGAGAACATATGTACGAATTTAAACAATCACGTAAATCGGATAAGTGGTTCTCGAGGGATAAACGCACTAAGGGACAGACAGACAGAGAGAGGTTGCAATTTGTTTATATTATAGGTATAGATTATTATTATTATTATATAACCTGGCCAAAGAATATATGTATGAATTTAAAAAAAGACGTAAATCGGATAAGTGGTTCTCGCGTGATAAACGCACCAGTGGACAGACAGACAGACAGAGAGACATTGCATTTTATATATATTATAGATTCTAGATATTCTCTACTACATAATATTGTTCCATATTTAATGGTTTAGACTGTGTATTGCAAGGGAACGCGCTAGCGATAAACTTTTTTCCGACTTCATTCACTATTATCGTCACTGCTCATTCCTTATGCTACCTATCGTAATAAAATATAGCCTATAACCTGGCCAGAGAACATATGTATGTTTTAAAAAAAAAAAAGTACGTAAATCGGATAAGTGGTTCTCCAGTGATAAGGTCACTAACGGACAGACAGACAGACAGACAGAGAGACGTTGCATTTTATATATATTATAGATTATATATATATATATATATATATATATATATATATATATATATATATACACACATATATATATATATATATATATATATATATATATATATATATATATATATATATATATATATATATATATATATATAGTAATAAGGCGCGTATTTAATAAAAAAATTATCTATCTCTATACTTTTAAACAAAGTAGTAAAACCTTAATAGCAATTTTAAAATAAAAAGAACAGATGGTGCGGCATCAAAGAATAATTGTATCAAAAGTAAATTAAAAAAAAACCTTTAAAAATTAATCCTATTTAACCATCACGGACTCATTAAATGCAGCTTTATTCTTCCTCCAAGGCATTAACAAGCAATCGAAATTAAAATCTTTCCAATTAAATAGCTTGTTCCATCCTATTTTTTTTATTAAAAACAGTTATGAACAAACATTCTTCAGCAAAATGAATTAAAGAAAATAATTCGAGCTAATAAGCCCAATGTACTGTAAAAAAAAGTCTTGTTTTAAATGTATAAATATACGAGGTGTAAATTAGTGGCTACTGTCGCTCCCAAAGTATATACCTGGTTTATCTACACACTTAAACAGCGTTTCTACGAGGGCCGTTTTTCAAGTCAGTAAAATATATCCGCTGCAGCGTTGTGGTAGCAGATCCGCGCATGCACGTTGAGTACCTGCATCTATTGGCGAGCCATAGATAGTCCAGTCAGAATACGACAGAAACAGGTCAAAAACAGAAATCGTCGGATACTGCTACTTAAAAAAAAAAATACTCGTCTGGATGAGTACATTAAGGAAAAAATATTGTGACCGCTGAAAAATTCGGGCGAGGCCCTCAAGTATTGGAGAATTGACCCGTTTTTGGGTTTTTTAGCGTATTTTTGCAATTTTATCATAAATTTATCGAAGATAAACTAAGAATTCTGACAGATTTTGATTCTAGAAACAAAAACGAAAAATTGAAGGTGCTATGGTTGTCATTTGAACCTTCTGATCGGGAGCAATTGGCAGCTTTTGTCGTTCTTTTTCTTTGCCATTTCTTATGATTAAATATGCGTACTTGCAAACTGTAAGTTAATTTTTTTTAGTTAACTCTGGAAATATGTTCCATGGAAATTACTTCAATCAATCCAAACATAATTTTAACCATTTTTTACGTTTTAGATATATTTTTAACTCCTCATAATATTGATAAATTTTACCTGTTCACCTTCTTTTCTCCTGAGGAATTTTTTAAACAACTTTTTTTCAGTATACCTTACCTAAAATATCAGAAAATGATTTTTAGTCCCTAAGTTTTCATTTGAAGTACTCAAGAACTCATTTAAACAATTTAGGCCCGAGAAATTATTCATTTTGGTCTCAATTTTTTTTTTTATTCGAATTTACGATTTCTTTTTAAAAAATTATGTTAAGTTTTGTAATATATTCAGTAACCAAAGTTATTTTTAATTATATACACAGGTTACTGTACATGTTGAGTGGCTGAGGAGGCCAATTTCTCCCGACTAGAAGGGTTTTTTTTTTATCTAGAATCAAAATCTGTCAGAATTTTTACTTTATCTTCTATAAATCTTTGATAAGATTGCAAAAATACGCTAAAAATCCCAAGAACGGGCCAATTCTTCCATTTTTAAGGGTTTTGTCCGAAATTTTCATCGGTCGCAATATTTTTTCGTTAATGTACTCGTCGAGACGAGTATTTTTTTTTTTTTTAAAAGTAACAGTATCAAACGATTTCACCTTAAAATCGTATTCTGACTGGACTAACACGCCATTACGGATGTAGATGTAGTTCGAGACCACTCGTAACGCCAGAAAACAGGTCTTTATGGGACGAACCCTGTTCCAAGTTGATAGTTCAGGTAGTATAGAGCGGATTATAATAGACGAATAGGTGGTTGAACGAACGTACAAGACCCTAAAAAAAAAACAAGAAAAACACCATCTTTGAGTTTATTAATTAATTCAAACCAATTTGCATTACTCAACAAAAACCTAATTAATTATTAGAAACTTATCCGTAAAATCAACAAAAAACTTTCCCAAAACAAAAATATAAATCTGCAAATTTAAATTACCTAAAACTTCAATGAAATCCTTCTTCTAAGTTTGCTTTAAAATTTTTTGACTTTATTTACCCCACTCTTCATGTTTATTTTTAATTAATTCCGATTCTATTTACTTTTTATAGAAACGGTAAGTTTTTAATTAATACGTTATAAACGCGTAAAGAGGTTAATAAAGAACAAATATAAAGATATCTAAAAGAATCAATTTTTATATTTTTTTATAGACATAGCACACTTGCTGTAAGAAAATCTCTAGAGCGCTATAGGCGTGACGCATGTGCGGAAAAAGCGATTCACATTCCTGGGCAAATAATTTCAAAGGGACGAAGTTCTCCATCTAAAAAAGCTGCTTGAAAAGGGTTGTACGAGGGGCGAAAAAGTGAACCTCATACGGATATGAAGTATTAGTGCAACGTCTATTCCTGGCAGACACCGCTCTGAAAGAAATTCAGCGAGCTACATCCATCGAACACATTCCATGAAAATAGACTCCAGTTACCAACCGTTGTGCAGTGTATCTTTGGGAGCAGAGCCCTAAGCATGGGAGCAGCATTCCATCATTGATAGAATTTGTACAGAATTAACACTTGTCGTGGATTAGAAAGCTTTTTAGTTCGAAATGATATTCCCAGCTCTTTAAAAAGCTCTCGTTGCTATACATGCAGCAAATTAAGCGACGTTGCTAGAGGAATGGATTATCCCTGCATAACTATGTCGGGTTCAGCAGCATTCACTTTTTGAGAAAAACTACGGTCTGGGTTTTTGTAACGTTAAATTCTACTTTGTTAATTGTTAAGTTAAGTTAATGTTAAGTTTAATGAGTTCCTGTTCAAACGTTCAAAGTGAATCAAGAAATAAGGGTACTGTCATCTGCAAGGCTTTAGATTGAATTCCTGATTCTTTCCAGCATATCGTTGATGTAAATGAGAAGACGAGGCGAAAACAGTATAGACCCTCGGGACACATCGGCATTGATAGTGAAAGTAATAGAAAGAAATCTGTCGATTGTTACTCGTAAAGAACGCTCTTTGAGGAAACACGAGAACCATAAACAAAATTTTTAGGAGATACGATCAGGGCGTAGCTTAGCCAACAATTTATATTGCCAAACACAGTCGAATACCTTGGATATTGCAAGTGCATCCACTCGAGATTATCCAAAGTTACGAAATCCAAATTGTCGGTCGCTAATAATATTGAATCATTCTAGATATTTTAGAACATGCTGATTGATAGTCTTTTCCGTAGTTTTCGATTTTATTAAAAGCAGTGCAACTAGTTGGGAGTTGTTTGGCAATTACCTTATGTCTTGAAATCTGCAAAATATGTCTTTTTCTTCTTTCTCTAACTTAGGCTTATCGCCTTTTCAATCTCAGCCACCTGCTCACCACTATTCCGCCACACTCAGTCCATTATACCACCTCTTTCGGGGGCGGTTCACACTCCTATGTCCTAGTGGTGATTTATCATGAGCAATTCTCAATATTCTTCCGTCTTCCATCCTACCAATGGGCTCATTCCACTCTCTTCATCATCTCACCACCCAATCGTTAATATCCTCTACCCCACAGCTGTTTCTTATATCTTCACTTCTCTCACCATCCAAAAGTGTCTTTCCAGCTATTCTGCGAAGTACCTTCTTTTGTGTTGATTCCAGTAGTATTTTGGTTTTCGATGTTTCTGGTCTAGTTTCCGCAGTATATGTCATAACAGGTCTTACAGCGGTTTTGTAAATTCTCGATTTGACTTCGACTCCTATGTTTTTGTTACACTATATGTATGATAAGCGCACTAACGGACAGACAGAGAGACGTTGCATATATATATATATATATATATATATATATATATATATATATATATATATATATATATATATATATTAGACGGGCCCGCGGCTCCGCTCGCGTGGACTTGATTCACCACTATCGTCACTGCTTATTCCTTATGTTACCCAACGTAATAAAATATCGCCCATTATTTCCCCTTATCTCTCAATATTTCTCCTTATCTCCCATTATCTCTACATAATTTCCATTATTTAGGCTTATCTCTGCTCATCTCCCATTATTTCTCCTTATCTCCCATTATTTCCCCTTATCTCCCATTATCTCACCTTATCTCCCATTATCTAGGCTTATCTCGACTTACCTCCCAATATTTCTCCTTATCTCCCATTATTTCTCCTTATCTCCCATTATCTCACCATAACTCCCATTATCTAGACTTAGTTCTGCTTATCTCCCATTATTTCTCCTTATCTCCCATTATTTATATTTATCTCCCATTATCTCACCTTATCTCCCATTATCGAGCCTTATCTCGACTTATCTCCCATTATTTCTCCGTATCTCTCATTATCTCACATTATCTAGGCTTATATCGAGTTATATAGAACATATGTATAAATTTATAAAAACACGTAAATCGGATAAGTGGTTCTCAAGTGATAAGCGCACTAACGGACAGACAGACAGAGAGACGTTGCATTTTATATATATTGTAGATAGAAGATTATAGATAACCTGGCCAGAGAACAAATATATGAATTAAAAAAAACACGTAAATCAGATAAGGGGTTCTCGAGTGATAAGCGCACTAACGGACAGACACACAGACAGAGAGACGTTGCATTTTATATATATTATATTCTTTGCTACATGATATTGTTCCATATTTAATGCCTTAGGCAGTGTATTGCAAGAGAACGCGCTAGCGGCAAACTTTTTTCCGACTTGATTCACTATTATCGTCACTGCTTATTCCTTATGTCACCTAACATAATAAAATATATCCTATAACCTGGCCAGAGTACATATGTATGAATTTAAAAAATCACGTAAATCGGATAAGTGGATCTCGAGGGATAAGCGCACTAATGGACAGACAGACAGAGAGACGTTGCATTTTATATATATTATAGGTATAGATTATTATTATTATTATATAACCTGGCCAAAGAATATATGTATGAATTAAAAAAAAAAGACACATAAATCGGATAAGTGGTTTTCGCGTGATAAACGCACTAATCGACAGACAGACAAACAGAGAGACATTGCATTTTATATATTATAGATTATAGATATACTCTGCTATATATATATTGTTTCATATTTAATGGTTTAGGCTGTGTATTGCAAGGGAACGCGCTAGCGGCAAACTATTTTCCGACATCATTCACTATTTTACGTCTCTACCCATTCCTTATGCTACCTATCGTAATAAAATATAGCCTATAACCTAGCCAGAGAACATATGTATGTTTTAAAAAAAAAAGTACGTAAATCGGATAAGTGATAAGCGCACTAACGGACAGACGGACAGACGGACAGACGGACAGACAGACAGACAGACAGATAGACAGACAGACAGACAGACAGACAGACAGACAGACATACAGAGAGACAGAGAGACGTTGCACTTTATATATATATATATATATATATATATATATATATATATATATATATATATATATATATATATATATATATATATAATAGACTAGCAAACCAAAAAATATATAATCCTCCTGGAATTTTTCATAAAATCATGTTCTAATCAAAATAAGTCCTTAAAAAAAACGCAAAAATAACAATTTCTCAAAGTTTTTTTTACTAATTCTACGCTCGATAATTCCTAATCTATCCATTTTTGTACTTTGTATCGATGAAGACTTTTGATCAGAATGGCCTGAAGTATAACATACTATATTCAATTTCTATAAGATTAGTGCGGTGTTCTTTACAATCGAAATTGAAATTGAAAATCACTAAAGATTCTTAAACTATTACAACTGCAACCGCCTCCTGCAGAAACTTAAAAATATAGGAATTTTATTTTTACTTGTTTAAACGGCAAATATTATGTCTAGACAAACTTAATAATGACGAATACACGCGATTAAATTATTTGGCGCAGATGCAGCAAATCCATCTATTTGTCCGCGGTTTCTTTGTTCCTCTGCATTGCTTTTCTGAACGTGTCATTATTTTATTGCCTTTTATTTATAGATTTATCTTTTCTGGGCACTTTAATGATAACGAATGTGACGACTTTATCATCTCTGTAGACATAAATATTTTTATTGCCACCGACACGCTGACAAGTATTGTTGAATTTATTAATAAATGTTTTTGAGTAGCAACTAGGCATAATTTTATCGTGAATAATTGAGGGGGTGATAGGATTGAAGTAATAATTGATAGTCATGAAGAAAAGTAAGACCGACAAATCGAAAGGACTTCAGTATCATTATTAAGGACCAATCTGACCCAATCATCTTCATAGTCAGACAAGTAGTAGAGAAGACCATAGAATACGGAAAACCCGCATTTATGTGTTTTATAGACCTCACTAAAGCATTTGACAGAGTAAGACTAAAACACGTAGTAGATATCCCAAAAAGAAAACATGTACCAAAAAACATAACAGACATCATAAAACAACTAAACCACAATACAGGCACTCACATCTTAGTTAATCAAAGACTGAGAGAGGAAATACAAACGGCAACCGAAATCCGACAGGGAGACTCTTTAAGCCCGCAACTGTTCAACTTAATAATGGACGAGATAATAACCCATATCAGAGACATGGAGGAAGGATATTCACTTACAACGGGTAAAATCAATATTGTTTGTTATGCAGACGACGCTGTGATCGTGGCAGAGAACGAAGACGACTTACAGCGGCTTCTGCACTCAATCTACACAAAAGCTAAAGCCCTCAACATGCAGGTATACAACACAAAAACCAAAACCCTCGTTATATCTAAAGAGCCAATAAGATGCAAACTTGCTCTGGAAAACAAAACAGTAGAACAAATCATGTCATTTAACTACCTAGGCATACAAATCACCTCATGCCAAAATAGACCAAATGAAGTGAAGGACCAAGCAAACAAACTCAGCCGAATATCAGGCGCACTTCGGGACATCATCTGGAACAATGCCTTTATGAATAAAAAGGCAAAAGTAAGGATATACAAAACATGTGTCAGACCCACACTAACATACGCTATGGAAACAAGAGCAGACAATAAAAGAACAAAAAGCATTCTTCGAACAACAGGGATGAAAATGCTTAGAAACATTTCAGGATACACACTAAGACATAGGAAAAGAAACACAGACATAAGACATGAATGCGAAGTGGAAGACATAATCAGATGGGGATGTAAACGTAGAAGAGCTTGGAGAGATCACGTGGAGAGAATGACTGAGGAGAGACTAGCGAGAATCGCGCGAGATGGTGAACCACGGACACGACGACCCCTGGGAAGACCTCCAAATAGATGGCTCGAATCATGGACATCAACATCTCAAGAAAACTGATGAGTTGGAAACTATAGGCCTGAGGCCTACAGTACGTGGAAGAAGAAGAAGAAGAAGAAGTGACACAAGGAAAAAAATCAGATCGAGAATATAACAGGCCAAAAGGATCTTCATAGATATGAAAACGTTTTTCGCAGGCCAGGCTAGATCTTAGTCTTGAACTGAGACTACGTATAATCAGTTGCTATATATATTCACTTATATTATATGGATGTGGAAGCTAGACTCTCGATATAAACACCAAAAAACCCTTGAACGCCTTCGAAATGTATCTGTACCGACTGATTTTACGTATCTCATTGGTGCAAAGGGTAACCAACCAGGAAATACTTAACTGTGCCCAAAAATAAGAATTACACAGGCCAACAAAAAAAATATTTGTAAAAACTTTTTAAACCAATAGATCTAAGTGTTGTTGTTATGTATTTTTGGGTGCTGAAACCGTATCTGGTATCAGTTTTTTTGTATCACCCACAGTTCTCTCACAAGATGACATCGATTAAATTTCAAAATAAGGAAAATTTGATACATAAAAAAAACTGAGCGAACGGTTGATCTCTTGTTCTATAATGGTAAATAGATGTTCCAGATTCCAATAAATGTTTTTCTTTCAGCCTAGAACCAAGCAATTCTGATTTTTCCTTAGTCAAACCCAAATCTCTCACTAAATCATTTAACTCAGCTTGTGTAAACAACTGTGGTTTTAAATTTTCGAAAGAACATTGAAACTCATCATCATCCGATCGACTTCATTAAATTCGGGGCTCAACTGTAAAACGTCATCAATAGAGTGAGGTGGCTCAGGGACTGGAAGTCCCGGTCCATGTCCTACCGGCCGATTAGCTGAAATAAATTTAGGATAGACAATTGCTTTATTATTTTTGGAGTTATATCCAGAAACATCAACGCTGCAAAAATAACAATCATTTGAATGATTTTCTTACTCTCTCTATACCATGGGTACTACAAATCTTAAAGCTTTCTTTTCTTTCTTATACCATTTCCTAAGATCCTCGACACAAACATAACATACTTCGTGAGGAGCCCAGTATTTTTCTTGATTACCGATTTCTACACCAAAATATGCAAAGTATACTTGTTTTACAAAGTCAGTAATGTTTCTTTGATATTTTTTAACTACAAACTAACTTCATATATAACAAAAAGTGTTGGGAGAGTTTTTACAAGCACTCAAAGTATGGCTAATACTTTGAGTGTGAATTAAAGCACATGGGTTAAACACTGCAATGCGAGGTTATATTAACTGGAAGAAAACAAACAGCTGTGACATTTATCGGAACTGTCAACCTAATAACATTTGATTTTACTGCCAACCTTACAAAAATTTGATTTTATTGCCAACCTAATAACATTCGAATGATAAAAAATAAACTTTTCACATTTTGAGTATTAAAATGTGAATAATTGGTGGGTAATACGCCTTTTTAGTGTTCCGTACGGAACACTTATAAGATCACTTCGGTGTCTGTCCGTCTGTCTGTCCGTCTGTTCGTCTGTCCGTCTGTCTGTCACACCCGATTTTCTCCGAAACTATTTGTCATAGAAAGTTGAAATTTGGTAGTAATATAAGAATTGATGGCCTCATCAGAACCATGTAGTTTTGAAAGTTAAATTTTGACTTAAGGGGTTAGTTTTGGGGGGTGAAATCGGAAGTGAAAAAAAAATTTTTTTACTAGGTAATCGAGTGTGGTGTCAAATGAAAGCTTGTGAAAACACGAGTAAAAAATATATATATAATGTAATACTTGCGCGCACTTTTCTTTGTATTATTTTTAAAAAATCGCGAAAAATCGCTGTCCACCCGCCTTATCTCGGAAAGTACTTATCAAAAAAATTTTGAAAAAATTTTGGAATATTCTCCTCGGGGTGTAGATTGAACGAAAATTATCACGAGTGCATTACCTGTAATAATTTATCTGGTATATAAAAAAAACAGAAATTTCAAGGTCATCAATTTTCAGTAAAGATTGGAAATAAACTTTGTTGAAAACTTATTTGGGGTGTGTTTTGTGAAGTCACTGATCATTTTGTATCACCGTAACATAAATTTTGACTTAAGAGATTCGTTTTGAGGGGTGAAATCGGAAATGAAAAAAAAATTTTTTTACTAGGTCATCGAGTGTGGTGTCAAATGAAAGCTTGTGAAACCACGAGTAAAAAATATATATAATGTAATACTAGCGCGCACTTTTCTTCGTATTACTTTTAAAAAAAATCGTGAAAAATCGCTGTCCCCTACCTTATCTCGAAAAGTACTGATCAAAAAATTTTGAAAAAACCCTGGAATATTCTCAATGGGGTATAGATTGAACGAAAATTATCATTACCTTTAATAATTTATCTGGTATAGAAAAAAAAACAAAATTTCAAGGTCACCAGTTTTCAGTAAAGATTGGAAACAAACTTTGTTGAAAACTCATTTGGGGTGTGTTTATGAAGTCACTGATCATTTTATACCACCCTAACAAAATTTTTTATTTTAAAAACAATCAACGTACGGAACACTAATTGTGCAAGTTCAACTTGCACTTGACCAGTTATTTATAATTATTTTCGGACTCAGCATACCAAAAAACATAGGAATCAGGTAAAATTATTAAAAAAGTTTTTTCATCTTTGGCCTGTGTTATTATTTACCATTAAAGAAAGAAAAACTCAATATCTGGGACACGTATTAAGAAGCATTAGATATGCGCTGCTAAAACTTATCACAGAGGGTAAAATTCAAGGAAAGAGATCAGTCGGAAAACTGGCTGAAAGATTTGAGGAGATGGTTCAATTGTACATCTACACACATATTTAGACCCGCTATTTCCAAAACCATGATAGCCATTTGAATCGCCAGCCTTCGACAGGAGACGGCGCACTAAGAAGACAAAGAAGACAAATCGGCGGAAATTGAAGACTCATTATTTTAATAAAGTTCTATAAAACAGTAACATGAAACTAAGCAAGTACAAATATAAAAGTATGAGTAACATTGGAAGGGTGACGATTGGCATCATAATAAAGTCATACAAAACAGTATGTGTAACAACGTGAAACGAAGCAAGAACAAATACAAAAGTATGAGTAACATTGGAAGGGTCGCACGATAAAGTGTCAAAGACAATATGTTGTAAAAACATGAAACGGAGCAAGAACAATTGTAAAAGTATGAATAACATCAGAAGGGTCGCATTATAATAAAGTTTTCCAAAGGATATGTGTAACAACATAAAACGAAATAAGTACAAATACAAAAGTATGAGTAACATCGGAAAGGTGACCATTGTCATCAAAATAAAGTTCTACAAAACTGTACGTCTAACAACATAAGGCGGAGCAAGTACAAATACAAAAAAGTATGAGTAATATCGGAAGGGTGATGATTGGCATCAAAATAAAGTTCTACAAAACATGAAGAAAATTAAAAAATCTGGATGGGTGACTTTTCCACAAATACATTATTTTTTTTAACAAAGGTAGTAAAAAGTGATAGAACTTAGCACAAAACACTTTACAGGCTTATATTTAGCAAACGGAAAAATTAAAGAAAAAAGGGTCCCTTAAAACAAAGAAAAGTGGATAACAAAAATTTCTTTTGTTGTAAAAAGGTTCGAGTTTTAGTAGAAATTTAACTTACTTTCATTTATTTTTGTTTTAAATAATACGATATAATAATACATTAACTCCTAGTTTTGAGTTATACAGGTTGAACAAATTGGCGGCGTTTATTAAGACTTCCAAGCATATTATTGAACATTCACTGGACACACTCGAAGAAGAACCAGAAATGTTTGCAAGTAATAACATTTTAAGTCTCCCTGGCCATAAAAGTAAAAAACTATCTATCTAAAATTTTGAACACTACCATAAAATGCAATTCTAAACACATTTTTTCTAATAAATGATTTCCATATTTTAACTGAGAGACTTTCGGACTTAAACTTTAGAAAATTCTAATTTCCCTCCAACCTACAAATGACAATTGGCACTGCGAAATCATTTTTTAAGTTTCAAGTGATGTAGAATCCATCTATAGACTCACTTTTCTTCTAAATTTTACAATAAAAACAAATTCCGTATGCCGCACATTTTCTCCTTGTATCTGGTTGTATATAATTTATGGTGGCAATCCGTGGCTCCGTAACGTAGTACTTGCTTGCGGTGCAGAAGGTCTCGGGTGCAAATCTCGGCAGGTCGGTATACTTATTTATCAATTTATTTGAGTATATTTTGCCTGGCTACACACATAGGTAGTAGTTGTTTGCAGAAATGCAACAACGTCCATGGTAACACTACCGAGTTGTCTAAAAAGGTGCTGTGAAATACAAAAATGTATGTTTCGGCACTTGGACAACGTTAACGGGTATTATGACAACTTTGCCGATATCCTCAGGATATGAAAAAGAGTAAAATCCCTACTCAGGCGGGGAGGTGAAAAATAAAAAAAAAATAAAAGAAAATTATGATACAAATTTAGAAAATATTCAGCTATTTCTTATAAATATGATGTTATTTACTTTCTTCTTTATTAGCTAAACCTATGCACGATAAATTTACTTCATTAGATTAGTTAGTCATTCTTTAAAAGCGTTTTTCTCAAAACTGCATTTTTTAAGTTTGCTGCCGCTGTAACTTGAAAACAATTTATTGTATCGACTTAATTTTTTTTTTGCATGTTAAGGATATGTTTTGTCGTACCATGAACCAAGAATTTTTTGATTGGATCAAAAATGCCAATTTGGCGTGCAAAAACCGGACACTTTTTTGGCAAATTTTTTTACTTTTTTCTAAACGCCATCATTCTTAAAATTTTCAATATTTTTTAAAATCCGTAAGCTCCTTTTTCGTACCAATCTTTCAAAAGTTTCTGTGAATATATTGTAAGGAATACAGCACCTATAACAACATATTTATTATTTTCAAATTTTAGACAGTATATTTTATTTTCTTATAAGCTATGTTTGAAAGTTTAAGTGTCGTGTTGAGATCACAAAACCACTGGGGAATGGGATTATTGAAATAACCGATATAAATCGATTATTGAATCAAATATGCTATTAAAATAAGAAAAATTTGAATGTGATTCCAATTTTTTGTAATATGATTTTGCCAGACGATGTGTGCCAGAGGGTAAAATATTCTGAAAATAAGTTCGTTAAATGGACAGTACACTTAATCGAAGTCCATTTTGATGGTAATTATGGTTACTATTAAAATTTTGAAGATTTAGTTACCTGTTATTAATATTCCTCCTTATTTCTATTGTTGTATACCTATACTATAAATTAAATATAGTTATTTTCCTTTTAAACTGTAATTGACAATACTCAGTATATATGAGTCAATCATTTCTCCTAATGAAGCTAATATGGTTAGCGAAACGCGCGTCGAGTGCAAAAATAAAGTGTTTGGTGTAGTGGTGATATATACTAAGTAATGTCATTGTGCCAAAGATTCCACATTCCCAACATAGTTGTAATTGACAAGTCAGCTTGGTCATAACTAAGTATTGTATGTAAATATAATTAGGAAATTACTGTATTGACTCTTTGATCTAAATATTAATTCATTGTAAATAAAAGCAAGCGTTAATTACGTTATCAAAAAGCAATACGGATAACAGAACACAAAAAGAACCTCAAAGAATCATTCACATAGAAAATAGAGGTCTATACATATACGTTTATAATTCATTAATAATATTATATTAACCTTTCTCGAAGTTACACAATATAGTTTTGTAATTTGAGAAAAAATAAGTACCAAAAAAGTAGATACAGTGTTTTTTAATTAACAAGAGATCTATTACACCAAACAACACAACACTGCTTAGAAAAAAATGCTCTTATTTTAGAAGATGTTGACATCTTAGTAATGACAATATGTCTTTATTTCACGGTGCAAGAAAAATAGCATTAGGTATTACGTATGTTAAAATTAAATTAATTTAGTCCTTAATTTTTTTTGCATGTTAAGGACATGTTTTGTCGTACCATGAACCAAGAATTTTTTGATTGGACCAAAAATGTCAATTTGGCGTGCAAAAACCGGACACTTTTTTGGCGAATTTTTTTACTTTTTTCTAAACGCCATCATTCTTAAAATTTTCAATATTTTTTAAAATCCGTAAGCTAGCTAAGAAACTGAAGTACGGTCGCCCCCTTTAATAGGTCGGCGTCTACGTAGATTGTAGGTAGGGAGATCGGAAGTGTTTATCCGGGCATCGCTATTTGTCGGCTGGGTGTCCGTATCGGTGGTAATTACGGGTTCCTGCGCTATGCTGACTGTTGCGTTCTCGATGTTTTGATTATTTCTCTCAACCAAAGTAGAGTGCTAAGACCGTACGTGAAAGGAGTTACAGATAGTATTGGAAGAATCCTAAGAAAATACAACATAAACACAGCATACAAACTACAAAGCACTCTGGCAGACATCCTGGGTAACCCCAAGGACAAGGGAAAACAGAAGAATCTCCACCCGGATCCAAGAACATAAAATAAGTATCAAAAATAAACAAACATCAGCTCTTTTTCAGCACCATCATGATACTGGTCACAACATCGCTTTTAAGGGATCTAAATAAATAGCATCGATTTCACATTACAAAACACGCATATTCAGAGAAACCTTGGAAATCAAAAAGAATGGACAGCTAAATAAGCGGGATAATGCAACTAATATCTCCACTACACGGAAGAGTCTGCTGGCCAAACCAAGCAGTAATTACCACTGACACGAGCATCCAGCTGACAAACACTGATGCCCGAACGGACACTTCCGATCCCCCCACCTACAATATACGTAGACGCCGACCTACAAAAGACGGCTACCGTACATCGGTCTCTCAGTTAGCTTCGAGCGGCAGCAGCAGAAAGATCACAATATCAAGTACCAGCAACAGCAAGAGCACTTGAAAATGCCAAATGAGATTTTGGCGAAACGTCGTGCAAATTCATTGTTAGTTTAATGTATTACATTGATGTTACAGAAAATTATATCTATTTTAATGATCATTTTGTTTTTTTTTATTCCAGGCAATGTGGAGCTACTTTTTTTTTCACCTGTCCGGTTACTAAGGCATAAGTCCCGTAAATTTCCATATTTTGGTCGGAAAAAATTTGTGTGTATTTGTAAATAAATAATACATAGGTACTCAACATTTTAAAACATTTGATTCAGTATATTTCTTTAAAAAAATTCTAGAAAAATATCCTTATTTTTAAGTAGTTACACTGGTATGGCCCCTTAATAATGTAGCGAGCTTGAATATTTGAAATTTCAGAAATCTGGCAACACTTATATTTAACCAAAGCGTAACTCATCGTTTCCGCCCGTTTTTCCTCGAGTCTGTTGATAATCTTGGATTGCGTTTAGATGTAAACAAGCGGAGCTTTGGTATTACCTATAGATCTTAGAGCTTATTTGATGAAATGTGGTATGTCCGCATCATTATTTGTTGGGACACTATCGACATGAAAACCTCGCTTTTCATTCTGTAGCGGTAACTGATATATTTTCTTAACATAAATATCGATCAGAATAAATTTATATTAGATTAGATTTTTAGGATTTCTCGTTGAGACTTCAATTCGGCCTAACAAAAAATCTCTTCGTCCTACAGGCTTGAATTTATAATAAAATTTACAGGTAATTAAATTATTGTAAATGTAATTTTATTTAAAACGTAATTCCTCCTGATTAAATAAGCAATTTTTTGAAAAAAAGGTTTTTTCATATTATTATCCATTTTCATAATTGTGTCTGGCACTCACCTTGATTAAATTTAATATATCCCGTTTTTATTCAATTTTTTCCTTTGACAGGAGCAAATAAATCGAGAAATAAACGGAAAATTTCTCTGGATAACCAAAAATTTGATTTCAGGCTTTGGTTTTGCTAATTTACACTAAAATATTCCATTGTAGTGGGAGAAAGTCGGGTAATATCGACCTTTGATTAATATTGACCACAGCATTTTCGTTCAATTAAGCTGCAAAGGCTAACTTTATAAATAAGGGAAAGTAAGGTATAGTCTGTCCCAAAATATAAAATCCTGATTTTTGCCGTTTTAAGTGGGCAATATAAAAATTCTGACCTTTTATTTACGATAGGTTGCAAAGGTGGACTGAAGAATTTTATTCATTAATGCAAATAAATAAAATTATAAGTGTGTTGAAGATGTTTATTTATAGATGCATGTAAAAACAAATGGATAAGAAGTACAAATATACAGTTTGAATGAATGGGGTTTACAAGAGGGGACATATTGTATAAATAAAAATATATTTTAACTTAAGCCTAATTCGGTTTCACTATCACTGTCATCAGCTGAGGTAATTATCAGTCGTTTTATATTATTTACATAAATATATGAATCTTCAACTTTAACAACGTGCTGAATGGAATTCTTCCAGCTTTCAGAAGGTATATCATTTATAACTTTTTTTACTAATTCAACCACTGACACGCTTAAAGTAGGAGAAACATTTTGTGCCCTTATTTTTGATTTAACTTGATGCCAAATATGCTCAACTGGATTAAACACACAATAATACGGAGGAAACCGCAAAACAGTGTGTCCCATTTTCTCAGCCATACTATCACAAACATATTTCTTTTTCAATTTATAGTCTTTCAAAACTTCCAAAAGATCACTTTTTAGTGTTCCGTATGGAACACTTATAAGATCACTTCGGTGTCTGTCTGTCCGTCTGTCACACCCGATTTTCTCCGAAACTATTTGTCATAGAAAGTTGAAATTTGGTAATAATATAGGAATTGATGGCCTCATCAGAGCCATGTAGTTTTGAAAGTTAAATTTTGACTTAAGGGGTTAGTTTTGGGGGGTGAAATCGGAAGTGAAAAAAAAAATTTTTTTACTAGGTAATTGAGTGTGGTGTCAAATGAAAGCTTGTGAAAACACGAGTAAAAAAATATATATAAAATGTAATACTTGCGCGCACTTTTCTTTGTATTATTTTTAAAAAATCGCGAAAAATCGCTGTCCACCTGCCTTATCTCGAAAAGTACTGATCAAAAAATTTTGAAAAAATTCTGGAAAATTCTCCACGGGGTGTAGATTGAACGAAAATTATCACGAGTGCATTACCTGTAATAATTTATCTGGTATATAAAAAAAAAAAACAGAAATTTCAAGGTCATCAATTTTCAGTAAAGATTGGAAATAAACTTTGTTGAAAACTCATTTGGGGTGTGTTTTGTGAAGTTACTGATCATTTTATACTTCCGTTACAACATTTCTTATTTTTAAAGCAATCAACGTACGGAACACTAATTGCGCAAGTTCAACTTGCACTTGACCGTTTATTTTCAACTAAAGTCAAAATAAATGTGATTTTCTAACATATATTCTTATATTTCCGATTTGGTGTGGAACTTTCTACGGGACACTGTATATGATAAACATAAATATAGATTTCTTTCCTTTTGAATCTAACTATTGTTTATACAAAAATTTGAAAGTATTACACATTCTTCGAATAGCAGGCATTTGATTTTCACAATTTAAGTTTTCTCAACATTTCCCACTCAAAATTGAAGGCTTTCATAATACTCTGACACGAAAAATCAAATATTCTTCACGTTTGCCCTATATATTTCACGTTTCCATTTTTTATTGCTTTTATTCGACATCATATTCACATATTCGTCTGAAATAAAGGCACCTTGTTTGAAATCAACAACTCAATTTCATTTTAAAAATCACGACCTTACGAAGCAACTCGAGTTTCATTCTTTTATTGCATTTTTTAGCTACGACGTATCTTCGTTAAAGAGCAAACACTGCTTATCAAAAAGAACGACAGTGTAATATACGCACTAGAAAAACCTTATATGTATGTAATGGAAATAATGTGAGGATGATTCGAGTAAAAAACCTCTCCATTATCCATTGTAAATAAATAAATATTAGTGAGTCAACAACAGAGTAAAGTTCATTATGTCATTCGTTTCGAGAATGACGAAAAAATGCTAAATACGAGGCTGGTTTGAAAAGTCCGTGCAAAGTCCGAGAGATGGCACCACCGGCGCGTATCGAGGTCATGTTTAGTTAGTAGCATCTCTTGAATGAACGCACACCAAGTTTCAGCCATATTGGTCTATTTCTTTGTGTTTGTCATTCGTGTGAATCAAGGAAGTCGAGTGATTTTCAAGAAATGGACGAAAAAGAATTTCGTGTGGTGATTAAACATTACTTTATGAAAGGTAAAACGCCTCAGGAGACTAAAGAGAAGCTTGATAAACATTATGGTGACTCTGCACCTTCGATTAGAACAGTTTATAAATGGTTTCAAAATTTTTGGACTGGCCATATGGGCACAAGTGACGCTGAACGTTCTGGACGGCCTGTGGAGGTTACGACTCCAGAAATCATTGATCAAATCCATGATATGGTGATGGATGACAGAAGAGTTAAGGTGCGTGAGATTGCTAGTGCTGTGGGCATCTCGACTGAACGGGTACATAATATTTTGCACAAACATTTGGACATGAGAAAGCTATCCGCAAGATGGGTGCCGCGATTGCAAGTTGGTTTGCAGCTATTCCAGAAGAATCCGGAGGACTTTAAGCGTCGTTTCGTCACTGTGGATGAAACATGGATACATTACTATACTCCTGAGACCAAACAACAATCTAAACAATGGGTTGCCAAGGGGGAATCTGCACCAAAAAAGGCGAAGACCGTTCCTTCGGCCGGAAAGGTTATGGCGACCGTTCTTTTGGGATTCGCAAGGGATAATCCTCATCGACTATCTGGAAAAGGGTAAAACTATTACAGGTGAATATTATTCATCGTTATTGGACCGTTTGAAAACCGAGCTGCAAGAAAAACGCCCGCGATTGGCCCACAAGAAAGTCCTTTTCCATCACGACAACGCACCAGCACACACCTCAGCAGCAAAATTAATGGAAATAGGATTCCAACTCGTTTCACATCCCCCCTATTCCCCAGACTTGGCTCCCTCGGACTACTATTTGTTCCCCAATTTGAAGAAATGGCTGGCGGGACAAAGATTTTATTCAAACGAGGAGGTGATTGCAGACACTAATGGATATTTTGCAGACTTGGACAAATCCTATTATTCGGAAGGGATCAACAAACTAGAACATCGTTGGATGAAGTGTATAAGCCTAAAAGGAGACTATGTCGAAAAATAAAAAAGGTTTACCCCAAACACATAAGTAGTTTTTATTTTTGCACGGACTTTTCAAACCAGCCTCGTATATATATATATATATATATATATATATATATATATATATATATATATATATATATATATTAAAATCTAATATTTTATATTCTTTTTCAAATTAAAAACATGTTTTTGTTCTTTTTATGAATTTTTAATAACAAGGCGTCGCAAATACGATTAGGGATGCACAGAATAAGTGACAAAGAGAACATGTTATTGTCTTCTTCAAGCCGTTTTATCTAAATTGCATCAAAATGCAAAGTTGCTGGTTTTAAAACGTTAGCGTTGCTAGTCTACTTGACATCATTATACTTAATAACGACTTCTTGTTGAAGTTATTTGGTAGAGTTTATATGTTATGACGATTTTGCAAACTGCAAATGGAAACAAGTTGCTTCAGGATTTCACTGTTTCTCATTGTAGTCAAGTCGAATTAGCTAGATTCATTTTAGCCAGCATCTAGTAAGATTAATATGCAACGAGTCGTCATTGAAACACAATTTGCATCTTATCATGGACCTCAAGATCCGTTTTATTTTAAACTAGCCGTGCCCGCGGCTCCGCTCGCGTTGGCTTGATTCACTATTATCGTCACTGCTTATTCCTTATGTTACATAACGTAACATAGAACGTATTTATTTTATAAAAAACACGTAAATCAGATAAGTGGTTCTTGAGTGCTAAGCGCACTAACGAACAAACAGACAGAGAGACGTTGCATTTTATATATATTATAGATTATTATTATTATCATATAACCTGGAAAGAAAACATATGTATAAATAAAAAAAAACACGTAAATCGGATAAGTGGTTTTCGAGTGATAAGCGCAGTAAAGAATAGACAAACAAACAGAGAGACGTTGCCTTTTATATATTCTATATAACCTATAACCTCGCCAGAGAACATACGTATGTTTTAAAAAAAAAAGCACACAAATCGGATAAGTGGTTCTCCAGTGATAAGCGCACTAACGAACAGACGGACAGACAGACAGAGAGACGTTGCATTTTATATATATTATATTCTTTGCTACATGATATTGTTTCATATTTAATGGTTTAGGCAATGGATTGCAAAAGAACGCGCTAGCGACAAACTTTTTCCGACTTAATTCACTATTATCGTCATTGCTTGTTCCTTATGTTACCTATCGTAATAAAATATAGCCTATAACCTCGCCAGAGAACATACGTATGTGGTTCTCCAGTGATAAGCGCACTAACGGACAGACAGACAGACAGAGAGACGTTGCGTTTTATATATATTATACGAGTAGAAGAAACCATAAATGTGTCTTCTATAGTCCGCCGTTTCTGAAATAAAATTACTTGAGTCATAGTTTATAAATTTTTTAAAGTGGATCGTTCAAATAAAATATGATTTATGAGAAAATGTTACAAACTGTTACAAGCGTCATCAAGATCACGTTATCATGTAACACAACAAGTTTGTTAACATATTTCAAAATTCGTTTTATCGAAGTATAATGATATTTTCGTGTTCCGTCATTTTTTTACAGTTTCCTTCAGTACCTATTATACCGACAATTTCTTTTTCATTATTTTCCTACTAATAATAACAACACTAAATTTCTATTTACCTTTTAAAAATGCCCTGTCTCACTGAAAATTACCCTTTTTTACCCTTAAATTCAAAAATAACAAAGGGCAAACCTTTAGCTTGTTTTTGTCAACACTTTCCTTTTGTTATTACAAAATGAATAAAGCCACCAGAAAAAAAGTTAAGCTCAAGAAAAGAACCCCGTTTCCAGATTTATTAAAATTTAAAGATGTTTTTTTACCTGCTTTTGTGTTTTATAATTTTATGTTTTTGTTATTACAATAAAATGTTTGCGATTTTATTATACTTAAGGTAAATATAATAATAATGGCGATAATTAGAGATGAGTGGGAACCGTTTTGCTTAGGGCCTGTCGAAAACGCAGCGGAGCAACTGGATTCTCCTATAAACTTGAACCACGTCAGACACAGACGCAAAAAGAATAGATAGAGTATGTCATTCCTACCATCGTTTTCCGCCAAATTAATGAACACTTAGACCCTTCAGCAGTAATGCATGCAGTAATGATAAGTAGAAAACACTGGACAGATTTACGACCCTGCTTTAGGAAGAAATGTCCGTACGTTACCGTGCAGTAAAACCGGCTGTGAATACGTACCGGCGTTGTCACTTATATTTGTTAATTTCAAAAGCAGGTTGCATGTGGTCTATATATAAGTTAGTAAAGCACAAATTTAGAAAATATTCAGTTTTTAGATCACTGCGGTGTCCGTCTGGCTGTCACACCCGATTTTCTCCGAAACTATTTGACATAGAAAGTTGAAATTTGGTACTAATATAGGAATTGATGGCCTCATCAGAGCCGTGTAGTTTTGAAAGTTAAATTTTGACTTAAGGGGTTAGTTTTGGGGGGGTGAAATCGGAATTAAAAAAAAAAATTCTACCAGGTCATCGAGTGGGGTGTCAAATAAAAGCATGTAATAACACGAGTTTAAAAATATACATAATGTTAATACCTGCGCACACTTTTCTTTGTATTATTTTTAAAAAATCGTGATAAATCGCTGTCCCCCCTTATCTCGAAAAGTTCTGATCAAACAATTTTTAAAAAATTCTGGAATATTCTCCACAGGGTGTAGATTAATTGAAAATTATCTCGAGTGCATTACCTTTAATAATACAGGATATGATTTTTATTTTCTAAAATGTTAACTTTTTTTTACTAAATCACTGATTACGAATTCACCACTCGTGTCACATAAGGTTTTAAAGAAAATCCATATCGTGGTAATTTTCACTTTTTGATCAAAATAATTCAAACTATTAAGTTTTGGGGCTCTTTCCACGAGTTATGCGACCTCTTGTGAGAAAGCGTATTAGTTACGACAGCAACAACACTCATTCGCAAGGCTTATGAAAATTTGGAATTATTACTCAATAAAATCCACTATCAAAATCACGGTTGGCAGCTTTGTAAAGATCTTAAAACTATATCAATGTTATTAGGTCAACAATTAGGATATACAAAATATCCTTGTTTTTTATGTGACTGGGATAGTAGGGCAAAACAATTACACTACGTAAAAAAAAAAATGGACTCCTTGAACAAGGAACCAAAAATATATTACGAAAAAATTTAATCGATCTTAAAAAGGTTTTGTTACCCCCACTTCATATTAAATTAGTTTTAGTGAAACAGTTCGTTAAAGCCCTAAATAAAGAAAGTGACCTGTGTAAAAAATTTCCTACATTATCTGATGCAAAAATAAAAGAAGGAATTTTCGTCGGACCACGAATCAGATCCTTGATGAATGATAAGGAATTTGAAGCGACAGTGATTATTACCGAATTAGAAGCTTGGCTTGCATTCAAAAATGTTGTACATAATTTTTTTGGGTAATCACAAACATCCAGACTATAAAAATATTGTCGCAACGTTGTTAGATAAATATCAAAACTTGGAATGCAACATGAGTATAAAATCCCACTTTTTAGATTCACATCGGGATTTTTTCCTTGAAAATCTTGGTGATTTTGAGTGAAGAACAGGGAGAAGGATTTCATCAAGACATCAAAACTATGGAAACAAGATACCAATCTCGATGGAATGTGAATATGATGATTGATTACTGTTGGTCAATAAAACGTGATATTCCAGACGCAATCCCAGGCGTAATTTTATGGGAAAACGCGAAAGATATAACTCAGAATAATCGTAATATAACAATTGTAATTGATGTTTTTCTTTGTAGTTGTTCGAATAAATATATTTTTAACTTAATAATTGATTTTATCTTAAAAAATTTATAATAAAAGTGTTTTCAATTTTGTAGAAAAACCAGATGTGGTAGAAAGAAAATGCGGATACTTCTGAATTCAGGACACGTGAAATAAAAAAAAAATAGCTATTAAAATGAAAATAATTCTCAAAAATTTTTCATATGTCGGCCTGTGTAATTTATCTGGTATATAAAAAACAAAAATTTCTAGGTCATCAGTTTTCAGTAAAGTTCGGAAAAAAACTTTATTGAAAACCCATTTGGGGTGTGCTTTGTGAAATCATTAGTCATCAGTATCCTACCAATCAGTGACAGAGAAGCGCCTAAACCGCGCAAGATTTTGCACTACAAATCTGTCAAATGGGAAGATCTCATGGAATATTTTCGAACTTTCCCTTGGTTAGACGTTTGTTTTCGATCCGATGACCCATCTGACTGCGCCAAGGAGGTTTCCGATGTTATTTTGGCCGGTATGGAGGCTTACATCCCTTTTTCGAAGAAATGCCCTTCCAACGGCAAGCCTTGGTTTGACCGAAAATGCAAAGAAGCTGTGGCTTCTAAACATCTTGCATACCGACATTGGCGTGAAAATCCTAACACCATAAATCGTAACACCTTTGTTCGTGCCAGGAACAGATGCAAAGAAATTATCGACGAAACCAAGGAGGCACACAATTAACGGATTAGAAACAAACTTCTCGCTTGTCCCAACAATTCCAAGTCCTTTTGGTCAGTCGCTAAGGCAGTTAGTCAAAATTTCACCAAATCCACCATACCACTACTCACACGGCCAGATAATTCTATTGCAAAGACACCTGTTGAGAAAGCGAACTTGTTGGCTGAACTCTTTGCTTCACATTCTACTGTCGATTTCCAAGGAAAAAACACCACCTAATATTCCCATAGTGCAGTCAAGGATGCCCGATATTGTCTTCAGGCAGCGTATCATAAAACGTATTTTCATGAAGCTAGACACCAAAATGACTTCTGGCGCTGACGGAATACCTGCCATAGTTCTCAAAAACTGTGCGAGGGAACTAACACCAGTTTTCTGTAGACTTTTCAACCTATCTTACAGAAAGGGAATATTTCCTTCCTGCTGGAAATGTGCCACAGTTCAGCCGATACCTAAAAAAGGCCAGAAGACCTTGCCAAATAACTATCGACCAATCGCACTGCTTTCAATAATATCGAAAGTCATGGAAAAGGCTATCAATCAGCATCTTCTAAAATATCTTGAAGGATTCAACATTATTAGCGATCACCAATATGGCTTTCGTAAAAATAGATCAACAGGAGATCTCCTGACTTATGTAACACATGTTTGGAACAACACAATTGAATACTTTGGAGAATCTCGAGCGGTTGCTCTTGACATATCCAAGGCATTCGACCGTGTTTGGTACGATGGGCTGTTGGCTAAGCTACGTTCTTATGGTATGTCTGAAAAGTTCTGTTTGTGGCTCTCATGTTTCCTCAGAGAGCGTTCTTTGCGAGTGGCAGTCGACGGATTTCTTTCTAACACCTTCACTATCAACGCCGGTGTACCCCAAGGCTCCATACTGTCTCCTACTCTCTTTCTCATTTATATTAACGATCTGCTGGAAAAGACCGAGAATCCAATCTACAGCTTTGCAGATGACAATACACTTATCTCTTCATTCACTTTAAACGCTCGGACATCGGCTACTCAGACGAATATCCGCAGACAGCAGGAAGTCATTCAACTTAACAAAGACCTGGAAGAAATTTTATCTTGGGGTGACAGTAACCAAGTGGAATTTAACGCTACAAAAACCCAGGCGGCAGTTTTTTCTAAAAAAGTTAACGTTGCTGAACCCGATATAGTTATGTCGGGGCACTCCATTCCCCTAACATCGTCACTCAAATCGTTGGGCGTAAATTTAGAAGCAAATATGTCCTGGCATGAACATGTTGCAGGCATAGCAAGGAGAGCTTCTCAGAAGTTGGGAATATTATTTCGAACCAGAAAGCTTTACACTTCACAACAACTGTTAATTCTTTACAAAGCTCAAATTCGACCAACTATGGAATACTGCTCCCATGTTTGGGGCTCCGCTCCCAAACATACACTGTATTTGTTGGATTATATTCAGAGAAGAGCTGTTCGTTTGATTGGAGACCCGGAACTGACAGGTGGCCTTGATTCGCTGGAACATCGAAGAACGGTTGGCGACTTGAGCCTATTCTACAAGTAGTGTTCGAAGGATGTGGCCCGCTTAATTCCTCCCAGAGCGGTGCATGTTAGAAGTACACGTCACGCTAATACTTCACATCCGTATGAGGTTCAGCTTGTTACTCCTCGTACAACGCTTTTCAAGCAGTCATTTATATGGAGAACATCCCTTTGGAATAATTTGCCCAGGACTGTGTTTCCCACCGAGTACATTTTACAGCGATTTAAGAACAACGTGAATCGCTTTCTCCGCACACGTGTCGCTCCTGTAGCGCTTTAGGGACTTCCCTGTAGCACGTGTGCTAGACCCATAAAAAAAAAAAATCATTGATCAGTAACAAAATTTTTTATTTTAAAAGCAATCAACGTACGGAACACTAATTGCGCAAGTCCGACTTGCACTTGGCTGGTTTTATTTTAGGTGTAAGTTTATGTCGTGGCTTGAGAAGAAGTCTTTCATCTTCACAAACGTAACCCGTGCTTTCCCAATTCTAGTTCTAATTTCTTCTGAGATGACATTATTGCTTTTGACAAATGACTGTGTACTATAATTCAACACCAAACTGAAATTGTTTAAAAATTAAAATTCACTGATAGAATTATTATAATAAAAAGGAAAAAACAAAATGCATGCTCTGCATGCTTAATAGCGTAATGGGAAACAAAATCATGTAACTAAAACAAAAATTTTGATTAATATAGTATGTAATTGTTTGTAATTTAAGTTAAATGATTCTTAGAAAAGTGGCTGGTAAGGTGTCGTGTCCTGTGCCGGCATTTAAATGATAATTCCACCTATATCAAGAACTTATTTAAGTTAGTTTAGGTTTTTGTAATCTGTGATGACTGGAGGGTATTTATGTAAAGAAATAACCGGTCAAGTGCAAATTGCTTTTAAAATAAAAAAAATTGTTGTAAAATGATCAGTGACTTCACAAAACACACCCCAAATGAGTTTTCAAGAAAGTTTGTTTCCAATCTTTACTGAAAACTGAAATTTTTGTTTTTTTTATATACCAAATAAATTATTAAAGGTAATGCACTCGTGATAATTTTTGTTCAATCTATACCCCGTGGAGAATATTCCAGAGTTTTTTCAAAATTTTTTGATCAGTACTTTTCGAGATAAGGTAGGGGACAGCGATTTTTTAAAAGTAATACGAAGAAAAGTGTGCGCAAGTATTACATTATATATATATATATATATATATATATATATATATATATATATATATATATATATATATATATATATATATACGAGGTATATCCACAAAGTAAGTTCCGTTTGGTTATATAAAAAAAACGTGTACAGATACAGAAAAAATATTTATTGTACAAAAATCTACAACTGTTAAACTAATTTTCTACATAGCTTCCGAAATTTTGTAGACACTTGTCATAGCGTGGCACAAGTTTTTGTATGCCTTCTTCATAGCAGGTTGCCGCCTGTGTTTTCAACCATGTGGTAACATGTTCTTTCAGCTCGTCATCATCGCTGAAGTGTCGACCACCAAGGAAAGATTTTAGGTGTAAGAAGAGATGAAAGTCGCTAGGAGCGAGGTCCGGGCTGTACGGAGGATGTTCAAACACGTCCCAGTCAAATTCCCGTAGGAGTTCTTTTGTCACGTTCGCAGTGTGAGGTCGGGCATTATCGTGGAAAAAAAACAACACCTTTCGACAGTAATCCTCGGCGCTTGTTCTGTATTGCGCGGCGCAATTTCTTAATGGTCTCGCAGTAAACATGTGCATTGATTGTTTGGCCTCGTAGTAAGAAATCAATCAGCAAAATGCCTTTTCTGTCCCAAAAAACGGTGCATATGAGTTTTCGAGGTGTCAAGATTTGCTTGGGCTTAACTTTCGTTGGGGACGAAGTGTGCCTCCATTCCATTGATTGCCGTTTAGTTTCTGGGGTGTCGTAAGATACCCAAGTTTCATCCCCCGTGACTATCCGAGAAAGAAAATCATCACCGTCTTCATTGTAGCGTGTCAAAAACTGAAGTGCACTGCCTATTCGTTGTTTTTTGTGTTGTTCAGTAAGAATTTTGGGTACCCAACGTGAGCAAAGTTTTCGAAATTTCAGTTTTTCATTAACAATTTCATGAATTAGTGATCGTGAGATTTGCGGAAATTCCATAGCAAGAGCACTAATTGTAAACTTACGGTTTTGCTTAAGCTTCTCTTCAATTGCGTGAACCAGTTCATCAGTAACCAAAGACGGGCGTCCACATCGTTCTTCATCGTGCACTTGATCACGTCCTTCATTGAACTGTCTGACACATCTTCTAACCATTGAATCACTCATAGCAGTTTGTCTGTAAACCCCGCAGATTTGCCGATAAATTTCTTTGCATTTAGAAAACGAATCACAGATCTGATTTCACAAGCGGCTGCATTTTCAATTAAGGCTGACATCATAAAGAAGCACTACAAAGAACACATCGGCAGCAGCGATCTGAAAATGGCGTACATTTCTTCTGCTTGAGTCAGAGTAACTGCCACGGATGCTCGGAACTGCGATCGCAGCGCTGCCGCGGATAGAAATAGAAACGGAACTTACTTTGTGGATATACCTCGTATATATATATATATATATATATATATATATATATATATATATATATATATATATATATATTATTACTCGTGTTTTCACAAGCTTTCATTTGACACCACACTCGATGACCTAGTAAAATTTTTTTTTTCACTTCCGATTTCACCCCTGAATACTAACCCCTTAAGTCAAAATTTAACTTTCAAAACTACACAGCTCTGATGAGGCCATCAATTCCTATATTAGTACCAAATTTCAAGTTTCTATGTCAAATAATTTCGGAGAAAATCGGGTGTGACAGACAGACAGAAACCGAAATGATCTTATAAGTATTCTGCACGGAACACTAAAAAGCAAAACTAGTAGAAGATATTAATTATGAAATTGTAAAATCTGAATAGGAAATATAAAGGTGTTCGTAGAACTTACTTTTTAAATTTTAAAACATTTATATTAAAAAAAGCAACCTAAATAGAAAACCAAACAACATTACAGTAAAAAGGGATTATGTATAGTCTGTCAAGTAAGAACGTGTCCGCGATAATTCGAAGAAATGCTCTTCCCAAGGCAAGCCTTGGTTTGACCGAAAATGCAAAGAAGCTGTTGCTTCTAAACATCTTGCCTAAGGACAATGGCCTGAAAATCCTAACGCCATAAATCGTAACACCTTTGTTCGTGCCCGGAACAGATGCAAAGAAATTATCGACGAGACTAAGGAGGCACACAATCAACGAATTAGAAACAAACTGCCTGCTTATCCCAACAATTCCAGGTCATTTTGGTCAGTCGCTAAGGCAGTTAGGCAAAATTTCACCAAATCCACTATATCACCACTCACAAAGACAGATAATTCTATTGCAACAACACCTGTTGAGAAAGCGAACTTGTTGGCTGAACTCTGCTTCATATTCTACTGTCGATAAGAAAAATTCATTTGGGGTATCTATTGTGAAGTCACTGTTCATTTCATACCTCCGTGACAAAAATTTTTATTTTAGAAGCAGTCAACGTACAGAACACTACTTGCACTTGACCGGTTATTTCTTATAAATATAATGTTTTAGTTTATTCTTTATTAGCGGTGAACTATTTTAAATTTTAGAAATCCGACAGCACTTACGTACAACCTAACCGTAACTAATCGTTTCCAGTCGAGCCTTTTCAGTTTACTGTTAATTTTGAGTCACATTTAGATGCATACAAGCAGAGCTTTGTTTACAATCCATTTTTCAATAAGTACATATAACGATAAGAAAAAAGTGTGCTTCCAAAACTAAAGAATACTGTTAGTTGTCGGCATTTTTCAGGATTTACGTATTCACTAGAGACCGATAACTGGCAATGTTCCTTAAAGATTTTTAAAAGTGTCCATATTTACCCCAGTCTAAGCAACTTCGAAATGTTTGTCCTTAATCTCTTTAAGGATAAAGGTGTAAAAGTTCGTAATGCTCGGGATGATGGGGGTTCTTAAATAAATATGTTTTAAAGCTCTCTAGATCGTATATTTATAGAGTGTGTAACGTACGAATCAAAGTTATATCTTTGTAAATTTATTAAAAATAAAACCACTCTTATTTCAAGAGCCCAATTTCTAGAATGTTCCAGGTCTTCTTTCGCTCAGGGCTTGCTTATACACCCTACTACCTGGTTTTTATTGTGATTTTTAATTATATTAATTAAATTATATTAAAAAACTATCAGTGCCCGCAGCTCCGCTCGCGTGGACTTGATTCACTACTATGATCACTGCTTATTCCGTATGTTACGTAATAAAATATGTATTTTATAAAAAAACACGTTAATCGGATAAGTGATTCTTGAGTGGTAAGCGCACTAATCCACAGACGGACAGACAGAGAGACGTTGCGTTTTATATATATTATATAGATTATTATTATTATTATATAACCTCGCCAGAGAACATATGGATGAATTAAACAAAAAAAAACGTAAATCGGATAAGTAGTTTTCCAGTGATAACCTGAACTAACTGACAGACAGACAGACAGACAGACTGAGACGTTGCATTTTATATATATTGTATTCTTTGTTGCACGATATTGTTCCATATTTAATAGTTTAGGCAGTGTATTGCAAGAGAACGCGCAAGCGGTAAACTTTTTTGCGACTTTATCCACTATCATCGTCACTGCTTATTCTTTATGTTACCTAACGTAATTATATATATATATCCTATAACCTGGCCAGAGAACATATGTATGTTTAAAAAAAGCACGATAATTAGATAAGTGGTTCTCAAGTGATGAGCGCACTAACGGACAGACAGACAGAGATACATTGCATAATATATATATATATATATATATATATATATATATATATATATATATATATATATATATATATATATATATATATATATATATATATATATATATATATATATATAGTCGACACTCTATATAGTGAAAGACCAAAATGTTGACCGAAATTTCACTATAGAAAGTTTTTCACTATATAAAGAAAAAAATCCGTATATATTGCTATGTATGTATTTTATATTGGTAATCATTTACTTGCATTTTATAAGATGCAAGCAACAAAAAAAATTGCAAAATTGAATTATTAGAAAAGATTTTATTAAACATTTGAAAGTTTAAATAGTACATAGCATGTACAGGGTTAAATAGATACATAAAGTCCGTACGTTATGTCTTTACCCGTGCGTCATAGTTTTCAGGCCATATAACAGTCGACTATTATATTATTTGTCTCTTTTCACCAATAAATCGTAGTTATTGGTAAAAAGAGACAAAAATATAATAGTCGTCTGGGATATTGCCTGAAAACTATGACGCACGTGTAAAGATATAACGTACGGACTTTATGTATATATGTACTACATACGAAATAAAAAGAATAATACAAAATCTGTTAATACATATGTACATAGTACGTACATACGTACTAGGAAAAATAATCAGTTATTTTCTTTTGAACATTACTTTTGAAAAATAATTGTTGCTCAACAAAATTCTCGCATTTATTCAAATGCATAAAGATTTGATCAGGTACACTTTCCTGGCCCCTGAGAGTAGTTCGCACAATGTCAAATGCATTTCTTATTTCATTTTCACTAAATTTAGCAGGACATTCCCCGGTTTCAGTTTCTTCTTCATGATCTTCTATACTTTTTATATCGTCAATTATGTATTGGTCAGTTGAGAGATCTGTCGTGCCTACATCATTGTCGATTTCTAAGAAATCTTCAAGTAAAAAATCTGCGTCGACGGTAGCAGTTTTTTGTAGAATACCCCATTGCCTTTTTAAGATAGCGAGATCCATTTCGTCTTCTTCTTCCCGTTCGTCAATTTTTTCAGTAAAACCTGCTTTAGAAAAGCAGTTTTTGATAGTTTTCTGAGAAACATTTTCACTCCATACTTTAACGACTTCGGTTATACACTCTTTAAGGGTAACAATCAATTTTTGGACTGGAAGGTTGTTATCAATTTCATTAACAATTTTGTGAACAATTCTGTTTCGGTAATGATGTTTTATGTTTTTTATAATACCCTGGTCCATAGGTTGCAATTTGGAGGTCATGTTTGGTGGAAAAAAGATCAATTCAATATTCCTTAATTTTTTACTTACAGTAACTGGACGTGCAGGACAATTGTCTATAAACATCACAATCTTTCACTTTTGGCTTTTCATTTTCGTGTCCAGTTCTTTGATCCATCTTTCGAAAATCTCAGAAGTCATCCATGCCTTTTTATTATTGCCGTAATCTAACTCCAGAGATTTAACTCCTTTTAAACAACGGGGATTTTTGCTTTTACCTATGAGCAGTAATTTCAGCTTTTCTGAGCCATCCATGTTTGCTCCAACCATAAGTGTCACCCTTTCTTTACTTGTTTTAACACCAAAACATTTATCACTTTTAAAAGCAAAAGTTTTATTTGGCAAACATTTAAAAAAAAAACAAACCGGTTTCATCACAATTGAAAATGTTTTTTGGCTCGTACTTTTTCAATGCACTTTTTAAAACAGTTTCAGTCCAAATGTCACAGTCCTCCTGACTAACGCTTGCACTCTCGCCAGACACCGTCTTGAAAACAATTGAATTGCGAGTCTTTCAGGCACTCAACCACCCTTCCCTAGCTTGAAAATTAACACAGTTAAATTTTTTAGCAAATTGTAGAGCCTTTTACTTTATTAAATTTCCCGATATTGGTACGTTTTGATGCGTACGGGCCACTTGAAACCATCTGCTTCATTTACATCCTTGTAAGTACTCACCGGTACTCGTTTTCGACTGCTTGGAACACTAGGTTTCTTGATGATACTGTCGCGACTTTTTATTATCAGAGAGACGCAACTTGGAGAAACACCAAATTTTGCAGCAACATCAATTTTTTTTGCAGCCTTTATCAACTTCCTCCAAAACTTTAATTTTCTCAGCTAAACTTAAACACACTCGCTTGGACATCTTACTTGATTCTTAAACAAAAAGAAACTGAACCTGAATTTGCGAATTACTAGGCTTCGATTATAAAATGGGTTTTTCCACGGGTTTCTATAAAATGGGTTATTCCCCGGGTTTCTCACAGAAATCTACCTGATTTATTGCCAACCATTAGGCGTTATAAACGCGTTAAGAACTTTTTCAAAAGAATGCATCATCAAAATGGAATTCGTGCTAATGTTAGATAAAAACGGAAAACCCGAAATGGCCAAGATCTCAATAAATGCATAAAAATTTATACATAAAATTCCGGTAAAAATTTTATTATATAGAGTGTTACTATTTTACAGATTCACTATATGCAGGGTTTTTTACATATTTCATTAAAATATTCTAGGTCTTGAAAAAATTGCACCATAAAGAGTTTTTCATTATATAGAGTTTCACTGTAAACAGTGTCGACTGTATATATATATATATATATATATATATATATATATATATATATATATATATATATATATATATATATATATATATATATGTATATATTATAGAAGATTATGGCTAGAGAACAAATGTATGAATTAAAAAAAAAAACATCTAAATTGGATAATTAAGTCTCAAATTCTAAGCTCACTAACGGACAGACAGACAGACAGACATAGACATGTTACATTTTATATATTATATTCTTTGCTACATAATATTGTTTCATATTTAATAGTTTAGGCAGTGTATTGCAAGAGAACGCGCTAGAGGCAAACTTTTTTCCGACTTAATTCACTATTATCGTCACTACTTATTTCTTATGTTACCTAACGTAATAAAATATATCATATAACCTGGCCAGAGAACATATGTATGTTATGTTTTAAAAAAAAGCACGTAAATCGGATAAGTGGTTCTCGAGTGATAAGCGCACTAACGGACAGACAGACAGAGAGACGTTGCATTTTATATATTATAAAAAACCTGACCAGAGAATATATGTATGTTATAAAATAAAAGCACGTAAATTGGATAAGTGGTTCTAGAGTGATAATGGCACTAACGGACAGGCAGAGAGACTTAGCAATTTATATATATTATAGATATTCTTTGCTACATGATATTGTTCCATATTTAACGGTTTAGGCAGCGTATTGCAAGAGAGTGCGCTAGCAGCAAACTTTTTTCCTACTCGATTCACTGTTATCGTCATTACTTATTTCTTATGTTATGTAACATAATAAAATATATCCTATAATCTGAAGCACATATGTATGAATTAAAAAATCACGTAAATCGGATAAGTGGTTTTCGAGTGATAAGCGCACTAACAGACAGACAAAGAGACGATGCATTTTATATATTATAGATTATAGATATTCTGTCTGTTAGAAGCCTGTTGGGAATCTGTCTGCTGGGAGCCTGTTGAGAGCCTATTGGGGATCTGTTGGGAGTCTGTCTGTTGGGAGCCTGTGGGAAGTCTGTCTGTTGGGAGTCTATCTGTTGGGAGCCTGTCTATTGGGAGCCTGTCTGTTGGGAGCCTGTTGAGAGTCTGTCTATTGGAAGCCTGTTGGACGTCTGTCTGTTGAGAGCCTGTTGGGAGTCTATCTGTTGGGAGTCTGTTAGGAGCCTATTGGGAATCTGTCTGCTGGGAGCCTGTTGGGGGTCTGTATGTCTTAAGATATTTACATATTAGTATCCTAAATAAATTTAACCTAGGTTATGGATTTTATATGAATATGGTGAGAGAGAACTAAAGATGTTTCATGCGTTATAAACTTAAAATTAATTTAGGATTAACTTAAAGCTAATCCTGTGGTAGGGGGTCGGAGGCTCTTGAGTAGCGACGTCTAGCGTTGGGTATAGATCCATAAGCGTTTCCGAAGTGGTGTTGGGGTGGTGAGTGACTTTGTCCAAGAATCTGAGCTGAGCCTTGCTCATAAATTCGCGAATTGCGGGCATTTGAAAATCTCGATGAATCTGGGTGTTTCGAACGATGATTCGGAGGGCTATGTTTTGTAAATTTTACATCTATCTTCTGAGAGTTCACACTAACGGAAAATCATATGGTTTTTTGTTTGTGCTCTCGGAAAGTACCGCGACTTTTCATCCCATGTTAGTACATGTAATATTGCAAACCCAGCAAATGGCAAAAGCCTCTTTTCTTTATTCTGTATCTCCATTGTGTATTTCTGGTTTTCCCCTTGACTTATCTCTTACTCCGGTGGAATCTTACCAGGAAGAATCTGAGCTTGGTTTCCCTGAACGACGCCGTTGAAATACTGCGTTGCGGGGAATTATTGTGTATGTTTAACGTTTGCCAAAATTTGGTGGCACAGCGAGACGTCTTCCATTACCAAATAGGAGCTCAGAGAAACCACTCGGTCTCAAACTAACGATATTAAAGACAGAAATATTATTTAATAGTGAAAATGAAAATACCATTCATAATTTTACCGTTTATAGTCGTGAAAGGATCCGTTGAAAAATATTCGAACGTAAAGATAAATGATCGGAAAAGTTTATTCAACGTGATATATCAACGATATTAGGGATTTGAATAGAACAATGATATACCCAAATAACAATAGTTATATTAATGTACTCAGGTGTTTCAATGTACATTTAACCGAGATAAAACATAACTAGAGAGCTTACCGGTATTTGGACGCATTTACTTTTCTGGTTTTCGTATGTGATTGTTTTAAGATATTTCCATTATTTTAAATATAAATGACTAGTGTTGTAATGGAAAAACTACGTTTCAGTTATTAAAAAATAAAAAATCTAGAGTTTTTGAATGTAATGAAAGACTGATTTTGTCAGTTTTCAACTTATTTTATTTTACAAAAACTGTATGACGCGTTTCGTAGCTTCGTCTGATATTTATATCTAAATAGAATGTTGTTATAGTAAATCCCAAGATATAAGATCTTGCCTTTTTACTTTTTCAATGGGCAACAAACGACCCTACTCGTATTAAGGTTTTGTGCATAGTTGCCAGGTATTAGGATAAACGTATTTTTACTTTACCTGCTTTGTAAACCGCCCTCACTTGTACCTGCAATCATATTGGATCTATTTTGACCTATATATTTACTACTTGGCAACCCGGTTTGAAGCCCTTTAAGTATTTGATAATATACGCCTAATGACCACAGGTCACGATTAAGATTCGAACGATACTTTTTATTATTCTTATTTTTAGTTTTACTTACAACTCACAACGTAACGGTTCTATTTTAATTATGTGGCGTCCGTGGGAAAATTGCAATAGTGGCTATCGCAAGAGAAAACATTTATCACTTGACGCTAAACAAACAGTGAAAAATTTTTACGACAGTTTGGTAAAAAGAAATTTGAATAAGCAAAGTGCTTTGCAAGAAAGCAATGAACTAACAAAAACCCCAATTTCTACGATTAAGGGTATTGTAGGAAAACCATCACTCAGGAACAGGAAAAAATGGAAATATTTTCAAATGCATCATATAGATGATTGTGAAAAAGACTTCATCAGGAAAAAAAATATATTCTATGAAGAGCAGTTCGTGCCGACACTAGACAAAATAAAATTAAGACTGGTGCAGGACGGGACCAATATATATTATGGCCGATCAGCCCTTCACAGAATTCTCTTAAGAATGGGATTCACGTTCCAAAAAATCAACAAAAGGCAAGTAGTGATGGAGCCACAAAGATTACGAATCTTATGACATACTTATTTACAAGAAATTAACAAGTATCGATCAGAAAATTGGCCAATAATTTACCTTGACGAAACATGGTTCGATACCCATGACACTGTGCAAAAAGGGTGGATTGACAGCAGCACAAAATGTCAGACTAACGCACCTTCAAATAAAGGTAAACGAATAACCAATTTGCATGCTGGATCTGAAAAGGGCTGGGTTTCAAATTGTCTACTATTATCTGCAAAAAACATCAAAGATTCTAGTTTGGACTATCACGAAGACACGACCGCAGAACTTTTTGAAAATTAGTTTTAAACTTCCCTTTTGCCAAATGTTCTCGAACAGAGTGTTATAGTTATGGACAATGCATAGTCGCCTACTAAATAAGGTTCCTAATGCAGCCAACACCAAATCGGAAATACAGGAGTATATGTTAGGGCAGCTATACACGCTTCAGGTTTACCTGCACGTGTTAGGACCCACACACGCAATGGTGAAACTGTGCAGTTCTCGTTTAAAATTATGCCGGAGACGCGGGAGAGTGTACTACTAGCCTTTATAGCTCTTCATATAATAAATAAAATGAAGTTAAAGCGAAAAAAGCGTCAGATGTGGAGCAAACACTGACTGTTGAAGAGGCATAGCTTTACTCACACAAACTTATTAAATGAATTAAGATTTGAACCAAAAGATTATTGTAATTATTTGCGAATGGATGAACCTACCTACTTGAAACTTCTTTCAATGGTAACACCACTGATTGAAAGACAGGATACGGTTATGAGGAAATCTATTTCACCACATGAAAGACTAAGTGCAACATTAAGGGTATCTTGCAACAGGAAGATCATTCGAAGACTTAAAATTTAGCACAATAATATCTCCTCAAGCTCTCGGCAAAATTATATCTGAAACCTGTGGTGCTTTATACAAAGTTTTAGGAAAGGAATATTTAAAGGTAAGCATTTATAATAAAAAATAACTTTTTCAAGGCAATTTATTCGTGTAATTTTTCACATTTGCAACAATACTTATAAATGTAAAAAAAGGATTTAGTGATCAAGTAGAGAAGTTAGTAAAGTATGTAGCAGCTGATTCATCTTCAATGTAAAAACGGTCATTTTCTGGCGTTACTTCATGAGTAGTTTCTGGTGGTATTACGACATGAATAGAAGGAATATGCGATTGTGAATATGAAGCCGGCGAACATTGGGTAGTTTGGGGTGACATAACGTGATGATTACCGGGAGTATGCGAATGAAAATATGAAACGGGTGAATATGAACTCTGGCTTGAATGTGGTGAAAAAATCGTTTGATTCGAAGGTGACTGATAATTATATTCCGTACTTAGTTTTCCCATTTCGGCATCAAATAATATATCATTGATATGTTTTTCTGCTAAGAGTCGTTGCGTCTTTTCTAATCCTCGCAATTTGATAGCTATTATTTTACCCGACATATCGTATCTGTCATCCTGATTTGGGCGTTTAAAATGGTCCCGTACTGATTTAAGTACATCAGTAGTCAATTCGTCATTTTTTTTGTCAGTTTTACTACGTTTAGCGCCACACCTTGTTTCTGTATATTTATTTCATTCACCAATTCATTATCCTCTTTATCTTCCACAACTGCTGCAATTCCTTCGGTATCCTAAAATATGAAAATATTTTTTACTTTTCCTGTTGCAAGTTAAGTAATTGCATTTTTCTTTTTTTTTTTTAGTTTCCCAATTCAAGAGAAGAATGGCTTAAAATCGCACAGGATTTTGAAACGAAATGGAATTTTGTTCATTGTTTAGGCGCCCTGGATGGGAAGCACGTTTCCATCGTCCCTCCAAGTGGTTGTGGGTCAGAATTTTATAACTACAAAAAGCAGCATAGCATGGTACTTATGGCTGTAGTGGATGCAAATTATCGCTTTATTATGGTCGATTTTGGAGTCAACGGACGAATTTCAGATGGAGGAGTATTAAAGGAAACTGAATTTTATGAGAGACTTGAGGGAAAGGTACTGCACATACCAGAACCGGATAAAGTTACTGGTACCTCCAGAATTCTCCCATATGTATTTGTGGCCGACGACGCTTTTACTCTAAGAACTGACATGTTGAAGCCTTTCAGGCAAGGAGTTTTAGATTGTAAAGAAAAAGGCATTTTCAACTACAGACTGTCTTCGAGATTTCGTGTATACCACACACAAATTAATTGCAAGCCAGAAAATATAAAAAGAATAGTTATGGCAACTTGTGCATTACACAATTTTTTGACTAAAACTAGACCAACCACTTATATGCACCACAAAAATGTTACTATCGCGAAGATATAGAAATTGGAAGCATCATTACGCAAGGTTATGATACTACCTCTTCAAGAATGGAACATTTACAAAGGCGGAATCAGGGAAACGTTTTTAAAAATGCAAAAAATGTTCGAGACAACTTCATGGAATACTTCGTAAATGAGGGCAAAGTACCATGGCAGGACAAATTTATTTACAATGGCGGAACAGAATAAAATAATAAATTATTTTATTATTATTTTTTTATTATTATTTTAGAATTATTTTTCTTATTTGTATGAAAATGAAAAAAATATACCTAGTTCTTTAGGAATCATTTATATTATTACCTGCAAATCTTCTTCTTCATCCATTTCCAGGTTAGAAGAGGATGGTCTGGGGGTATCTTAAACCCCCAGAAAATCAAAGAGATGGAAGTACCATAATTTTGGCTTGTATATGTCATCAGCGGATGCCCCAGATTTCATAGAAGCTTCATACCTCTTCTTTTTTTCTTTTCTTACGTTACACCTTATATTATTTATTTTTTTTACTACATCATCTTTAACTGAATCTGGTTCACTTTCTTGAAGTTTTTTTATTAGTTTGGCATAGGCTGCTTCCCTCTGTGCTTTGTTATGATACTCTTTACTTTTGATTTTCCATAAACTTGGTTCGGATTTATAGATTTCGATAAATTCTTCAAGTACTTGTTTTGAAGCCCATTTAGACATTTCTCTAAACTTTTAAATTAATAAATCTTTTTAATTTAAATAAAAACAAAAGTAGCATACATAAACCACAAAACAAAAATATCAACGTTTTGTACAAACCTGACTGAATAAAAAAAGGACAAATACCATTGCGCATCCTTCCGCGCAACTCTGGCACAGGTAAAAATATGTTTTTTCCATATTTTACTCAGGCCGCCTGTACAGGTCAAGAAACCTGTACAGGTTTTGCAATACACTCTCCGATTTACCTGTGCAGGCAAACCTGTCAGGTAAACCGGAGCGTGTGTAGCAGCCATTAGAAAATTACATTTATTTTGACTTTAGTTATAAAAAAGTGATCTTTTGGAAGTTTTGAAAGACTATAAATTGGAAAAGAAATATGTTTGTGATAGCATGGCTGAGAAAATGGGACACACTGTTTTGCCTCTTCCTCCGTATTATTGTGTGTTTAATCTAATTGAACATATTTGGCATCAAGTTAAATGAAAAATACGGGCACAAAATGTTTCTCCTATTTTAAGCGTGTCAGTGGTTGAATTAGTAAAAAAAGTTATAAATGATATACCTTGTAAAAGCTGGAAGAATTCCATTCAGCACGTTGTTAAAGTTGAAGATTCATATATTTATGTAAATAATATAAAACCACTGATAATTACCTCAGCTGATGACAGTGATAGTGAAACCGAATTAGGCTTAAGTTAAAATATATTTTTATTTATACAAAATGTCCCTTCTTGTAAACCCCATTCATTCAAACTGTATATTTGTATTTCTTATCCATTTGTTTTTACATGCATCTATAAATAAACATCTCCAAAAACACTAATTTTATTTATTTGCATTAATGAATAAAATTCTTAAGTCCATCTCTGTAACCTATCATAAACGAAAGGTCAGAATTTTTATATTGCCCACTTAAAACGGCAAAAATCAGGATCTTATATTTTGGGACAAGCTATAGGTATTTTTCTGTTCATTTAAGATGACATCTATATTTTTAATTGTATTTACTTCTGAATTTTCCAACTGGTTTAATTTGACTCTTTTGTTTTGTACGTATAAAATTTTAACTTTGTCGTTAAAAAGATGATTGAATTCTGTCAAATGATTACTGAAAGCTGAATCGGCTTTGTTTTTTAAATAACTTCTTTTGTGCTCTAAAATGCGAACTTCGAAAGAACGACCTGTCTGACCTATGTAACTTTTAGGACAAGAAACACAATTTAGCTGATACACGCCAGATTTTTTTGTTCTATTTTGTTTTTCTTGTGCATCTTTAATAAATTTTCCCAACGATTTATTTGTCCTAAAAGCTATGTTAATATTTTATTTATTTAATTTAATTAAATTTAAGACATATTTATCCACACGTTAAAAACGATGAAAAACAAACTTTTTCCTTATTGACACATTTCGGACCAATTTCTAATAAAATTGCATATACTACTGTGATAAAAAAATAGTAAGACAAACGGGTTATTAATTTTTTCAAATTTATTTCGTCCCCTTCAAAATAATCCCCCTTGGATACAATGCATTTATGCCAACGTTTTTTCCAGTTTTCGAAACAGTTGTGAATTCGATTTCTGGAATGGCCTTCTTCGATTCGATTTTAATCTCCTCAATCGACTCAAAAACGATGTCCTCGAAGTGGTTTTTTGAGTTTAGGGAATAGCCAGAAGTCCGACGGAGCTAAATCAGGCGAATAGGGAGATTGCGGAATGATATGAGTTGATTTTTGATAAAGAAGTCGCGAAGAACCAAACCAATGCTGTGTGAGAAGGCGCATTATCGTGATGAAAAAAACCAAGAGTTATCAGTCCCATAATTCCGGCCTCTTGAGACAAATTCGAACGTTTAGGAAGCCAAAAAAAACCATTTTTAAAACAAAATTTAATGAAACTTCTTTGCTGAATTTTTTCACTCATGTTAAAAATCGAAAAAAAAACGCGCTTTTGTTGTTGAACGAACGCAAGCGAATCTTATTAGGTACTGACGCTATGGTCTTTAAAATTTGACACAGATGGCAGTTAAGCTCCTACCAACCTAACGAAAGAAAATTAATCCGATTTGGAAATGCCCGGGCGATTTAAATTTAAAAGTCTTACTATTTTTTTATCACAGTAGTATACTTACAAATGACAACATAAATATCGCTTTTAAATCACCCCAAAAACTTTCCTCCCTCTTTTTCAATGTAAAAGACAAAACTCACAAATACAAAGACTCTGGAGTTTATAAACTGTCATGTAATGTATGTAATATCTGTTATATAGGCCAAACAGGGAGAAATTTCGATACTAGATTTAAAGAACACCAAACATCTTTTAGATTAAGCAAAGGAAACTCCAACTTTGCTAACCACTTTCATCAAACAAATCATATTTTTCCAGACATAAATAATCTACAAATATTACATAAAGCACAAAAACGAAGAAAATTAAATATTTTCGAAGCTATAGAGATCTACAAGCACAATAAAAATAAAGATACAATCCTATTAAATAATCAAACAGATGCACAGTGTGTCGACTAGTACAAGTTAGCTGGACAAAATTATTTTTTCACTTATTTCAATTGTTTATGTATATTCTAGGCATATTAAGTTCTTTTAAGAAAAAATTCATCGCGTTGGTTTTTTTTATGGGCGTGGCTAATTTTTTCCCCTAAATTAGTCAGCTACGCAGACATATTTAACGATAACTCGGGAACAACTTGTCAGATTTTTATAAATAAAACATTAAAAAATGTGTAACAAAATTTTATTAAAGTTGATTGAATATTATTTTATTCTATCTTTTATCGTTTTGGAGTTATTTAGAAATTAATGGAGAGGAAAAATTTTTTTTGTCGTGTAAAACTCATTATTTTTTTCGGTAAAAAAAGCGCAATATTTGAGAATCACCGAAGTTGATAAGTGTTGGAAGAAGAGCATTAACTTCTTCCAATAATCTATTTGTCTCCACTAACGTGAAGTCGTTCGTTTCTTTGGCAAATATAAATTTGATTGGGCGACAATACAAAGTTGATAAAGGCCGAGGATTTTGCCAAATAATTTTGGACCCATCATATAACTTAAGGGAACTAAAGAAAATGCGAAAAGGAACTCGTCCGTATATTCAGTGTTCTCAAATCTCTGTTTGTATGTGCTGTGCCCAGAACTTCCATCACATCCCCATTTACTAACAAGTGTAAACGATGAACTTGTTGGGAGCACACTGCTGATAACTTCATTCTGTGCTAATACTAGACGTTCCACTGTTTTATTTAATAAGGCTTGCAAATTTATTTCAGCACGAGTTTCTGTTATAGCAATGTGCTCCTCTGCAGGGTAACAGGCCTGTTTGGACTTTTTTAAACTAAAATATGACGGAAACACATTATGCCCCGCCTTCATGGACCACTTCCTAGTTTGTTTGTAAGAATGCGTTGTTGACTTAGAATCTATATAGTAAGCTAAGGCTTCGTCACTACTTAATTGCCTAGGATTAACGGAACTGGTATTTTTAGACTTAATAATATTATCTGGGCTCTCACTAATGTCTCTAATCACATTGGCAATTTTCCTTTGCCCTGCTGAACGGACAGCAATTTCGGCAGCAGTCACCAATTCACTGACACTTCGGGATTCTACGAGATCCACAACGCGACGCTTTTTTCTTCGTCTTAAACGACGATTCCTCGAAATCTTTGCGAGGTCTTCCTGCAGGAGTCACATTCTCACTTGATGTTGAAGGTTGTGGCGCAAAAGAACTCGCAGTAAACTGTATGTCTGCTTCATCCAACCAATTCTTATTTTTAATTAAAAAACGCTCCTTCGACTTTCCTGAAGCCAACCATTTGGCACCAAACTTATTAGACAAGTTCTCAACAATCTTCAACTTTATTTCTTTTTGGCTGCTTTCAGTAATGTCACCAAAGTGAAATTTTGAAGAAAGAAAGTCATATACACGCGAGTTTTTTTCATTCTTCGTGTGTTTCAACCACTCCTCAAAAAAGGCTACCCTTGAAATAGAGTAAACGTGTTCTGGAAAAAAAGAAAAAAAAAATGTTGTACTGAAGTGTGCTAAACAATATGTGTATTTTTTACGAAGAATAAAGTTATTTCTGTGTAATATCTAAAAATTAGCCCGGATAGAGGTGAATGTCTGTATATTCTGAACTTTCAAAGTTTTTTTTTTACAAAACACGCTAAAATATATAGGCTATTTAAAAAAAATACTAAAAATTCAAATTAATAGATTCTGATTAAAAAAATACATTAAAAAATAGTACTTACCCTCAGTATTAATATTCATCACAAAAACTTTCACAATATTACAATATGTCACTATAAGATGTGCACGAAAGTGTCGCTAAATTGCAACTGATTGATTGAAAGAGCTGCATTAAACTCATTACCTGACTTCTGACGCTTATGACTCGCCACTTGCAAATTTGATAAACAACCTTTTCTCGGAATTCGGGGTTTGGTGGTGTTGTTTACGTTTTGCAAATAAGATTTCCTGGAAATCATAACATGAATTTTGTCCACCTAGCATGTTCTTCTACGCGACACACTGTGAGATGTTCAGAATTCAACCCTGTCTGGTGTATTTTAAAAGTCTTTTAGATATATTTTTAAAGAAGGAATTTTTTGAAAAAAGTTCTAAGAAAATATTGAAAAATATTTGTTCAAATCTGAAATAATAATATCATTTAACCTTCTGTAATAATTTAATTTAAGGTTATTGTAATTTAATGATAGGTAATTCCAAATTGTACCTGGTTTTGTTATAAATCACAAATAAACCACCTTAGTTTGTAGTATCACGGTTGAAAATGTAGAAAACCTACGAAACTGCAGTAGCAGATAAATAAAAAATAAGTGACAAATAACTAAGTAATTCGTTTTATTTCATTTAGGAAAGGAATTTCTTTTACCGACTACAAGTTATAAACGATACATTCTTACTTGATCGACTGTATGTGTACATGGTACATGAGAATATTCAATCTTTTGCTGCTAACAGAACACTTTTCTGTGTCGCCACATGCCTGTCGACCTATAACATTAAATAACCGTCTATCAACGATGTGTCTTAAAACCCACAGATCGTCGGTCATAACGTACAGATTTTTTGAATCTATGACGACCTTTATATCGACCTTAAATTCTTTTCAGTGTTGCTTCATAAATACATTACATTGTTAAAGAAAAACCTAAAATTGTCTTAAACTTGTTTAAGTTCTCTGTTTTATTAAAATAACACTTTTAACTTTGAAATTTAAATTCTGACCACGATTTCCTAGTCATTCGGGAACACTTTCGGACGTAAAACGGGTTTGCGAAGAATTTTACGATTTTCTAGGATAATTTGATTGAAGTTTGGAACAACGAAACGTAATAAAAAACAAGATGTATAAAAATGATTTAATTTATTAGTGTTCCGTACAGAACACTTATAAGATCACTTCGGTGTCTGTCTGTTTGTCTGTCTGTCACACCCGATTTTCTCCGAAACTATTTGACATAGAAAGTTGACATTTGGTAATAATATAGGAATTGATGGCCTCATCAGAGTCATGTAGTTTTGAAAGTTAAATTTTGACTTAAGGGGTTAGTTTTGGGGGGTAAAATCGGAAGTGAAAAAAACAATTTTTACTAGGTCATGGAGTGTGGTGTCAAATGAAAGCTTGTGAAAACACGAGTAAAAAATGTATATATAATGTAATACTTGCGCGCACTTTTCTTTGTATTTTTAAAAAATCGCGTACTTATCAAAAAATTTTGAAAAAATTCCGGAATTTTCTCCACGGGGTGTAGATTGAACGAAAATTATCACGAGTGCATTACCTTTAATAATTTTTCTGGTATTTAAAAAAAAAAAAAATTCAAGGTCATCAGATTTCAGTAAAGATTGGAAACAAACTTTGTTGAAAACTCATTTGGGGTGTGTTTTGTGAAGTCACTGATCATTTTATACATCTGTAACAAAATTTTTTATTTTAAAAGCAATCAACGTACGGAACACTAATTGGGCAAGTTCAACTTGCACTTGACCGGTTTTTTTTTTTAATTTAATAACAAGTTGGTGAAATATCGATGTTTTGCGTTTACAACACTTAACGATTTTTAATACAATTTGACCAAATACTTCACAGATCGGAACCGGTAAACAGCTTGTTACCAGCAAATGGGAGTGACGACGCTATGTCGAGTTCAGCAATTTTAACTTTTTTAGAAATAAACTGCCGCGTTGTAGCGTTAAATTCTACTTGATTACTGTCATCCAAAAATAAAATTTCTTCCTTGTTAAGTTAAACCACTTCCTGATGTCTGCGGATATTTGCATGGGTAGATGGTGTTCAAGCGTTTAAAGTGAATGGAGAAATAGGTGTAAAGGGGATCATTTTTAGACGCCCGGCTCGGATTTATGGAAAATTGTTGGATATTTATCTTTTTTTTTAAATGTAGAATGGTACAGTGAATGTCAAAGAGTATACTGACGTATTTGACATTTGGCAGTGAAAACGACGCTAGGCACCGCGACGCCAAACAACTTTTTTTTCCATCGACATACTTTTTGTAAAAACATTAGAAAGCCCTACATTTTTTCAACATTTTTTCCTTCAACTGTTTTTTTCTAATTTGTTTTGCAAAAAAGTTATACAGCAAAAACCTTCTAAAATATTATTTTTTTGGTCATCGTGGTTGCCATGGAACGTATGCCATGTTTGGCGGTTTTCAAACAATTCGTCTAGTAGGCGAATGTCAGTCATACTTTAATTTGACAGTAATTATAATAATATTAGTTACTATGCTGTTGAGGTTTTTCCTTTAATAAAAATATTTTTGAACAATGAAAAAGAAGAATACATTATTTTTATTAAAACCACAAAAAATTACATATATAACTTTTCACATTACATAACTTATTACTTACTTAAATTATTCAGTTCTTCAAGATATTTTAGAAGATGATGATTGATAGCCTTTCCCACGACTTTCGATATTATTGAAAGCAGTACGATTGGTCGGTAGTTGTTTGGCAAGGTCTTCTGTGTGTTTTGGGTATCGGCTAAACTGTGGCATATTTCCAGCAAGAAGGAAATATTCTATTTCTGTACGATAGGTTGAAAAGTCTACAGAAAAATGCTATAGCATTTCTCCTTACCCTTATCCTCTCTTACATCAACCTTCTTTGGCCTTAATACTCTAATATCTTTCTTTTTGTTATGCCGAAACGCTACCCTTGCCTATTCCTACTTCTTCCCAACCCCCTCCCCCCATCTCTTTTCCTTCATCCATTTGTCATATTTTCTTCTTAAAGTGCCTATTCGGTTCGAATCTTGGAAATCATTTTGGCTATTTTTACGTTATCTACTGCAGCTCTGATAAGGCCGGTAGTATTTGTTAAGAAACATTTTTGCTGATTGTTCATCCAGGAGATACGTCTGCGTCCTGGTCCCCTTTTTTTAAAAACCTTTCCTTGTCATATTTACTGTAGTAATCCATATCTGTGGAAATTTCTCATTATGTGTCCTAAATACTCCAATTTTCCCACTGTAACAGATTTCCATAATTTCCAGTTTCTTGTTCGTGCGACGTAAGACATCCCCGTTGGTAAGATGGCGAGTATAAGAAATTCCTGGAATATAACAATAATTCCAATGTTTCTTAGAAGTGCTTAGTAGTCAGCGTCCAAGATTCCACACCGCAAAGAAGAACACTGAAGCAATAACAACTTAGGAGTCTTATTTTTGTGCTTCATTTTATTGCTGAGCTTTTGAAAGTTATGTCATTTCGAGGAACACTCTAGCTTTTGATACGGCACCGAATTTCCTGCTAGTGATCCGACTGTTCGTTTATCCTGGTACCTAAATATTGCGGAGCTCTTTGTATTTGTTGATTGTTAACCATCAACAAGGTAGCAGGAACCGCAGACTTGCTGATTACCATGTACTTTGTTTTGCTGATATTAAGTTAGAGGCCGTATCAATTACTGACTTCGTTTATTTTTATTATAAGATGCTGTGGACCCTTTAAGTTATCAGTCATAACTGCCGTATCGTCAACATAACGAATATTATCTTTCCGCTCCCCATTAAGCGGCATTCCTTCATCATCGTCTTCCAGTGCCTCTCTGAGGATTTAATTACATTAAAATGACATTAATACACAGAAACTGAACGGTTTTCACGGATTCATACAATATATGAAAAAATTTATCTGTTAAAAAACTACTAGCTGGTTTGAAAAGTCCGTGAGATGGCACCACCGGCGCGTATAGAGGTCATGTTTAGTTAGTAGCATCTCTTGAATGAACGCACACCAAGTTTCAGCCATATTGGTCTATTTCTTTGTGTTTGGCATTCGTGTGAATCAAGGAAGTCGAGTGATTTTCAAGAAATGGACGAAAAAGAATTTCGTGTGGTGATTAAACATTACTTTATGAAAGGCAAAACGCCTCAGGAGACTAAAGAGAAGCTTGATAAACATTATGGTGACTCTGCACCTTCGATTAGAACAGTTTTATAAGTGGTTTCAAAATTTTCGGACTGGCCATATGGGCACAAGTGACGCTGAACGTTCTGGACGGCCTGTGGAGGTTACGACTCCAGAAATCATTGATCAAATCCATGATATGGTGATGGATGACAGAAGAGTTAAGGTGCGTGAGATTGCTAGTGCTGTGGGCATCTCGACTGAACGGGTACATAATATTTTGCATAAACATTTGGACATGAGAAAGCTATCCGCAAGATGGGTGCCGCGATTGCTCACGCTTGACCAAAAACGGAAACGTGTGAAGTATTGCAAGGATGATTTGCAGCTGTTCCAGAAGAATCCGGAGGACTTTAAGCGTCGTTTCGTCACTGTGGATGAAACATGGATACATTACTATACTCCTGAGACCAAACAACAATCTAAACAATGGGTTACCAAGGGGGAATCTGCACCAAAAAAGGCGAAGACCGTTCCTTCGGCCGGAAAGGTTATGGCGACTGTCTTTTGGGATTCGCAAGGGATAATCCTCATCGACTATCTGGAAAAGGGTAAAACTATTACAGCTGAATATTATTCATCGTTATTGGACTGTTTGAAAACCGAGCTGCAAGAAAAACGCCCGCGATTGGCCCACAAGAAAGTCCTTTTCCATCACGACAACGCACCAGCACACACCTCAGCAGTTGTGGTCGCAAAATTAATGGAAATAGGATTCCAACTCGTTTCACATCCCCCCTATTCTCCAGACTTGGCTCCCTCGGACTACTATTTGTTCCCCAATTTGAAGAAAATGGCTGGCGGGACAAAGATTTTATTCAAACGAGGAGGTGATTGCAGACACTAATGGATATTTTGCAGACTTGGACAAACCCTATTATTCGGAAGGGATCAACAAACTAGAACATCGTTGGACGAAGTGTATAAGCCTAAAAGGAGACTGTGTCGAAAAATAAAAAAGGTTTATCACAAACACATAAGTGGTTTTTATTTTTGCACGGACTTTTCAAACCAGCCTCGTAGATCAGTTTGCGAAAGAAAGAAAAATGTAGTTGCTGAGGCTTCTCCCTCTCTAGCTACTACACTGTACGGGGTTCTAGAACTAGGCACAACAAGGTAGCAAGAACCGGAGACTTGCTGATTACCATGTACTTTGTTTTGCTGATATTAAGTTCGAGGCCGTATCGATTACCGACTTCGTTTATTTTTGTCATAAGATGCTGTCGACTCTTTAAGTTATCAGCCATAACTGCCGTATCGTCAACATAACGAATATTATCTTTCCGCTCCCCGTTAAGCAACATTTCTTCATTAGCCTCTTCCAGTGCCTCTCTGAAGATTTACTGAATGGTTTTCACGGAGACATAATATATGAAAAAATTTAGCTATTAAAAAAATAGATCAGTTTGCGAAAGAAAGAAAAACATAGTAAAAACATAGTTGCTGGGGCTTCTCCCCCCCTAGTTACTACACTGTACGGGGTTCTAGAACTACGCACAAAAACATTATGAGTATATAAATTGCCTCTATAACTGTTAAACTTGTTACCACGCTGTTAAGTGAAGAGTTTGCCAGGGATTAAAAGGCTTTACATACATTTATTTTACTAATCTATCTAAGTATAATGTATGTAATAAACCCTTTAGCAATCAAAAAGGTTTATTTTGGGGTTTAATTAATTTCGGTTTGAAACTACTCAATGATATTACAGGAAACTATTAATACGAATTAATATATAAAGCGTATTTTTTTTTTTCTCGCATCTCCCTCTCTTTCCATCTCATCATGGTGATTATGAATGGAGAAATGTGTTCGGAGTGTTAATCCCGGAATACATTTGTTCGTTTGTTACACGTTCAGGTGGAATTTTACAGACGTTTCGTCAAAGTCTAACTTCTCATTTTCACTGATGACTCGTCACAATAACAGAACAAAATAGAGAAAGACAAATAGCTGCCACGCGGTAAGGTCAGTTAGTGATGACCACGCTTTCTGTTCGGTTTGTGCATCATTTTCCATAACTCTTGATATATGTATACAGGGTGCCCCATATGTATGGAATAATGATTCCACAGCATTTATTAATCAGTGTATCGAGAAAATATTTAAATAAAAGTTATAGGGTGTTATACAGCGCACATACTAACATTGACAATAAAATGTTTTGAACTCTCAGTTCGAAGAAATTACGCCATCCTAAATTCTTTTAAATGGAAAGCCCTTTATATTATTTTATTTTTGAGTCCTACTAGAAATTCTAGATATTATTTGTCTAACATACCATATCTCTAAATTGAACTGATTTGGAATTATTGTCATTTCAAAATTTAAAAAAAAAATAAATAAATACTCTGGTTTATTTTTAAGGTAACAATTGCTCAAAATGTCTACCGTTAACAGCGAGGCAATGGCTCAATCTGTCATAAACAGCCTGAACAGAGTTTTGCAGAGAATCCGGAGTGATCTGTGCTACTTCATATTGAATTCTTTGTTGTAAATCTTCTACAGTTTCAGGTCGCCTTCGGTAAACTTTGGTTTTCAAATGACTCCATAAAAAAAAGTCGAGTCGAGTAAGGTCGGGATTTCTGGCAGGCCATTCTACAGCACCTCTTCTGCCTATCCATCGATTAGGAAAAACCGCATCCAAATATCTACGAACATTGATTTCATAGTGAGGAGATGCTCCGTCCTGTTGATACCACAGATTCCTGGTAGGAGTTTCCAAATTATTTACATCGGAAAAAGACCTGCACGAGTTGGAATAACTTGCTCTTGGAGTAACTGTAAATATCGTTGTCCTGTAAGATTTGTGAGAAAAGTGAAATTTATGAAATTAGTTGTCATGTTGGGTAAACTAAAAGGTTAATTAAAACAAAATTTAAGTAATATCTAACACATTTAAAATACAGTACAACTACTGAAAAGTCATTGTCGAACATGCATACTGTAACATTAGAAAATCTAAGATTAATTAAAATGTATTTACTACTTTATACTTAATTCTTTGTTGTAAATCTTCTACAGTTTCAGGTCGACTTCGGTAAACTTTGGTTTTCAAATGACCCCATAAAAAAAATCGAGTGGCGTAAGGTCGGGACTCCTCGGAGGCCATTCTACAACACATTTTCTGCCTATTCATCGATTAAGAAAAACTGCATCCAAATATCTACGATATTGATTTCATAGTAAGGAGATGCTCCGTCCTGTTGATACCAAGGATTCCTGTTAGGGGTATCCAAATTATTTTCATTGGGAAAAAGAGCTGCACAAGTTGGAATAACTTGCTCTTGGAGTAACTGTAAATACCGCTGTCCTGTAAGATTTCCATCGATAAAAAAGGGACCAATGATACGATGTTTACAAATCCCTGCCGACACGTTTATCTTTTGTGGTCTTTGAGAATGACTGTCGATTATCCAGTGGGGATTCTCAGTAGACCAGTACCGGCAGTTATGCCTGCTAACTCTTCGGTTAAGATAAAATGTAACCTCGTCAGAAAAAACAATATTATGAATTAGGTTAGGATCATTATTGATTCGTTGGCCCGCTAAGTCCTTACCTGACAGTACATATTTGACACAAGTCAGCTTAATTTTTTTTTTTAAATTTGATCTCCTTAATTTCAAATATCAATAATTCCAAAATAGTTTAAATTAGACATATGGTATATTTTATATATACATATATATATATATATATATATATATATATATATATATATATATATATATATATATATGTATATATATATATATATATATATATATATATATATATATATATATATATATATATATATATATACATATTAAATCTAAAGAATATAAAAATATGGTTATAATGCAAAAAATATAACATAAGAAAAATTAAATTTACGTAAAATAATAAGGAAACCCGAAAACGAAATATATACACGTACTAAGCTAAAATGTATAACACGAAACATCAAACATAGAGTAGACAAACAGCAAGATAACTAGTTAACACAGAACTAGTTTCAATCAAAGTAGAATTAACACTAGTACATAAAACTAAAACAATAATATGTAGTAGTAATTAGCAAGGGAAAAGGAGCATACCACCCACACAGCACAGGTGTTTCACGATCACACGGAATGAAAGCCAACGACCATAGTATATACCAGATGTTATCTACCCAACCACAACAACTTTCTCGCATAAATCTGCTTTGTTTCTCTCCAATTACGTCACCGTTAAGAAGAAGATCAATAACCGTCTGTCTGCTTGTACATATACATGTATATCCAGGTACCCTAAAACGATAAGTTTCGAAATATTTGGGTGTTTGCGGGTTAATTCCGACATCACCGCGATGCAAATGATGGAGTCTATGCAGAAATATGCTAGTATATTACAGAAATTATTAAAATACATCTCCATTTCTAAAAGGTTTACACTCGACAGAAGCAAGTTTAGTACATTTTTAAACTACTTAAGCAATTTTTCAGGATCCGTTAAAGTTTCATCAGTATGTCGCATAGAATCATAAAGTTTTTATCAGGGACACTATTTTTAAACTAAAGAGAATTCCGAGCAGGTTTATAGGACGTGTCTATAATTTAAAGAATGTATGACAACAACAATTGAAATAGAGGTTTTAGATTGACATATTTGTTAAATACAACAAAATTTGCTAACACATAGACGGCAATATTCCGTATGGTATGAGTTACCAAATGACACTGGCAGGAGATGCCATAATAACAGAATGTTCAGATTCCTCGAGTGCAAGAATCCTAGAAGGAAATATAAAACTATATATACGACTACTCAGTATATATCACCACTACACCAAACACTTTTTTTTTGCATTCGACGCGCATTTCGCTAACTATGTTAGCTTCATCAGGGGCGATGATTGACTAAAGCTAAACTACAAATCTACCCTATTTATACCTGAATTACTCAGGCGGAACTAGTGGCATAGGCGCGGCCATCAGTTCCGGTCAAGTAACCAGTAGAGGAGACTGTAAGGAATAGGCCCTCTGTTTTTAGTTAAACTACTTTTACATTTTATAATTTCCGTACTTTCGTATGCATTCAACAATCTCCTATCAGATACATCTTTAATTAATCTTACGTTATCTAATGTTACAGTATGATCAGCTTCAAGGGCATGTTCGGTAATGCTAGGCTTTTCTGTTCTACTGTATTTTAAACATACTAAATGTTCTTTAAATCGTGTTTTAATTGACCTTTTAGTTTGCCCAACATACTTTTTGTCGCAATCATTACAACTAATTTCATAAATTCCATAAGAATTCGAGTCTTTCCCAAGGGTATGGTATAGGTATGTGGATGACGTTTTCGCGATTTTTGATGCAAAGACAGCCAATATAGATGATTTTGTTTCCAAATTAAATAGCCGATACGATTCCATTAAATTTACTTACGAAATTGAGAACAAAGGACAACTGCCATTTCTAGATATTTTAATTATTAAAAATAATAATAGGTTAGAATTTGATATCTCTTGAAATGACACGGTAGCACAGAGGTGTCAAACTCAATTTTGCATATATTAAATTTAGAATGTGTAGGCGAGCCAGATTCAAATAAAAAAAATGTACTGAATTATTATAAAAGAGGGTAATTATTTTGAGCTCGAGGATCCAGATACCTGACTTCTTGCGATCGCGCGCTATTGTCAGCAACAGATAGATATATTCCTAATGATTCATTTCATTGCGAACAACATAAATTAGCCGTATTACATTTTTTTAGTTCATCGTTTGGTCACTTTTCCTCATAATGGAGTAAACTTCAGTAATGAAAGCAATCATATTAGGAAGAGGATGAAGCAAAAATATTAGAAAAGTAGTGAACTCTTATGTAATAAAAAAGCTAGATTAGGTTAGATTTAATATGGGCGGGTTCTGTAACCTTACACTTCGACTTGTCTAGCCCTTATGGCTCACACACACAGAGATTTCACCAAGCAGGTCCTGCTTCGTAATGCAGCAAATTATTATGCTTAGTGAGATTTTTTCAGGTCTTTTCTTAATATAGCTTCTCTATCAAAAGTAAGAAACCTGATTCTGTTGGCTGTCAAACATTCGCAGAGCAAGTAATTAGTCGTCATCCTACGTGCGTAATTGGCATTAGGCTGTTTACACCAGCCCCAGCCTTTCCATATAATGCTTTAGCCTACAATGGCCAATGTACAGACTTAGTAAAGTTTTTAAGTTTTTGTCTGCTCATTTTCAGTTGTTGGTCTGTTTATTGTTGGACAAATTATGCATGATTTTGTACCTGTCAACCCAAGTAGTCTGCCCCAGTATTGATATATATATATATATATATATATATATATATATATATATATATATATATATATATATATATGAGTTAATGGTTATGTCAATGACTTAATAAACAAGTTAATAAATAAACATAAGTTCAGCTTAAATATTCAAAATTCCAACTTTTTTACACGCGAAGCAAATAAGACCAAGTATGTCTCCATACCATATAATCCGAAATATAGCAGGGGACTGAATAAGGTATTTAATAAGGTAGGCCTCACCTTAGTCTATAAGTCATCAGACAATTTGAAGCATATCTTAGGAAATCCAAAGACAAGTTTTCTAATTGTAAGAATATTTAGCAGATTTAAAATACAGTACAACTACTAAAAAGTCATTGCCGAACATGCCCTTGAAGATGATCATACTATAACATTAGATAATCTAAGATTAATTAAAAATGTATCTGATAGGAGATTGTTGAACGCATACGAAAGTATGGATATTATAAAACGTAAAAGTAATTTAAATAAAGAGAGAGAGCCTATTCGTAATAGTCCCCTCTACTGGTTACTTGTCCTCGCCTATGCCATTAGTTCCGCCTGAGTAATTCAGGTGTTAGATTAAGTATAAATAGGGTAGATTTGTAGTTTAGCTTTAGTCAATCCTGATAAAGCTGACATGATTAGCGAAATGCGCGTCGAGTGCAAAAATAAAGTAATTGGTGTAGTGGTGATATATACTGAGCAGTGTCATTATGCCGAAGATTCCATATTCCTAACATAGCTGTATATACAAAACAAGTGTATCAAATTTGAAATTGATATCACATTATGTTTGTTGAATTATCATGTCAACGGACAAACAGCTGCGCATAGATAGAGACATCGTTTTTCGTGAACTAGTGACACTGAAACACGAAGAACTACAAAATTTTCGGAAGGTAATTTTTACCACATACATAAATAAATCTTTCATATTCTCCATAACATCAGTTTTATAAAACAGTTTTAGATTTTACAGCTAAAGTCATAAAGTTTTCCCGTTGGTAAACTAAGTTTGATACATTTTTAAAGCATAATATGCAATTTGTCATCACATGTTTAAAAGTGCAATCAAGCTTCCCAAATTCTGAGGAAACTATCTCTCCACGGGAATACTGTCTTGGCAGTTTGGAATACGTGTCTAAAATGTTAACTTGAGATAGTAAATAATGTTAGCGTTGTAAAATTCCAAGGCTTCATACATCTTATTTTCCATTTAATTCAATAAAAAAATAAAAATAAAATTGCGATTCCCCAAGGGGACCCACATGGGCAGCCATATACGATTTAAACCAGTTATATTTGGTTTCCGATGACACAGTAATCGCTGCTATTGTGTAAACACTGTATAATAGTCCCCAGGTTACAAAACAACATCCGCCAGTTAGAAAAACTGCTAACTTGAAGATTAAATGAATCTCGAATAAAACACAAATTTCATCAACTCTAGATAGAACTTAAGGGAACATTATACTTTCTCGGGTGGGAAAAATCGACTTTTTAGAAAGTATCCTATTGGAAAGTATTATGTTTCAATAATATTCTCTGAAAATTTCGAATACTTTCCAAGTTAAAGACGATAATAACCCCAAGTATAAGGCAGGCCAAATCGACCCGCGCGGCGTGCCAACTTACCTCTCGGCAGTTTACAAAGGTTTTGTTCTACCTGCGTCGAGCATATGCTGCTACTTTTATGATTCCAGGAAAGATAGAAGCAGGTAAAAGGAGAGCTTACTATAATGGGTGTAATATCTTTTCAGTTTGAGGCAAAACTGTAGCTCCAAAGCAGTTGGCCTGCTCAGTTCGAAAATATCGCTGGCAGGGTTAACACGCTAATATTGTGCAAAATGGATAAAAAAAAAATACGGGAAATTTAGATCTAAGCGAATATACAGACCACGTAAAAGATAGTTTTATAGTAATCGATTTTCAGATGAGAGTAATTCTAATTTTGAGAGTTCATCTGCAGAAAAAATGGTAAAAACTTCTAATTTGAGTCCAAGTACTGATCCGCACGGAGAGAGAACGAGGCGTACAAGGAGTCGGAAGGAATTTTGTATGCAGCAAGCATAGCTGATTGAACGTAAGTAGATTTTATTTGTGAAATTTCATTTATCAAAACGCGTTTTTCTCAAGATAACGTTTTTGCAATCAGCGTACACAACAATAGCCCCAGTATAAACTAGAATAAAAAAGGTTGGTTAATTTTTTTCTCAATTTTTAAAGTTTTTTTTTACCAAAAAGAAATGCCATTTTTGAGAGCACCACCTTTGGAGGTCCACTATTTTGTGAATTGTTGCTTAAACAAAATAATCGTAGTCTATACTGGGGTCATAGACATTTTTCTAAGAATAGAATTTCTAAGACGTTTCCGTAAGCCGCAATCGTGCACGCTAACAGATCAAAATTGTCAAAATGGCTTCTATGGGGCTATAAACTCCTATAAAAAATCATTTAAAAAATTATGTAACACTTTTTTTTCTTGTATTTGAAGACGTAAAATATATGTTTTTTTATTAATTTATCAGCGCCATGAAAATTATCAAAATTTTCGACCGAGAAAGTATAATGTTCCCTTAATATCCACCATATTTCTACCTTAATTAAATTAGCAGTTACGATTTAGTTATATCAACTCTAGAATTCAATTAACTCTCTCCAAAATACCCGATCTTTCTAGGCACTAACCTGTAAAATTCACCAGTCCAATTGAAATTTTTTTCTCGTAAAAATATTCTTTCACCGAACTAACAGTTTTACCTGTATTTTCTAATCATAAAATTAACTAGAAAGAGCCATTAATTTTACCAGATTTAATATCAGTTGATTTTATATAATATTATGTTATTCGAAAGTCGAGTTAACGGAAAATATATTGCAAATTGTACGTATGGTACCACCTCATGTAAGAAATTCGTGATCTGGCGGTAACGGTTCCATTGCGATATAATAATCGGTAATAGTAACCATGAGAATAAAGATTTTAGAATAGTGAAGTATAGTATGTGTGTAATAAAAATTAAATAATTGTAGATATACGACATATATGGCACTGAGCTAACCTAAAGTAACTTAATACAACGTATCCTAATGAAGGTAAACGTCAAAAAAAGCTTCTAATTCTGATGAAATACTTGCCATCGTACTAAAAAATTGTGACAATAAGCTAACACCAGATTTTTTTGGTTTCAACTTATCCTATGTAAAATATATCTCTCCTTCCCGTGGGAAAAGTTTTCTAATACAGTTAATACCTAAAAAAGCTAAAAAGATCACGAAAAACAACATATCTGGCATAATAGATATCATACAAGGTGTGGCTAGAAAATAACCGGACTGGATTTATAAAACTTTATATTCTTGTACTTTGACATTAAAACCCTAATCCTTTTCAATATGCACTCCTTCTCGATCCCTTGGAAGCAGTGCTATAGGTCGTCTTCTGACAGGTTCGTCATGGCCTCCATGTCAACGAACTCAAAACGAGCTCCTTTCAACGCACTGTTCGCTTTGGGAAACAAAAAAAGTCACATGAAGCAACGTCAGCTCAGTCGGATGGATGTTTCAACACGGAGATTCCATATTGCGCCAAAAAACTTCTTGATTGAAAGAGAGCATTGTGCGCTGGTGCTGGGTGGAGGATTCAAATCCGATTCTCACATGTTCACGAAGAGTGGTGAAAGCCTGATCATAGTAAACTTAATTTACAGTTTGGCCTATTCGACATTGTCGTCTGTTTTTGCCATTCGTAGTCGCCCAACGTGGGGATCGTATGTGACGTGTTCTCTGCCATCTTTGGATCGTTTTTCACACTTGAATTCGTGATAAGTAATCATCACCATACACTTCTTGCAGCAAACTTAATATTTCTGTCTCATTCGATGCGATTTAAACTAACGTGGCGGCTGAAGTGGCAACTGCACCTTTATCAAAATAACGGAATAGATAGAGGGGGTACTCAAGCTCAACGCTCCATCATTACCAACTACGCGGTTTTCGAGATATTCTCTATCAGCAAGGGTGTATTCGTTCTTCTTTACTATAACAATTGGCTGAAAAAGACCAAGAATCCAGTAGGCCTATAAGGAATAGGCCCTCTGTCTTTATTTAAACTACTTTTACATTTTATGATTTCCATACTTTCGTATGCGTTCAACAATCTCCTATCAGATACATCCTTTATTAATCTTAGAATATCTAATGTTACAATATGATTAGCTTCAAGGGCATGTTCGGCAATGCTAGACTTTTCTGTTCTATTGTATTTTAAATGTGCTAAGTGTTCTTTAAATCTTGTTTTAATTGACCTTTTAGTTTGCCCAACATACTTTTTGTCACAATCATTACAACTAATTTCATAAATTCCACTTTTCTCACAATTAGGAATCTTATCTTTGGGATTTCCTAAGATATTCCTCAGATTGTCTGATGACTTATAGACTAAGGTGAGGCCTACCTTATTAAATACCTTATTGAGTCCCTTGCTATATTTCGGATTATATGGTATGGAGACATACTTGGTGTTATTTTCTTCGCGTGTAAAAAAAGGTGGAATTCTGAATATTAAACCTAAACTTATGTCTATTTATTAGCTTATTTACTAAGTCATCGTCATAACCATTAACTCTAGTTATATTTCTAATACGATTCCTTTCTTTATTAATGTTTACTCTATTCAGAGGGAAAGTGACCAAACGATGAACTAAGAATTCATTAATAAAACAAAAAATCTAGTTCTTAATGAAGGTGAAGTCTTAATTTCTTTTGATGTTAGTTCTTTGTTCCCAAGTGTGCCAATTCCACAAACTTTACAATATCTCGAAGAATTACTTAGAATGAATGACTTTGAAGACGAAATTATTCGTGAATACTTAACATTATCTAAACTTTGTATGGAACAAAATTATTTCCAATATAACAATCAATTTTATGTTCAGAAAGAAGGAACAGCTATGGGTAATTGCTTATCACCTTTCATAGCTAATTTATTCATGAGTGAGTTTGAAATCGAAGCCAGTCTAGAATTCGAATATTTCCCAAGGGTATGGTATAGGTATGTGGAAGACATTTTCGCGATTTTTGATACAAAGAAAGCCAATATTGATCATTTTGTTTCTAAATTAAATAGCCGGTATGATTCCATTAAATTCATTTACGAAGTTGAGAACAAAGGACAATTGCCTTTTCTAGATATTTTAATTATTAAAAATAATAATAGATTAGAATTTGATATCTATAGGAAGGACACAGTAACAGATAGATATATTCCTAATGATTCATTTCATTGCAAACAACATAAATTAGCCTCATTACATTTTTTAGTTCATCGTTTGGTCACTTTCCCTCTGAATAGAGTAAACTTTAATAAAGAAAGGAATCGTATTAGAAATATAACTAGTGTTAATGGTTATGACGATGACTTAGTAAATAAGCTAATAAATAGACATAAGTTTAGGTTTAATATTCAGAATTCCACCTTTTTTACATGCGAAGAAAATAACACCAAGTATGTCTCCATACCATATAATCCGAAATATAGCAAGGGACTCAATAAGGTATTTAATAAGGTAGGCCTCACCTTAGTTTATAAGTCATCGGACAATCTGAGGAATATCTTAGGAAATCCCAAAGATAACATTCCTAATTGTGAGAAAAGTGGAATTTATGAAATTAGTTGTAATGATTGTGACAAAAAGTATGTTGGGCAAACTAAAAGGTCAATTAAAACAAGATTTAAAGAACACTTAGCACATTTAAAATACAATAGAACAGAAAAGTCTAGCATTGCCGAACATGCCCTTGAAGCTAATCATATTGTAACATTAGATAATCTAAGATTAATAAAGGATGTATCTGATAGGAGATTGTTGAACGTATACGAAAGTATGGAAATCATAAAATGTAAAAGTAGTTTAAATAAAGACAAAGGGCCTATTCCTTATAGTCCCGTCTATTGGTTACTTGACCGGAACTGACGGCCTTGCCTATGTCATTAGTTCCGCTTGAGTAATTCAAGGGTTAGGCTAAGTATAAATAGGTAGATTTGTAGTTTAGCTTTAGTCAATCATCGCTCCTGATGAAGCTAACATGGTTAGCGAAAACGCGCGTCGAGTGCAAAAATAAAGTGTTTGGTGTAGTGGTGATATATACTGAGTAGTATATAAAACAAGCTGAGTTTTTTTTTTTTCGTCGCATTTTAAGTACACTTCGGTGATTTAGACAAAAAATAAAACATATTATGAATATTTTTATGTAAACATTTACATAAAATTCATATTTTCGTACGAATTAATAAACTAAATAATTATTTTTACTCTCCGGCACGCTTCGGTTATAAATTAATGTTAAAATATTTCCGTTCATTCCCTTAAAATTCTGCCATTACATTTATTTTCCTAAAGCTGTGTTATTAACTTTCTTCAAAGTATGCAGCTTGTCTGTGAATGCAAACAACTGGCGGTTTTTTCTTTTCTTTTTTTAATCGCACATTTAGATATTTAGTCTACCCTCAAGGTTCTTTAAAAATAAATTTTCTGTTTCTTTCCTAAAGCGAGCACAGTTTGAAATAAAAGTATGTTTTTTTAATTGTGAAAATTTCTTGTTGGCTATTTTTAAAATGAATAAATTCCTTGAGCAAAGAATTTGCGTTATATTTTATCTTAGAATTATAATGTTTTGTGGTGATGAACGTTTAGGAAGAACAAAAGTTTTCAAGGAGTAGAAATCTTTTAAAGAAGCTGAAGCCTAATCGCGTCCTGCAAGGCATCGTTACCATAGAGAAACACATCAACAAAATCAAGCATCTTGTACTCAATTGAAGAAAGATTTGAATTTATGTCGTGTATTATCTTGCTTTCGACAAACCCACTTTTAAATACATAATTACTATTAATGAGACGTAGCTACTTTACAAAAAGTAAACATAGTACGAGAAGTGCACCAACACCAAAAAAAAAGTCAATTTCTGCCAAAAATTAAGTAAAGTAATGTTTTCTTCGATAACTGTGGTTTTGTTCACAAGAAGCTGCTTCAGACTGGACAAACAGTTAATAATAAGTATTATTTAAGTCCCTAGCTGAGCAGGCGGGCTTCCGCAAGGAATTTGGAATAACAGATCATATCTAGACGCTCCCCCTTTTAATAGAAAAAGCGACCGAATATAATATTAAGCTGCACCTAACTTTCATCGATTATAAGAAGGCTTTCGACTCCCTGGAACACTGGACAATTATGCAGTCCTTAGCTCATGCCAGAATAGACTCAAGATATACCGAACTCTTAAAATTAGAGAATGTATTTAAAAGTCTGGAGTGGAAAGAGAAGGGAATTAAAATCGATGTCATATATTTGCATCACTTGCGATTCGCAGATGATGTAGTATTAATTAGCGGAAATATAGAACTCAAAATCATGATAGGATAACTTAATCAAGCTGCACAGAAAGTTGGATCGAAATGAACATCAAGAAAACAAAACTTCACTGTTTGTGAACAAACATTTTTCGAAAATAGTTCCTTTACTTTTAATTTTGGTGCACTTTGCTTGGGATTTGTCTAACAGAACTGGCTTCTTCACGTGGAATCAGTTTCTTGGACCGACCTTCAAACTATCCCATTACAACTCAATATTTCTTGTTGGCTATTTTTAAAATGAATAAAATCCTTGAGCAAAGAATTTGCGTTATATTTTATCTTAGAATTATAATGTTTTGTAGTGATGAACGTTTAGGAAGAACAAAAGTTTTCAAGAAGTAGAAATCTTTTAAAGAAGCTGAAGCCTAATCGCGTCTTGCAAGGCATCGTCACCATAGAGAAACACATCAACAAAATCAAGCATCTTGTACTCAATTGAAGAAAGATTTGAATTTATGTCGTGTATTATCTTGCTTTCGACAAACTCACTTTTAAATACATAATTACTATTAATGAGACGTAGATACTTTACAAAAAGTAAACATAGTACAAGAAGTGCACCAACACCAAAAAAAAAACAGTCAATTTCTGCCAAAAATTAAGTAAAGTCATGTTTTCTTCGATAACTGTGGTTTTGTTCACAAGAAGCTGCTTCAGACTGGACAAACAGTTAATAATAAGTATTATTTAAGTCCCTAACCGAGCAGGCGGGCTTCCGCAAGGAATTTGGAATAACAGATCATATCTAGACGCTCCCCCTTTTAATAGAAAAAGCGACCGAATATAATATTAAGCTGCACCTAACTTTCATCGATTATAAGAAGGCTTTCGACTCCCTGGAACACTGGACAATTATGCAGTCCTTAGCTCATGCCAGAATAGACTCAAGAGATACCGAACTCTTAAAATTAGAGGATGTATTTAAAAGTCTGGAGTGGAAAGAGAAGGACATTAAAATCTATGTCATATATTTGCATCAATTGCGATTCGCAGATGATGTAGTATTAATTAGCGGAAATATAGAACTCAAAATCATGATAGGACAACTTAATCAAGCTGCACAGAAAGTTGGACTCGAAATGAACATCAAGAAAACAAAACTTCACTGTTTGTGAACAAACATTTTTCGAAAATAGTTCCTGTACTTTTAATTTTGGTACACTTTGCTTGGGATTTGTCTAACAAAACTGGCTTCTTCACGTGGAGTCAGTTTCTTGGGATGACCTTCAAACTATCCCATTACAACTCAATATTTACCGCAGAATTACTTGCATTAAAAGAGGCAACTAGACACGCACTTAGCTCCATAGAAAATAAAAAGATTCTAATCATTTCGGTTGCTCACAAAGCCATCAAAGCTCATAATTTAAACTACACTTACTTGAGACAAATTTCTGACAATCAGTACATTGCAGGGAAAAAAACATTGCTTATCTCTGGATTCCTGGTTACATGGGAATAAGTGGTAATGACAGAGCTGATCAGGCAGCCAACAAGGCTACATCAAATGGCACTCCTACTCAAGGGGAAAATCATATAAATGATTTAGTAAATCTCCTCTTCTCAATTAGTAAAGATCTGTTTCAACTGGAATGGGACCTGGAGGAAAATAACAACAAGTTCAGCAATCTAAAACCATTAGTCTTCCCTCCTCTGTACATTCATAACTTGAGCAGGAAGGAAAATACAATTCTAAGAAGACTAGCTATAGGTCATACTTACTCTACAAACTTCCATCTCTTGAAAAATGACCCCCAGGCTCAATGTCCCACTTGTAATTCTCCACTGACACTTAAACATATATCAGAGCAAAGCATAATATCCCCTCCACTTTAATCCAACCAATTAATTCATACAAATTAAAAAAAGATGAAATCTAAAAATTCCTCAAAAAAGTCGATATAATCATATAAAACAAATATGGACGCCAAATGATCATTGATATCGACACGCCCAACCTTCCTAACCTCATCATCATCATTGTTTTTAATACTAATCCTCGTTGGTTAAGTTTCGAATTTTAATTTAAACATGTTTTCTCATAGTTCCAATTAATTAGTTACACATAACAGAAAAATAGTATAGAAATCAGGTGGTGTATGAAGACTTTTTGGACTAACTGTATATACTTAGAACATAAATTTAGATTGGATAAGGATAATCAAACAGCAGAAATACCAAGGCGAATTGGTCTCAGCTGAACTGCATTCTAAAAACAGACATCTCCCCATAACATTGAAAATAAAGTGTACGAGAGCTGCATATTTCCAGTAAGTACGTACGGGCTGAAAACCATGACCCTTACAAAAAATAGTCTTTGTCGACTACAACGTACTCAACTGACCATGGAAAGACAGATGTTAGGTGGTAGTTTACGAGAAGACATGAACAGCGAGGATATCAGACGAACAACAAGAATTAGACATATCAGTCGAAGAGTGGCAGAATTAAAGTGGCAATAGGCGGGGCATGTGGCTAGAACGAATGATGGTAGATGGACAATAAAATTACTTAAATCAGAGGTGTCAAACTCAATTTTGCAGAGGGCCATATATTAAATTTAGAATGTGTAGGCGGGCCAGATTCAAATAAAAAAAATGTACTGAATTATTATAACATTTTATTTATTTAATTATATAGTATATAATATATGGTTGTTAAAAATTATATCAAAGTTATAAAAGAGGGTAATTATTTTGAGCTCGAGGATCCAGATACCTGACTTCTCTTGTTTTTGACAAGCTCATTGATGTCAGGTATCATATTCGTTGTAGTTATTTTAAGAATTGATTGGAGATGTTCATTCGAAAGTCTTGTGTGATGTTTGTTCTTATTTATTTTCATGACGGAAAACATCTGCTCACATAAATAGGTGCTACCAAACATGCAGAGAATGCGTGCTGCATGCTTTTTTAATTCCGAGTAGTTATCCAAACTCTTGAAATATTGTGTATAAAATGTAAGAGCGTTAATCTCTTTAAATTTTTCTTTCAAAATACTGTCCGATTGAAGATCTATCAACTCCATTTGCAAATGAACTGATGCCTGTGAAGCTTCAAAATTGAATGGATTGTTGAAAATTGGGAATTCAATTTCATTCATTTTGTGAAAGTCTTCAAAACGATTGTTGAATTCCGTGATCAAATTTTGCAGAAGTTGAGAATATTGATCCAATTTTTTTTGGTTTACTGTGCCAAATGATTTTAAATGAGGGAAATGATCCAAAGTTTGATTTTTTACCTGATTTTTCCACAGCCTCAACTTTGTTTCAAAGGCTTGAATACATGAATACATTTGAGTGACAATCAGATTTTTTACCCTGTAACTTTACATTCAGATCAGTCAAGTGTTTATTCATATCTACCAAAAAGGCACAATCAACCCACCAGTCATTGTTATAATCAATTGGGTTGCCTTTTTCTAACATGAAAGCTTGAATAGGGTCACGTAATGCAAAAATTTTTTCTAAAACTACTCCTCGACTGAGCCAAGAACTTCGGTGAAGTAAGGAACATCAGAAAACTTTTCGTCCAAATCTTGTAAAAAACTGCCTGAACTGTCGGTGATTTAGTCCTCTGCTCCTTATAAAATTTACTATTTTAATTATAGGTTGCATGACATGGTCCATTTTTAAATGTTTGGATGTCAATGATTCCTGATGAATTATACAGTGAAATCCCACAAAATTCCCTGATGTTTTCTGTTTTAATTTAGTTACAACGCCCGAATGTTTGCCAGCCATGGCAGGAGCGCCATCCGCAGTTGTGCTGCTAAGTATATTCCAGTCGAGTTCATATTCTGCTATCAAATGCTCAATTGCAGAATAAATATCATTTGCTGTTGTAGTACCTGTCAATGGAACGCACTTTAATAGTTCTTCAGTTATTTCAAAGTTACTGTTAATACCTCGTATAAAAACAGCAAGTTGAGCTGTATCAACAGTATCAGTGCTCTCGTCAACAGCCAGTGAAAAGTTTGTAAATTCCTTAATTTTCTCCTTCAGTTGAAGAACCAAATTTTGAGAAAAATCATTTATTCTTGAAGCAACAGTGTTTCTTGACAGCGAAATATTTTGAATTATTGACTTTTGAAATGGCAATGAAACATCGGCAACTTTCAACATACAGTCTTTAATAAAATCACCATCAGTGAAAGGTTTTGATTTCTTCGCGATTTCTAATGCAATAATAGAACTTGATTTCAGGGCATCTTCGCTCTCAGTATTAGATTTAGTAAACATCGATTGTTGACCTTGAAGTTTAGATTTTAAAGATGACAATGTGTCCATTCTTATTTTTTCAGTGTAACAATCGAATTTTGATTTATGATTCGTATCATAGTGTCTCTTCAAGTTAAACTCCTTACAAACAGCAACTGTTTGATTGCAAATCAAACACAGTGGTTTACCTTTCCATTCTATGAAAAAATATGCAATTTCCCATTTAGACTGAAAAACTCTGCACTGACTATCAACTTTACGTTTTTGTGACATTATGCCAAAATCGTAACAATTATGGAACTCGACACAACAATTATGGATATCGCACGCGCACGACACAAACAAATGCACAATACCTTCACAATCACTACTTCGCAGTACAACTAAAATCCTTCTCCGACCGTATCGCTTCGATTACTCGACTCACACTCAACTGACTCACGTCGCGCCGACACACTCCTTTTATAATATCGATAAGGAAGGTTCTAGTCTAGACTCGAAGCGCGTGGAAGATTCTATTGTTCTCAACAAAAATAATAGGGTATTTCAGCTTGTTGCTAAGAGATCGCGTTACTGTCTATCTCTCTCGCTTGTCAAGGCACGCGCTGCCCTTGAAATTACTTATAAATGTAGTGTGCGCATTTTAAAACTTCCGTAGAAGAATCGAGTGAAGTCTAAAAGCTCTAAAAAACATGATTCTTCTTTCTGTGACACATTGCGATCGCGGGCCTTATTGATACGTCCCGGGGGCCGTATCTTTGACATCCCTGACTTAAATGGAGACCTTAAGAGAGCAAACGAAGTTTCAGAAGACCAATGAAAAGATGATGATAGCAGGTTGACAGCAGGCAGTAGATGGCTCCATCTTGCACAGAATAGAGACAGTTGAAAGAAACTTGAAGAGGCCTATCTCCTGCAGTGGAAAAGCCGTAGCTTATAAAGAAGAAGAAGAAGTGTTGAGCGTAGTTTACGCGAGTCAGTTAGTAAGAAATTACCTTAATTGTGGCATAACAATTCATGAATTTCACATCATGTTAATGCATAATTGCACAATGCAATGAATATTCGCAACTTTTTACGTAAAAGTGAAACGACAATCATTTCACAAGCACCGCATTCACTAGATATAGCAAAATAAGATCCTTTTTAAGTTTCTCGAGCTGAAATTATCATTTCGTGGATACCGTTGTAAATCTATAGAAGCTGTAAAAGAGAATTCGTTGGCCGCTTTGAAAGTAATATTAGAAAACGAGTATAATAAGTGTTTTGAAGAATATAGAGGAAATTAAATAGATTTGGATAAATAAATTAATAGTTGTTCATTTAGTCTCCTGAATTGAAAGAACAAAATTTTGAAGCAAGTCTTACTCTGCGTTTCAGTTTTCTTAATATACTTTTTCCAGATTTAAAGGAAACACAGGTAAAAAAAGAAGTAAAAAAAAAATAATTAATTGTTCAGCCAAAGTTTGCTCCTTTGTTGGTTTACCTTACCTTAGCTTTTGAATTAATAAAATTAATGGACTGGAATTGTTTTTTATTTACTTTTTATTCCGGAGTAATTGATTGTGTTTATTTCCTTAATGTTGATTCTGGAAATAAATGGATTTCACTTGCTTATTTTATTTAATAAATTAAAATTATCACTTCCCTTGATCAAGGGAAAACATTCACTCTCCAAGATTTTTACTTTTATTCACAATTAAAGGTCTCTAAATTTCAAAAAGTATAGTTTCCTCATTTCCGTAAGTCTGTTGGCACGTTAACTTTCAAACGAAATACTATTTTATTTATATTACATAAACAATTGCGTTCTTTGAAACTTCACACTGCATATAAACTCTTGCTACTGCTTGCAGAAGAATTACCAAAGCCTTCTCCCAATACTCCCATTACGGTACGATCCATCACGAAATAACACTACATACTAAGAATGCGACAATAGGATCGACTCGCGCGACACGTAAATCGGATAAGCGGTTTTCGCGTGATAAACGCACTAATGGACAGACAGACAAACAGAGAAACATTGCATTTTATATATATTATAGATTCTAGATATTCTCTGCTATATAATATTGTTCCATATTTAATGATTTAGGCGTGTATTGCAAGAGAACGCGCTAGCGGAAAACTTTTTACCGACTTCATTCACTATTATCGTCACTGCGCATTCCTTATGCTACCTATCGTAATAAAATATAGCCTATAACCTGGTCAGAGACCATATCTATATTTTAAAAAAAAAGTACGGAAATCGGATAAGTGGTTCTCCAGTGATAAGGGCACTAAAGGACAGGCAGACAGACAGACAAACAGACAGACAGAAAGACGTTACATTTTATATATATTATAGATGTAATAAAATATATATCTATAACCTGGTCAGAGAGCATATGTATGAATTTAAAAAATCACGTAAATCGGATAAGTGGATCTTGGGGGATAAGCGCACTAACGGACAGACAGACAGACAGACAGAGAGACGTTGCATTTTATATATTATAGATATAGATTATTAGTATTATTATTATTATTATTATATAACCTGGCCAAAGAATATACGTATGAATTTAAAAAAAGACACGTAAATCGGATTAGTGGTTCTCACGTGATAAACGCACTAATGGACAGACAGACAGAGAGAGGGACATTGGATTTTATATATATTGCAGATTATATATGTTCTCTGCTACATAATATTGTTCCATATTTAATGGTTTAGGCTGTGTATTGCAAGAGAACGCGTTAGCAGCAAACTTTCTTATGATTTCATTCACTATTTTCGTCACTGCTCATTCCTTATGCTACCTATCGTAATAAAATATAGCCTATAACCTGGCCAGAGAACATATGTGTTTGTTTAAAAAAAAAAGTACGTAAATCGGATAAGTCGTTCTCCAGTGATAACTCGGACAGACAGAGAGACGTTGCTAACTCCTTCGGTTTGTTACGCCTCTCTGCGATTTTTACAATTGATACGAAAAAAAGCAGCGTGTGCTTCTTAAATTATATTTGAAACTCGGGAAACGTACTACTGAAACATATGAAATGATTTAAAGACCATTTGGTGCCGAGATCCTGAGCCATACGCAAAATTTCGAGTGGTTTTCGCGTTTTAAGGTCGGTCGAACTCCGGTGAAACACGACGGGCGTTCCAGAAGATCTTTGACTGTAGTTACGCCTGAAATCTTCGCTAAAGTTCAACGAATCATCGTAAAGACCGTCGTGAGACAATTCTCAGCATCTCTGACCAACTATTGCTGGAACTTTAAGGGAATGACCAATCCAAATTCTGTGTGTAATAGTTTTTCCAAAGAATTCCATGTCTGTCATCCACCACGCTCCATAAGTTCTCTAATTAGAAGATTGAGATACAACGTGTTATGCTGACTTTCCAAAAATATACACTCTTGCTACTGCTTGCAGAAGAATTACCAAAGCCTTTTCCCAATACTCCCATTACGGTGCTGATCGATCACGAACTAACACTACATATTAAGAATGCGGCAATAGGATCGACTCGCGCCGATAGGTAGTAATATTTACATCTCTAACAACGCTGCTCGATAAATTTTAGCTTGCTCAGTTTGTTACGCCTTTCTGCGATTTTTGCAATTGATACGAAAAAAAGTAGCGTGTGCGTGTTAAATTATATTTGAAACTCGGGAAACGTACTACTGAAATATATGAAATGATTTAAAGACCATTTGGTGCCGAGATCCTGAGCCATACAAAAATTTCGAGTGGTTTTCGCGTTTTAAGGTCGGTCGAACTCCGGAGAAACACTACGGGCATTCCCGAAGATCTTTGACTGTAGTTACGCCTCAAATATTCGCTAAAGTTCAACGAATCATCGTAAATACCGTCGTGAGACAATTCTCAGCATCTCTGACCAACTATTGCTGGAACTTTAAGGGAAGAACCAACCCAAATTCTGTATGTAAGAGTTTTTGCAAAGAATTCCATGTCTGTCATCCACCACTCTCCATATGTTCCCTAATTAGAAGATTGAGATACAACGTGAAATGCTGACTTTCCAAAAATTGGAGCAGTGGCAAAAACAACACATCCGGTAAATTAGATTACGTGGAATGTAAAGTAACTACGGAACTTTAGGATTACACCACGAATATAAAACGATTTCTTGAAAAACACGGCCACAATTTTTTCCTTACCAAAATGATTCACGGCAAAAAATCCACCAATAAGTATTTAAAATGGCTTTCAATCACGGCCACTAAAGCTTCTTTTATCTGACCCGCATTTCTGGTCATTTTTCTTTCAACTCCCGATGACAGAATAAGGTTTTATTGATGGTTCGTTAGTGGGGAAACAAAAAATTTATGCGCATTCGAAGACCATTTTGAGCAGTTCGCTTTACATTGAGAAAATCAAAGAAGCGTATTGGAAAAATGGTCTTTTTTTCTTGACAGCAATGAATAATCGTTTTTGAGGAATTGCTCAGGTCTTTTATTCTGAGTGATTTTATTTAGGCCATCCGAAGACAAATTTCGTTTATTAAAAATATTCAAATTTGTCGTTCTATTTTGATATTGGAGGGTTATATTAATTAGAGTTGTAATCAGGGACCTTAGAGGTTTCATTAATAAAGCAGTAGTTATCTCAAGATATATCTAGTCATGGGGCCGAAAATAGCATTTGTTAGCGGAAAGCTTTCTCATACCCAAAACATCATATAACACGTAGGCTGACACTAGATGTCGCCCTTTTCAAAAAAAATCCATATGATTTTTAGAAAGTACCAACCTTCAAACGATACGTGTCAAAATTTCATAATATTTCGACAATAAGTTTCCAAGTTACAGTGACTTTAGTGACGTTACTTTTGATATTTTCAAAACAAAGGAAAAAATCGAATTTCGTGTGTTGATTAAACACTGTTTTTTGATGGGAAAAAATACCGTTCAAGCAAAACAATGGCTTGATGAGTGTTATGGGGAGTCTGCGCCTGGAAAATCAATCATCATTTACTGGTATGCTGAATTTAAACGCGGTCGTACAGACACAAATGATGCTGAACGTTCTGGCCGCCCAAATGAGGAGGTTACGCCGGAAAACATAAAAAAAATCCATAAAATTGTTTTGGATGACAGTAAAGTAAAATTGCGTGAGATAGCTGACACTCTAAATCACGGGTGCTCAAACGGTCGATCGCGATCGACAAGTCGATCGCGAGTGCTTTTTGAGTCGATCTCGAGAAAAAAATTCCGATATAGAACTATTTACAGATTTTGTTTTAGGTAACTAAAACAAAATGTAATGAATAAACTACTAAAATTTATTCGATCCACAATTAGGCCAGAATAACCCCCTCATCACTTTCTTTTATCGTAATATCCCCCTGCTAGCGGCAAAAGGCGGCTTGTCAAAGAAAAGCCGTGTTTTTGATTCCCGCCGATTTTTCTAGAAACTTCGGGTGTTTGACGGGAAACATTCGAGACTTCGTTCGCGCCAATATAAATGTTGCGGCTGCAGGAATAGGAGTCAGTCTGAGTTGTAACTTGAAGGCGATACATCGATACAAAGTTTATTAATAAATAGTCCAAAATGAGTGCGGCGAAGAAAAGTAAAACTTATCATTTTAATAACGATTGGGAGGAAGAATTTTTCTTTTGTATGGTAAAGGATAAGTGCATTTGTCTCATTTGCCGTGCATCAGTTGCAATACCTAAGCGTGGGAACTTAAAGAGGCATCATAAAACGGTTCATAAAAACTATGAAAAGGATTTTCCGTCACAGAGTGAATTAAGAAAACGAAAAGTACGTGATTTGATAACTTGTTTGAAAAAGGAACAAACCATGTTCACAAGACCAGCCTCAAACAATCAAAAGCTGCAACGATCGCGTCATTTAAAATATCTCATATATTGGCGAAACACAAGAAACCATTTGATGATGGATTGGTTGTGAAGGAAGCATTTATTGAAGCGGGTGAAACTTTATTTGGAGATTTTAAAAATAAAACAGAGATTATGTCGGCTATTAGAGAACTTCAGTTATCTCGTCAGACTGTCACAAGGCGTGTTGAAGTCATGAGTCAGGACATGGCAGATAAACTAAAACATGATATCATGGAATGCACATACTTTTCTTTACAGTTCGACGAATCCACCGATATGACAGACACTGCCCAGCTGTGTATTTTTATTTGAATGGTATTCAATGACATGTCGGCTAAGGAAGAGTTTTTGACAATGATTCCTCTGAAAGGAAAGACCCGTGGCGAAGATATATATGACGTTTTCTTCAATTTTGTAACAAACTACAAGCTACCAATATATAAACTAGTGTGCATTACAACCGATGGAACACCAGCAATGACTGGAAACGAAAACGGTTTTGTGGCATTGTGTCGAGCTAATGATGATTTTCCTTCATTTTTCTCCTTTCATTGCATTATACATCAACAAGTTTTGGACTCACGTTCTGTTGAAAATGAGTTAGTGCAGATTATATCAGATATACAGCTCAAAGCCACAGCATCTGATACAAATCACCCTTCAACTGACGGCAATGTTTGGGTCAACTTACTTGTGCGAGTTTGCATTTTCTGAAATTAAGATAATTAAGTCAAAATATCGCAATCGACTAACTGACGAACATATGTCATCATGCTTGCGATTAGCACTCGGTAATTACGTACCATCTTATGAAAAGTATGCTGAGGACATGCAGTGCCACGTTTCAGCATCCAAAGTCACTCTTTAGTTAAGTTTAGACACGCGAACTCGTTTGTTTTGTAAGAACCAATAAACTCGTAATTTTGAATAATTATGAGTTTTTTCATTGACATTTTAGAGCAGACCTACACTTACCTTGACTAAAAAAATGCATATTGTGCGGAAAACTAATATCTATGCCACGATACACCTTACCTAGATGACAATCCTGCATCACACTTACTTGCCTCTCAGAGTCGATCGATCGTAGTCTAACAATATTGAGGTAGATCGCCAGCAGTTCAAGTTTGAGCACCCCTGCTCTAAATTATCAAAGTATCAAGTATCAAAAGGATGTGTGAAGCTCTATTCGAAATGGATTCCGCGTTTGCTAACAGTGGTCCAAAAACAACAACGTGTTGATGATTCTGAGTGCTGTTTGGACCTGTTTAAGCGCATTAAAAAGGATTTTTTCATGCGATATCTGACAATGGATGACACATGGATCCACCACTACACACCGGAATCAAATTGGCCGTCAGCTGAGTGGAAAAAATGTGTTTTAAGTAGCTAGACCAAAAACTTTTTAGCCTACGGGTTAAAATGTAGTGGACACGGCCTATCGAGATGTTTACGATGCCAGCGATTTTTGTCACAATCTCGTCGATCGTAGAGGTTTTCGTGCGTCCTAAGCGTTTATCATCTTGAACGGATGTACGACTACGTTTACATTCAGCAGCCCACTTCTTAATCGTCGAAAACGAAGGAGAAGAATCATTTAATGTGATATATAAATAAATATAAATAAATGGCCCGGAAACACCCCTCTTGGGATAGGGCCACCCTAATGGGTTCTCTAGATCTAGTTTATGGGTTGATCAGTCCCCGTCTTCCTTGTTGTATTCCGTCGGGGGCTAGTTACACTTCTAATCTCGTTCCGCTTTGTTCTTTTCTCTTCTTTTCGTTGTTCAGGTGTCCTTTCACTATAACTTCTTGCATTGTCCTTGACACTTTTCGCTCCCTGGTTTTCATTTTCCTCACTTATTTTCTTTAATTGTTCTAGATTAAATATTTCTCCGTGTATGATTGCCTTATTCTAGGTTAATTTTGCCTTATTTCCCTTCTGCTTCTCCTCTTTTATAATTTTCAACAACTCCTTTCTTTGTTCCTGAACTTCTTTCGGGTATTCGTCATTTATGTATACTCTTGTTCCTCGTAGTCTATTTTTGCTTTTCATTATTCTATCCTTAATATCCCGTGTCTTCAATTCTATCACTTTTAGTGTATATCTGCCTTTTCCTGGGTCGCCAATCCTCATGATTTCTGTGATATCACCCTCCCTATCAATATTAATCTCTATTCCCTCCCTAATTTCTCTCACTTTATTTCTCAGTTGCATTTCATTTTTCACCTTCCGTCTCTTCAACACCCTGTACTACGATTTTTCTATTTCTTATCTCCCTCTCTATTTGTTCAATTCTCTTTTCTTGCTCATTTACTATGTTCTTCATCTTTTGGTTTTCCATCCTCAATACTTCATTTTCTTTCTTCAGCTTCTATTCTTATATTGCTATTTTCTATTCCAGCCAGCTTGTCTAGTATTTTTTGCGAAGTGTCTTCTATTGCTTTATTGTTTCCTGGGTGGTTTATATTTCAACGTGTTGTTTGTTGTGTGACATTTTTAAATGTCCGCGCAAGTTAAACCGTTTAAAACGAAGTACTTTATAACCAATCAATGTTAAAACTTGTTTGTTTACACAAGCGTTACTAAAAGAAAACGGAACATACGTGTCTGAAATTTCTCAGCACGCCATCTAGTAGATAATTCTTAATAAATATAATAATTTCGTCATCTTACCGCCATATCGGTGTCAGAGCGAGAACTTTTGAAACTACACTCGTATTTTAAACACAGACCGAGAGAGGTATTCAAAAAAATGAAATATTTGTCATCCCCAATCGTGACTTCAAAAACTACTGCCTGATCCACCTAGAAAGATAACGATTACAATTTTTCCTCTCACCCAAACATAGCTGCACGGCAAACATCAATTAAATCTTAAGTTCATTAAAAATTTTCGCTGACTGGACCCGGACGTCACACGCCATACTCCAAACTCGCTTTTTTACATTTTTTCCGGTACAATGGCTGCGAGGCACACTGCTACAGCAAGTGTCTGCTAACGAATTCATTTATTAAAAATTGATTGGGCCCGACACTGTTGAATAATTCGAAAGAAAATGTAAAAACGGCTTGATTTATGTGCCAAAGAGAGTTATTTTCGATTCGTTATAGTAATAGGAATGTCGAATTTTATTTCAGATACATATACGTACACATAAATTGGAGACAATTTACCAATTTCACTGTAACGAATATTACATCTTTTAAACCGACTTCAAAAAAAGGATATTCTTCATTGAATACCACAGTAAGCATAAAACACACTAACCACGCTCAGGTCTTGTTTTTTATCACGCATGCGTCCCCTATCTTACCAACAACATGGCTGCCAGCGCGGTCGCGGGTTGTTTTTACATCTGGATTTCAAGGAGTTTGGATCTTTTAAAGACTCGCTAGCATCATACCAGTAATATGGCGACAGGTGATGTGATCATTACAAACTCGACCCCCTTGAGATCAAAGATGACTGTCGGACTGTCGATACTGTGTTTTTCAGAAACTGAAACGAACGGTAGTCTGCCGGTGAAAGATTTGGGCTTTACGGTGTGTGGTCTGGCGTTGTCATGGTGGAAGAAGACTAGTTCCGGCCGATTATTGTCATTCGCTTACTTCAGTCTTGTCAATTGCTGACAGTAGAGTACAGAACCGGCCGTTTGGACTGGCTGCAACAGCACATGAAGCACGATTCCCTTTGAATCCCAGCAAACACACAGATCACCTTTTTTGACGTCAATCGGGGCTTTACCATCGTCTGTGGAGCTTCATCATTTTTCCACCACGATCTTTTTCAGATACTATTATCGTACATGAATCACGTTTCATCACTCGTGATCAACCACTTTAGAAACTGCTCGATTTCGTTTCTGTCGAGATTCTCAGATGGAAATAAGACGCCACATCATATAGCACCTAAACATCGAGCTTCTTTTTGTAGTCAGCTTTCACCTAATAGTTTATAACTGTTTGGTGATGGGTGCTTAGTACCTTGGGGATGACATGGCTACTTACTTACCGATCTTCCTCAACGTTTGGCCAAATTCAATTAACTTTTTCTGCCCTAGGTCGACTAATTCGAGGACCATCTATGACATCGAAATTTCCAGAACGCTACCGACTGAAGCTTCTTTTGACTATTAGTTTTGATAACGTATTTTCGCCATAAACAATACAGATTTCTCCATAGGCCTGCGCACCATTTATTCCTTGAAATGTAGCGTTGCAAAAATTTCACTCATCTTCAAGGATCTCTAAATTAAATCTGAATAAACAGATTCCAACCGTTTTTGTACGTCTTCTACTGTCAAATGTTAGCTTTTAACTGACACTAATTATGATCCGATGCGACTTATATTACCCGAAATATATGACACTAAAGCTAACTAACGAAAAAAAGAATCAATACTTTACATGTGTACCTAAGTTTTTGAACCGATATATCAAATTTTGCCTGAGTATGTATCTTTATACCGAGCCGCGCGTGTAACGTCGCGACAGTACGATCTAGTTTTGCCTCTCGGTCTCCTTCTTTGGGGATCGTGCGATCAATTTTTTGTTTTAGATAATAACAGCAAAGATTTCTTTTGCTACTAATGTTTTCTTTTATAAGCAGTTGGGCACCAGTATATTAAGAATAAAAGAAGATATAACTTTGTAGTTTTTATCACTTTTTTTTTAAATTTTATTACCATTTAACCTACATAAGTAAAATCCATTTTTGATTTATTCCGGTCAAAAGAGATAAAATGGATGTTGCTGTGGTTTTTTATAAATATTAAAGAAACCGTATCATAAAAAGGATGTTAAATGGACTTTATCGCGCCGTTTCAGCTTCTAAAATAACACGAAAAACATTACAAACCGCTGTCTAAACCCCCTTCATAACTTCTAAACAAAGTTGTTGCTTTATAAAAATGATATTAGGCTTTAAGAGTCTCAATTTATCTTTGATTTAACGCTACGACCAACCCTAGGGTTGAGTTGAGAGATGGTTTTTTAAATCGTCTAGGTATGATGATGATAGGAAAGTTAGAAGTAGTTGGGCATTTTATAGAATAAGGGTCTAATCTACAATAATGAGCAAGTGGGGAGTGTTACTATAACGATGTCAGATTCTGTTACGCTCGTTTTATAGAAAAAACTACCGTCTGTGTTCATATCTTTTAGGGTTAAATTTTAATTAATTACTAACACCTCAAGATAGAATCTCTATGTGTTTATTAAGTCGTAAATGTTTCTGCCGTCTGTCGATGGTTCACGGTAAGTGTTCATTAGAAAATATATTATTTGTGTGAAGAGGAATGAAAGTAGGATGACAGTATTTGAATTCAGGCTTCAATCAGTTACCAGCCGAATGAAACTTGACGGGTATTACATACATACATAACAAGGATTTTCTACAGCTGACGCTATCTTCCTTCTCTCAGCCTTTAATTCCATCCCTTTCTATCTTCCCAGTCTCCATCTGTTAGACCCCTGTCCTCAATAGCCTCGTCCACATCGTCTCTCCACGATCGTCTGGGTCTTCCTCTTCTTTTTCTCCCTATAGGGCTCCACTCCGTTATTTTCTTTATTCACCTATTATCTTCGCTTCGTCTTATGTGTCCATACCATTTTAATCGTTTTTCTTCAATGGTGTTTATTGCGTTCTCTTTGATGTTCATTCTGCTTCTTATTTCTTCATTTGTTATTCTCTCCATACGTCTTACTCTACAACATCTTCTCCAATACTCCATCTCTACCGCGTTAATTTTAGATTTATTTTCTTTTGTTGATCGTCCATGTTTCTGACCCGTATATCATTATGCTTTGTATTATTGATTTGTATATGCGAGTTTTGTTTCTCTTTGTAATGTGCTTGTCCCACAGGATCGAATTTAATTGTCTTATGCATGTTCGCGTTTGTCCTAATCTAGCTTTAATCTCTTTTTCTGATGTTGCGTTTTTTGAAATGATGGTTCCTAGATATTTAAATCTATCGGTTCCTTTGATTATTGTTTCGTTATCTACTTCTAGATTCTCCACGTTTCCCTCCTTTGTTGTTAGATATTCCGTTTCATCAAAGTTTACTGCTAATCCTGCTTTAGTGTATTCTTCTTTCAGTTTTCTTACCATATTAGTTCTTTGTCAATGCCTATTTCTTTCATTGCGTTCCATAATCTTTGTCTTAGTACTGAGTCATAGGCCTTTCTTATGATTATTTCTAGATGAACTTCTCTATTCTTTGCGAGTTTTTTTTTCCATTGTTTGTTTTATAGTGTATATGTGGTCTATACATGATTTTCCGGCCATAAAGCCTGCTTGGTCTTCTCCAATTTTTCCTTTTATGTTTTCCTCCATGATATTTTTAATAACTTTTCCATACAAACGTCCCATACTCGATATTATGCTTAGGCCTCTATAGTTTTTGTGCATTTTCTGCGGTCTCCCTTTTTAAATATAGATACTATATAAGCTTTTGACCATTCCTCTGGTATTTTTTCTCCATTTATCGCTCTGTGGAACATGTTTCTCAGTATTCGATGTAATTTATTAGACCCGTATTTAATCATTTCATTTACCACACCCCCAGGCCCTGCAAATTTATTATTTTTGAGTGTTTTTTATATTTTTTTTTTTGTGTTATTACCAAAACACTTTAATTAAAAAGTGTGTGAATTACTTTTGAAGGCTTTCTAAGAGGGGGCTTATATCGCATCGGGGCATCTGTTGCTTTATTCATGGTGAAGCACCACCATTCGACTTTAATTTTTAGTATATGTTAGTTTGCCGAAGTGTAAACATTTTTTAGCGTTGAATATGTCGATTCACACGTCAACAAAACACCATTTGCGGAAAGCGTAGCTTTTCTTGTTTAATTCGAAGAAAAACGCTGGTGAAAGTCATTGATTACTGTCGGAAACCTGTATAGTATAAGTTTTGACGCTTTAAAAGTGGTAATTTCGATACGAAAGACAAAAAACGCCCAGGCTAGTCGAAAAAGTTTAAAGATGAAGAATTAGATTCATTACTCGATAAAGACCCGTGCCAAATGGAAGAAGAACTTGCAGAATAATTAGGAGTTGATCCCACAACCATTTTCAAGCGCATATACTGGGAATGATTCAAAAGCAAGGAAATTGGATTCCGCCAGAATAGTCCAAAAACTAGAAAAGCTGGCCATAATGTAGGAAACAAAAGGTTCTATTTAGGGATTTTTACCTCTTCTCTACTTCTGCCACTTCGTCTACTATAATTTACGACCACTTAGGTACATCTTCCGCTTGCACTTATTTCATAACTTTTATTTCATTTCGAAGCGTCGAGTACCACGTAGCATCTCTCCTGAAGCACGTCAGACGTCATCAAGTTTAAACTATTATAGAAAGTGCAAAAGTGAACGAATTTTAATTGTGTAAAAAGAATTCTGTCCCTGAAGGTGTGTTTCTGGAAGTTTATATTTACTTAATATTAAATGAATAATTAACTATTCAATTATCGAGTTTTTTAAGAAAGAAAAGATACCCAAAAATCTTTAAAGAACAAGGAAAAGTTAAAAACTCCATTGAATTCCAACGTGAAATGAGTTGGAGGTTGTTTATTAGATATTTTTTGCCAAAATATCAAAAAATTGGGTGCTAGATATCCCAAGTTTGGTACCTGTGTTAGTTTTTGTGTGTAAAAAATGACGCCTTGAACGCGTCATTTTTTACTTTCATCTTAAAATTTGGGAAAGTGTCGCAAACCTAAAAAAAGATTGATAAAAAATTCGGGATAATGTTACAAAATTCAACCAATTGTTTGAAAATTCGGCTGCAAAATGGGAAAAAAACTTTAAAAATCCTGTAAATTGTTGCAAAATGATAAACTTAGTTAAACAATTCGGAAAAATGTTCCAACATGTAGCAAATTGTTTACAACTTTGGGAAATTGTTGCTAAAATTAAAAAATAATGGAAAATTTCAATAAAATGTTACTAAATTGGAAAAGTAATTTTAAAACTCTGGAAATTGTTGCACAATGCAACAAATTGTTTAAAAATTCTGGAAGTTGTTGCAAATTGGTAAAAATTGTTTTAAAATGCGGGAGAAAGTTACAAAATGGAAAAAAATACTTTAAAAGTTTAGTACATTGTTGCAAGTTTTTTCAATTTTATTTAACTATGTACAACAATTACTCAAAATTAATGGAAAACATTCAACTAAAATGTATGCATTTTTTTATTTTTACAGATAATGCTTCTGACAAAATGGAAATTTTTTTCACAAAAAAAAATACTTTTTCTTACTTGTCAAAAACCAACCGCGTGATAACATAAATGTAATTATTGTCACTACTGAAGTGGAAGAGGCAAAAAAAACTTCACATACATATATTTTGCTAGAAAATTTGAAGAAACCGATTGTCAAATTGATGACAGAATTGCGAAATAGATAGCAAAAAGGCCCCAGAATCCAGTTGCAATTGTTCACAAAGTTTTGTTTCTGAAATCTGAACTTCATATTTGTAATCAGCGATCCCAAAAACCCATGTATACAGGGTTTCATAGAAATAACTCTCGTTTTTCCAAAAATACACCGCTAATTTGGAGCTGCCATTTTGTTTTTTGAAATTCGAACTTCATATTCGTGATCAGCGGTCCCGAAAACCCCGATATACCGAGTTTTGTCAAAATCGAATAATACCTTCATATTTTCGCCAGCTTTTTGGAACATTTTTCTTCTATGGCCGTAACAATTGAAACTGGACGTTGAAAGGCGAGTTTTCACCTGTGAACAACGGCGTAATCGGAAAGGTACTTTGCATCGTATCATAACTGATGATGAAAAATGAATGCTCTACGATAATCCAAAGCACAAAAAATCATGGAGGAAGCCCGATGAGCCATCAACATCCTCGTCAAAGCTCCAAGCTTATGCTGTGTATCCAGTCGGATCAGTTGGGTGTAATATATTATGAGCTGCTCCAACCCAACGAAATTATTACTGGGGAACGTTACCGACAACAACTGATGCAACTGCCGAGCTTTGAAGGAAAAACGACCGCATTATGCCAAAAACACGACAAAGTGATTTTTATCATGATAACGCTCGGCCAGCCAGAAGTTGTAAAACCCGTCAAGGAAACGCTAGAAGCGCTTGGATAGGATGTCCTACTTTAGCCGCCGTACTCACCAGACATTGCTCCTTTTTATTATCATTTGTTCTGATCGATGACGCCGGCCTGTCTGAACGGCGCTTCCATTATTATGAGGATAACAAAAAATGGGTCAATTTGTGAATAGCTTAAAAAAATGAGTCGTTCTTTCATATTTCATACGTTACCACAAAGATGGGAGAAAATAGTGGCTAGTGATGGACGAATAATCAGTTTGTAATCATTTTTTTACATTAGTTGTTTTAGAGGATTTTTTACATTTTTCTACCAAAATCATAAACTGTGGCTCTTAAATCAGCATAAATTTCTCTCCTTATCTAACAAAACTAATATAAGAAAGAAAGATAACCTTCAGAATGGACCAAGCGTATTTTTATTACTCGTAAACCTTTTTATATGTCACGCAGAAGAGGTTTTAATGAATTAATGAATAATTATGAACAGAAGGGGGAACATTAAAACTTTTATGATCTTAATCTAAAAAAAACACACTAAGGGATGGATAAAAAGTTTTTTCGTTGGACGAAAAGGAATAATTCTTATCTAATAGTGATATCTTCATCACGATTAAGTTTATATATTTTTGGAATAGGTGCAATAAACCTATTTTGAGGGGTTCTACGTATTTTGCAAAACGTAATCTCCAACTTACTATAATAGCCCAAGAGGGTGACCCAAAATTTTGACCTATCGACTAACCGTCTACCTAGTTGTTCATTCTAGCGGGCGAGTCGAATAAAAATCTTTAACGTTGATTTGGCTGTGCTCTGGAATAACCAAAATGCTACATCCAAAAATGGACTGTTGTTTAACCACTTGAATCAAGTACCACAACATTAGTTGATACTAAAAAAGTCGAGCGATAAAGTAAAATCATTAAAATTATGGACTAAAACTATTATTTCGGACATCTTTAAATGTTCTGAATCTACATTTATCATAGATACTTAAAAATATTAGGTTTTGGTGTTCATGTTTAACAAAAAACACGCACGCATATATCACCTGTTTAAAATAAATATATGCAACCGCTAAATTATAAAATTGTTTTTAATTTTTAGTAATATTGAGCAAAATTATTATTTGCAGAGGTTTTTGAAGTTCTTAATCTTGACTTGACATCAAAAAATAAACACTTGGATTGATTCAGCCGACACTTGGTGGAGATCCATAACTAGAAGTTTTGCAAGAAGTAAAACACTACTTAAATTTCCACTAAATTTTTTTGTTTTTAACACCATGACATGTTTTGCAGTACGACAGCTTCTTCAGGTGGTTTGTTACAAAATTTAAGTAGTGTTTTACTTCTTGCAAAACTTCAAAAAATAAAGTTTTATGTTCAGTTTAAAAAAAAACCTAGCTTTTAATACTCACAAGGGTGCGATGTGGTTGGTAACATGCTCTTTTAACTAAATAAATGCAACAGCTAAACAAGAATTTTTTTTCGAACAAAATTATCATGTATAGTAGTTTTTAGTGTTCCATACGGTGTCTGGCCGTCTGTCACACCCGATTTCCTCCGAAACTATCTGTCATAGAAAGTTGAAATTTGGTAATAATATAGGAATTGATGGCCTCATCAGAGCCATGTAGTTTTGAAAGTAAATTTTGACTTAAGGGGTTAGTTTTGGAGGTGAAATCGGAAGTGAAAAAAATATTTTTTTACTAGGTAATCGAGCGTGGTGTCAAATGAAAGCTTGTGAAAACACGAGTAAAATATATATATATATATATATATATATATATATATATATATATATATATATATATATAATGTAATACTTGCGCGCACTTTTCTTTGTATTATTTTTAAAAAATCGCTGTCCACCCGCCTCGAAAAGTACTTATCAAAAAATTTTGAAAAAATTCTGGAATATTCTCCACGGGGTGTAGATTGAACGAAAATTATCACCTGTAATAATTTATCTGGTATATAAATAAAAACAGGAATTTCAAGGTCATCAATTTTCAGTAAAGATTGGAAATAAACTTTGTTGAAAACTCATTTGGGGTGTGTTTTGTGAAGTCACTGATCATTTTGTACTTCCGTTACATTTTTTATTTTAAAAGCAATCAACGTACGGAACACTAATTGCGCAAGTTCAACTTGCACTTGATCGGTTATTTAAATTGCAAATTCGAATTTGATATCGAAACAAGAGGAATAGTTTACTATTTAGGAAAAAAAGGGTGCAAAATTCAGTTTTAGATGTCAATTTTGTAGATAGATTGGTTGAGTGAATACGGGGGAATGTGAGTGAATGAGTGAGTGAACGAGTGAGTGAGTGTAGAAGTTGGTGAGTGAGTGGTTATGGGGATATGTCAATAAGTGAGTGACCGAGCAAGCAAGTGAGTGAATTAGTGTAGAAGTGAGTAAGTAAGTGAGAGAGAGAGAGAAGTTTGAGGTAGGGTGCATCGATATCTAAGATCATTTATCGACGCACTGAAATACTTAAATTGAATACAGGTAGTTTGATTCATTAAGGAATTTCATTATGTTTTTAAGATTGAAGGATTAGGTTTCAGAAGAAAGTTTATCGGTTCCTTTAAGGCATATTTTTGTATAAGAAAAGATAAGTTAGTACAATTAAAAATATGAACTATGGTGAGAGGAACCTGGCAGAAACGACATATTGGGGAGGGGATTCTCTTTTAAGAAGATAGGAGTGGGTCAGATTAGTATAACTCACTGATAGCCTTCTGCAGATGGTGTTCTCTCTTTTAGATAAGAAATTTAGGTGAAATGGTGCGAATACTAGAGGTTTTGTGTGCCATAGTTTATTATCTGTCAGGAGAGTATTCCACTCAAGCAGAAAGTGATTGTTAATTATTCTGTCGAAGAGAGTTCTTAGATCATATTCGGAGACGAGTAATCCCAAGGAGGAAAATTTAATGAAGAGTGATTAAGAGGATTAATAATTAAGTTGTGTATTTAGAAATGTTTTTATTTTATGTTGCAATATAAAAGGTATGGATGGGGAGGAAGAGTGAATGTTGTTTAAATTAAGGTTTGATTTAATGTCAGGTTTAAAAAGGGAGGAAGAGGAATAATGAAGGAGGGATTAGGATCTTGACAAGGATAAAGAAGGAAGTGAGGAAGTGAGTATAGGGTATATGAATGAGTGAGTGAGTGACTAAGCGAGCGAATGAGTGAGTGAGTAAATGAGTGTGTTAGTTGGTAAGTAAGTGATTGAGTGAGTGAGTATTATGATATGTCAGTGAGTGAATATTTAAGTTAGTATGTGAGTAATTGAGTATGTGAGTGTCTGAGTGATTTGTTTACTTATTTACTATTTATTTTAACTGTTTTACATAAAATTAAAATGAAATCTTTCATTTATAAATTCTGTTTTTAATTTTCTTTATTAGAAATGTTTTATTTATTACTGATAACTTTTTCTTTTCTTTTTCGATCTTTTCGATTTGTTTTGTTCAACATTAATAAGGATTAAAAGGATTTTTTTTATTTAGCGGTTGCACATATTTATTTTAAACAACATTTTGCTACGTAGCTTAGTTAAAGGTGGTATATGCGTGTTTTTTGTTAAACATGAACACTGAAACCTAATATTTACAAGATTTTATGATAAATGTAGATTCAGAACATTTAAAGATGTCCGAAATAATAGTTTTATTACATAATTTTAATGATTATACAGTTTTACATTATTAAAATGTTTTTTTTTTTCAAATTAATACTTTTCTTGCAACTTTAAGAGTATTTTCTGAAAAGATCTCACGGTGGATGTCTTTTTTATGATTTTTTTTTTAATTCAGCATAAAAAAATACTTAAGAAAACACGTGTCTTACTTAAAAGACAAAGATTTTTTTTGTATATCTGTGATATCGAAGATAATGCACTCATGATAATTTTCATTCAATCTACACCTTATGGAGAATATTCTAGGATTCCTTAGTGTGAGACGCTCAAATTTAGTGTTTATTTTAGAAGTGCATGTTTGCAAGAAAGGAAGTTTTTTATACATAAATAGGACCTAAACGTCTGCGATTGATCTCCGAAAACTTAAGGCGTTGGACTTCAATGCAACGCTTTTCAGTAGGCCTGTTTCGATTCCGGGCCATAGGAAAAGGGAGGAAAAGGGACTGAACTATATCCTTTCAATTTTACCAGCGAAAAGGGATAAAAAGTGTGGGGCTTCATAAATATTGTACAATTTCAATAGTATTATGACGATTTTTATAGGTTTTTAATTGAATTAATGGACAAATTTTGAATATATTAGTTTATAATATAACAGGTTAAGAAGATATGGAAGGGAGTTTGAGAGGTCGCTTTGTGTTTATCTTGTTATAGATCTTTTTCAGATTTTTTTAGAGTCAACAAATGCACTCAAGCGTAAATGCACACAAGTACACAAGCAAATTAGAGCGCTAGTGTACATGTACAAAGATTTTGTAACTTAAGGGGATATACCCAGTCATCTGGAAAAAAAAAATCGATTTTTGGATTTTTACATTTTCTTTTATTATGATATCTTAAGAATATTTTCTGTAAGTTTCATAAGAATTGCGTAGAGTTTTCGGAGCAGGTAGCTAGCAGTTGCTCTCGGGTCAGCCTTTGCCAACCTTCACTCGATTTTTAATGTTTTTTAAACTTTTTCTTTTACAATATAATACAAAGAGATTTTTCAGTTGTCCTTCTTAGAAGGAACAAGGCATTCACATCCGATTTTCAAAACTGGAAGTGTGTTCAATACAGTTGTACAGTTCACTCGTAGCAGTTCGCTCGTAGCAATTCAGTCGTAGCAATTATTAAAGTTTATATTTTAATTGACTTTGTTAAATATAATGACAGCTATGGGAGTTCACTGTTGCCGAAATGCACGTGACTTCTCAGCAAAAGTAAACAAAGAACGAGTTGCCCTGGCCTGGGAGCATAGTTCCCTATTTCGCATATAGGAAAATATAGTTTCTGGAATAAAAATGTTGTAAAACATGTTTAATACGAGGCTGGTTTGAAAAGTCAGTGCAAAAATAAAAACTACTTATGTGTTTGGGGTAAACCTTTTTTTATTTTTCGACATAGTCTCCTTTTAGGCTTATACACTTCGTCCAACGATGTTCTAGTTTGTTGATCCCTTCCGAATAATAAGATTTGTCCAAGTCTGCAAAATATCCATTAGTGTCTGCAATCACCTCCTCGTTTGAATAAAATCTTTATCCCGCCAGCCATTTCTTCAAATTGGGGAACAAATAGTAGTCCGAGGGAGCCAAGTCTGGAGAATAGGGGGGATGTGAAACGAGTTGGAATCCTATTTCCATTAATTTTGCGACCACAACTGCTGAGGTGTGTGCTGGTGCGTTGTCGTGATGGAAAAGGACTTTCTTGTGGGCCAATCGCGGGCGTTTTTCTTGCAGCTCGGTTTTCAAACGGTCCAATAACGATGAATAATATTCACCTGTAATAGTTTTACCCTTTTCCAGATAGTCGATGAGGATTATCCCTTGCGAATCCCAAAAGACAGTCGCCATAACCTTTCCAGCCGAAGGAACGGTCTTCGCCTTTTTTGGTGCAGATTCCCCCTTGGTAACCCATTGTTTAGATTGTTGTTTGGTCTCAGGAGTATAGTAATGTATCCATGTTTCATCCACAGTGACGAAACGACGCTTAAAGTCCTCCGGATTCTTCTGGAACAGCTGCAAACCATCCTTGCAACACTTCACACGATTCCGTTTTTGGTCAAGTGTGAGCAATCGCGGCACCCATCTTGCGGATAGCTTTCTCATGTCCAAATGTTTATGCAAAATATTATGTACCCGTTCAGTCGAGATGCCCACAGCACTAGCAATCTCACGCACCTTAACTCTTCTGTCATCCATCACCATATTATGGATTTGACCAATGATTTCTGGAGTCGTAACCACCACAGGCCGTCCAGAACGTTCAGCGTTACTTGTGCCCATATGGCCAGTCCGAAAATTTTGAAACCACTTATAAACTGTTCTAATCGAAGGTGCAGAGTCACCATAATGTTTATCAAGCTTCTCTTTAGTCTCCTGAGGCGTTTTGCCTTTCATAAAGTAATGTTTAATCACCACACGAAATTCTTTTTCGTCCATTTCTTGAAAATCACTCGACTTCCTTGATTCACACGAATGCCAAACACAAAGAAATAGACCAATATGGCTGAAACTTGGTGTGCGTTCATTCAAGAGATGCTACTAACTAAACATGACCTCGATACGCGCCGGTGGTGCCATCTCTCGAACTTTGCACGGACTTTTCAAACCAGCCTCGTATATTGTATTTTATGTAAGTGTGTGTTTAGTTTTAGTTATAGTTATCTTTTTATATTACTAAAATAAGTTTATATGCATATGTTTCAATATTACCAGTATTTTTAGTGTTCCGTACGGAACACTTATAAGATCACTTCGGTGTCTGTCTGTCCGTCTGTCTGTCTGTCTGTCTGTCCGTCTGTCACACCCGATTTTCTCCGAAACTATTTGTCATAGAAAGTTGAAATTTGGTAATAATATAGGAATTGATGGTCTCATCAGAGCCATGCAATTTTGAAAGTTAAATTTTGACTTAAGGGGTTAGTTTTGGGGGGGTGAAATCGGAAGTGAAAAAAAAATTTTTTACTAGGTAATCGAGTGTAGTGTCAAATGAAAGCTTGTGAAAACACGAGTAAAAAATATATATATAATGTCATACTTGCACGCACTTTTCTTTGTATTATTTTTAAAAAATCGCGAAAAATCGCTGTCCACCCGCCTTATCTCGAAAAGTACTTATCAAAAAATTTTAAAAAAATTCTGGAATATTCTCCACGGGTGTAGATTGAACAAAAATTATCACGAGTGCATTACCTGTAATAATTTATCTGGTATATAAAAAAAAACAGAAATTTCAAGGTCATCAATTTTCAGTAAAGATTGGAAATAAACTTTGTTGAAAACTCATTTGGGGTGTGTTTTGTGAAGTCACTGATCATTTTATACTTCCGTTACAACATTTTTTATTTTAAAAGAAATCAACGTACGGAACACTAATTGCGCAAGTTCAACTTGCTCTTGATCGGTTATTTGTTATAAAATGAATTCTATGCAGAGATTACGCAGTTCCACATTAAAAATTACGTGTTACTAAGTATTTCCAAACCCAATTCTTAATATTCTATTTGATAAGATTAACTCTTGATATTGGATGAATGGCTATTAAATAAAAGATTAGTAGTGTCTACCTGAAGTCATTTTCTATAAGAATTTTTCGAGAGTATTTTATTTTTAGAAGAAAAATACCCTTAAAAGAGACATCAAAAGGCTAAAATATTTAATAGACTTCAGAATCTATTCGCTTGAAAACACACAATATTATCCTAAATTACGAGAGACGCAAAATCAATTTTCGCTAAAAGAAATCTCATAAATGGTAATATTCAGATTTCACAAGAGATAAAAGAAGAGATTGGCGATAAACTACATAAGGGGAGGAAAAAAAAAAGATGTAAGGTTTGGATGTATTCACTGTGAATGTTTCTACGGTATGAAAATATCAGAGAGGGTAATAAAAGACGTTAAAGATAATTGACAAACACGTCTAATATTAATTTTGTAGAAATGGTTCCCCTATGGTTTTTAATAACTTACACTATATTTTTCTCATTACATGAGAAATTTTTCACTTCTCTGAATATATTCTAGATGTCAGAGATAAACTGCAAATAAAACGCAGTGGCAATTTTACAACTTTTATGAAATATGGAGGCAAGTCATCAGGTCACGCGCTGTTTTTAAGACCCAAAATATTGAACTGATTCTTAAATTGCAGTGTAATTAACATAAATTTGACAATTATTAACCGTTTAGGCAAAAAAAATTAACCAGCAAAGAGACCATACATTTCTGAACCATTTTCGGCTTCAGCAAAGGAGTATGATATGTTCCCGTTCAATTTTTCTTGTTACTGGTAACAAAATTCCAGAGTTGTATTCGAGACTCACCTTGTTTATATCTAAACGCGATCCAAAATTAACAGTGGACTCGAAGAAAGACGACTAGAAACGATGAGTTACGATTTGGTTGAATGTGGATGTTGTCTGATTTCCAAAATTTCAAATATTCAATTATTCACCGACATTCGCTATATTATTAAAAATCTAATCTAATGAAGTAAAATTACTATTAGACAAGAAAGTCAATTAGCTTATATTTATAAGAATCGGTTGAGTATTTGCTAAATTTGTACTCTAGTAAGTTATATATAACAACAGATAAAATTAATATTAAAATTAACAAAGATAAGTGACAATACCAGTACGTATCTCTAGCCAGTTTTAATAGCAGAAAACGTGGGATCATTCCGGCTTTTAGCAGCTCTGCACGGACGAGGGTTACGGGCATTTTTCTATAAGACCGGGTTGGAAATCTCTCCAGTGTTTCCAAGGGCAGCGACACTTCTCATGGACATCTCCAGCTTCAAGGCTCCCGCATCCAATGGGCCAAGCCCATCAAGTACGTGGGCGTCCAGTTCGACCGACAACTCGTCTGGAAGGACTAGGTCTGCACTGCAACCAAGAAGGCGAAGCAACTACTGGGGAAACTCTACCCTATTCTGAATTGCTCCAGTAAGTTGCTGCCACGGACCAAGCTTTTGGTTTACAACACCATCGTGAAGGCAGGCCGCACGTACGCCTGCCCCACCTGGTGCCGCTCTCCAAAACAAGGAGAGCTCAGCTTCAAGCAGTGCAGAACAACTCCCTGAGGATGATCACGGGAGTCCCGTGGTTCATGAGGAACCGTCAAGTTCATAGGGACCTCGATGTGCCTACCGTAACAGCACACATGAGGCAAATTCAACAGAAGTTCCTCGAAAAGGCGTCCCAGCACCCCAACTCGTGCATCAGACTGCAGACTCCCACCTCACGCCAGCCGCCAGTTCCCGAGACCGTCGGACCCGCTGCTCTCGGACGAAGACGATGCCCCCCTCGCCCGCCGTGACAAGAAGATGGTCATTCTAGGTTAAGCTTAAAACAGTCCTAATTTAAGTCATTGTTACGTCCTAGTTTAAGTTAGCGTCAGTCTTAGTCTAAGGTAGTTTTAGTCTTAGTTCTAAGTCCTAGCATTAAGAAACTCATGTATATACTAAACACATTTCCTAGGTTAGGTTAGGTAGTTAGTATAGGATTCCTATTATAAGAACTTAGGTTAAGATAGAATAGGTACACATCTATTATCTGAATACTTTTTATACTTTCAAAATTGTGAGATAGAGGCACGGTCTATCTTGTATTCCAATAAAGACAATGGTATCTCCAGTGTTTTCTACTCGTTTTTACCGTACCCGTTGCAGTTTCTAATGGCTCATAGATTTAGGGGGAAAACGATGTTGTGAATGACAGTAGACAGAGTATCTACTGCTACTGATATATTCTGTTGCGTTTTTTATGTCTGGATTTGTATTATTATTATTAACCGACTTTGTTTCCACGCTCTTTACATATTCGACAAAAGCTCTTTTGATCAACAGCTTGCACTGACTTCTTAAAGAAGAAAACCCAATATTATATTCGCCACTTCGCAACATTTTAAATTTTTTGTAAGCGACAATTGATTTAACAGTGTCAGGCTTCAAACGTACTGGATAATTTCCATTAAATGACAGCATATGCTCACTTACTAACTTATTACTAGCTGAATAGAACACATTAACCATTATGTCTAAGTTGTTATCTTGTTATATATAGTCCCACTCAAGCACCAGCCTAGACCTGTTAATGGCAGCATTCTGTAGTTCAAAATTTTAATTTTTTTGTGCAGTGGTAGTCTATATGGGTTTCTGAGAAAAATGAGTTGCAGGGTCGGATTATGAATATACTCACTCACTAAACAGTCCTCACATTTATTTATATTTGATAATAAAATGTTATTACACGATTGTTACTCAATGTAAAATTGTATGGCTTATTATTATAAATGCTATTAAATTGCTTGTTATATAGAACTATGTTATTTAAGTTATCTAATTTAAAAAAATATATTTCTAGATAAATTCCGTCAGCACTAATACGTTTAGACCAGAGTTTCTTGAGTTGTTTCAATCCATCTAAAAAAAAATGTTTTTTTGAGCAACATAAATTTGAACGTTTTTGTCTAATTTATCTAATAATCTTCTGATTTTGACTCATCCTTACGTAAATCCCTCTATTAATTGTAGATCCTCTTTCCACATATTCATTAGCACAATTTCTTTGCAATACCAAAAAAAAACGGTCGCCATCAACTTTACAGGAGACGGTTAAGCTTTCGCCTTCTTTGCAGATGGGTTGCCCTTATGAATCTACTACATCGACTTCAGCTTCGTAGAAGGATTCCAATAGAACACCCATGTCTTGTCGCATGTGACAACTCGCAATTGATATCTCTCATCGTTCTCTAACGCTGCCAGATTTCTTTTCATGCCAGTTTCTGCTCTGATGTAAGGAGTTTGGCCATCATGTTCAACGTCATTTAGGTCCTCACGACCTACTGTAAAACATTTGTATTATTCATGTACACTGCTACGGGACAGACAACCATCACCGTAAATTTGTTTCATCGACTGATACACTTCGGAAATGTTTTACGACGTTTTATATAAAACTTAATATTCGCCCTTTGTTTAATGTTCACTTTTCGACCGGTAGCTAAAACACATTGTTACTTTAGATGCGATATCTCAGTTTTCATTCGCCTGATTGCCATGAAATTTAGACGTAATATCGATGAAAGATACGCCTTTCTAACGCATATTATATCCAATGAATAGCGCCACTAATATTGGTAAAAGGTAATAGAAAAGGTTTATCTTAAAAGGCTATTTCAAGATGTTGATCATCTTGAGAGAATCAATAGGGAAACATGTGAAGCTATAACTCCTGACGTAAGTAGAGATGTATTAAAAGATTTTTCTCGAAGAACAATCATCTGTTTAGAAAGGGACGGTGGATACATTGAAGCACTTGCGCAATAAAGTTAGAATTAATCCATATATATGTTCAGTTTTTATGTTATGTTTTTAACAAAAATATGATACAATCAAAATCAGTACACTAGTTTTTAATTAATTTCGTTTTCCTTTATTCAATAAATAACACTGGTCAACAAAAAAAAAGAAAATTGCTTGTTTCCTGTGATTTTTTTTTTGTTTCTATCTCAAATTGACGCGTATTTTTTAAATATGGCAACAATTTTTCTCTAACAGCTTTTATTTTTGAGTTATAGCTAACTACCCTCATTTACTATTTTTACTTAGATTTTCGTTTTTTATTGGACACTAAAATATATTTTGTTGTTGTTTTAGATATGGCTTCGTCAAGAAGATGTTGTGTGCTTAATCCCGATTGTTTTTGCTATATTTGTGGTGAATATATATTTGCAAAATATCGAAAACCTATACCGGACTTTGTGAAAACTGCGTATCATCAATACTTTAAAATAAAATTGTGTAATCAGGACAAGCCATGGGTTCCTCATATTGTATGTCAGAAATGTGTGGTATGTCTACGGTTATGTATGTTCGTAACACCCATGATTTGGCGAGAACCTCGAAACCATCATGACGATTGCTACTTCTGCGTTGTGAAAATAAACGGAATTAACCCTGGAAATCGATGTAAGTGGTCATATCCTAACTTATCTTCTGCTCAACGACCTCAATTAAAATCACAAGAGGTACAATCCAGCACATCTAAATCTTCTGATGATCCAAATCTCTGTGAACCCGAACGAAATACTTCAAGGGAAGACTCTGATTCAGACTACAAATGTAGCCTTTCAGAACCTCAACCATTTAATCAGAAAGAACTAAATGACTTAGTAAGAGATCTGAACTTACCAAAAGAAGCTTCTGAAATTTTAGCATCTCGTTTAAAAAAAAAAAATTTGCTTACTCCGGAAACCAACATTACATTTTATCGTACCCGAGAAAAAAATCTGTTACCGTATTTTTCTCAAGAGAAGGATTTAGTTTTTTTGTAACGATGTTGGTGGTATTTTGCAGCAGATGGGATTAAAACAGTACCAACCTAGTGATTGGCGTCTTTTCATAGACAGCAGCAAAAGAAGTTTAAAGTGTGTTTTGCTTCATAACGGTAACAAGTACGGATCTATACCTATTGCACATTCGACGACTTTAAAAGAAGAATACGTAAATGTTTCTAAGGTTATGGAAGAAATTAAGTATCAAGACCACAAATGGGTCATTTGTGTTGATCTGAAAATGGTTAACTTTCTTTTAGGTCAACAAGGGGGGTACACAAAGTTCCTTTGTTTAATGTGTCTCTGGGATAGTCGTGACAAACAACACCATTGGTCACAAAAAGTTTGGCCAGTGCGGGAAGAGCTAAAAGTTGGTACGAAAAATGTTATAAACGTGCCTTTAGTTAGCCGAGACCGCATCATACTTCCACCACTTCATATTAAACTCGGCATAATGAAACAGTTTGTGAAGGCGCTTGACAAAAGTGGCAAATGTTTTAATTTTCTTTCACGCAAGTTTCCAGGATTAAGTTCAGAAAAATTGAAAGCTGGTATTTTTGATGGGCCACAGATTAGGCAACTCGTGAAAGATCCTAATTTTATCAAATCAATGACTAAAGTCGAATCCAAAGCTTGGAATTCATTTGTTTTGGTTATGAGTAGCTTCCTAGGCAAAAAGAAATCTGACGACCATGTCGAGCTTGTTGAGTGCATGCTATCGAACTTGCAAGAGCTAGGGTGCAACATGAGCATAAAAATCCACTTCCTGCACTCGCATTTAGACCGATTTCCACAAAATCTGGGTGATTTTAGTGAGGAGCAGGGTGAAAGATTTCATCAGGATCTTCGGACAATGGAAGAGCGTTATCAGGGGCGGTGGGACTCACATATGATGGCAGACTACTGCTGGAGTTTGCAACGAGCTCTACCTAAAGTCGTTCATTCAGGGAAATCTTATAAAAGATCATTTGCTAGTGTTCAATAGAAATTTTCTTAACATATGTATTATTTTTTTGTATTTTTTTGACAAAATAATAAAACTGTATATTTCAAAAGGTAAAGCTGTTAGCAATCTCCCAGTATTTTTTTCATAGTCAGGGCCATAGAAATACCCAATAACAGAAAAAAAAATAAAGGAAACAAGACTTGTGTTGACCAGTGTAATCCGACAATTACTGACATGTTTACTGAAGTTTTTTTTTGATTTTTAACTAGGAAGGCCACGTGATCCAGACCTTTTTTTGTAATAAATAAGATAAGATATATATATATATATATATATATATATATATATATATATATATATATATATATATATATATATATAAACTGCTAAATAAATAATTTAAAAGATTGACTTTTTAATATTATTTTTAAAAAAGTAAAACAAAATAATATCTTTTTTAAAGGGAATGGCCCAAAGGGAAAAAAATTTACATCAAAAGATGATAAAACGATTGAAAAAATTTGTAGTAAAAACTTAAATATTTTGTTTAATTGATCACAATTTTCTTATGCATAATATACACATTCTTAAATTACAATTCATAATTTCATGGTATCCGCAAGTTGAAAAAAAAAATTGAATAATAATTTATATTATAGAATTGTTATATTAAAAACTTTTTACTAGAAAAAAAATTATTATATATATATATATATATATATATATATATATATATATATATATATATATATATATATATATATATATATATATATATATATATATATATATATATATATATATATATATATATATATATATATAAATATTTGATTTTTCATACCTGTACATATATTTCTTTATATTTATTGAAGTATATTTATGAATTTGATACTAATAAAAAAAAATACGAACTTACTTCGGCTACTGCTGTTAAGAATTTTCCACCTTGATACAGAGTGAGTATCAGAATTGTCACATTTTTAACAATTATTTTCTTATTTTTTACTAGAATACACAACACAGTAATAATAGACCACTTTTTCGAAATTTCCCCTCAGGCTCTGAAAACTAGGAAACCGGCGTGAAAATCACGATTTTTCCGTAAAAATCGGCAACAGACCGCACGCCCTGTCACCGTAGATCGCACTGCCCATATTTCTGCAACATTGCACCGATAGAGGCAGGTCGCGGAAAACGCCGAACGATTCCGGAAATGGACGAGTTAAAATATTTAAAAAATTATGTAAAAGTCGGGGATTTTTGTGATTTATTTACTGGTTGTAGGTTAAATAGGCTGATTTGGGATAGCTTTGGGTAAAAGGTGAAAGAGAGTGAGCAATAATCCAGCAAATTTACATGAGAACGAGCAAAGTATTGCTATGAATATCATAATTAAACTCTTTTTACATTAAGTGTTTTGGAAATCGCTTAATATTTACGTTTAAGCCCTTATACCACCAGGAACTGTGGAAACATAGTAAAAAATAGCAGGTCACTATAACTAACCAGAAAATCTCCTCCGAAAATTTGTAGTTTTTCAACATCTACGCCAATGGTTATAAGGCAACAGAAACATCACACGATTGGCATCAATTTTGACGATGCCTGAATTGTTGCAACAAATAAAAGAATTTTCACCTTCTTTTGTATAAAAGAAAACTGATGCTAACGAAACAAATGCCTTCTGAAACTCAGTGTTTTAAAAGAAATGATTTACTTACGTAATGTACGTTTTGAGCTCTCAATAAATGTTAACAGGCTGCATCGGTAGACAAGTAGTTTTTTGGACGTAGAATACAGTAAAAAAAGTTTGCTAAAGTTTGATGTACGCTAAGCCACAAAATCCAAAATAAAATGAAAATTTTAGTTTTTCGGTAATATCCCGAAAAATGAAAAAAAAATATCGAAAAATTAATAGCACCAAGTGAAAGAGCGAGAAATTTTACAAAAAAATAATATAAAGACTTTTTTCCAGATTTTTTTTTTATTTAATTAGCGTGAGAATTTATTAAAAAAACCGGTCAAGTGCAAGTTGAACTTGCACAATTAGTGTTCCGTACGTTGATTGTTTTTGAAATAAAAAGTTTTGTTAGGGTGGTATAAAATGATTAGTGACTTCACAAAACACACCCAAATGAGTTTTCAACAAAGTTTGTTTCCAATCTTTACTGAAAACTGGTGTCCTTGAAATATTGTTTTTTTTTTTATACCAGATAAATTATTAAAGGTAATGATAATTTTCGTTCAATCTATACCCCGTGGAGAATATTCCAGGGTTTTTTCAAAATTTTTTTGGTCAGTACTTTTCGAGATAAGGTAGGGGACAGCGATTTTTCGCGATTTTTTAAAAATAATACAAAGAAAAGTGAGCGCAAGTATTACATTATATATATATTTTTTACTCGTGTTTTCACAAGCTTTCATTTGACACCACACTCGATTACCTAGTAAAATTTTTTTTTCATTTCCGATTTCACCCCCCAAAACTACCCCTTAAGTCAAAATTTAATTTTCAAAACTACATGGCTCTGATCAGGCCATCAATTCCTATATTGCCACCAAATTTCAACTTTCTATGACAAGTAGTTTCGGAGAAAATCGGGTGTGACAGACGGACAGACGGACAGACAGACGGACAGACACCGAAGTGATTTTATAAGTGTTCCGTACGGAACACTAAAAATGGGATAGGTTAATCGATATTAATTGTTTTCAGATTGTAAAAAAAATAATAGATAGGTTTTTGAAGAGGAGACTTTCAGCTTGCCGATGATACTAATAATTTTTATATTTGTTGCTTTATAATTTTTAAAGCTTAAAACGAAATTTTTGCTTGCATGATTTTAATGGCCATATAGTAAATTACAAATATTTAATAAAATATAGTATTTAAAAAAAAATCCATTATTATACCTTAAGTTTCAATATAAGAATAATTAAAAATACCTATATTGTCTGTGTTATTTAAAAATTGAGTTTAAAATGCGAAAATTTGCCTGCTGTAGTGCACCGCCGGCAATTTTACGTTCAAAGCAAAAAAAGTCAGGCAATTTTTTTTAATTTTCTTTAGTTACAGTTATAAAATATACTTGATATCAGAAAATCATTAACAACTTAAGAAAACTGTCTCTTTTTTGTAATTTTGCTCTTAAAAAAGTGTTTATGATAAACGTATTTTTTACTTATTACACAGGGCAACAAAAAATATTTTTGTTTTGGTGCCTGGGATTTTAGAGCTGATTTTAACTATATTTGGGACGCTAAATCTATACATGCAATCCGTTTTTCTCTATCAGCTCTACTTTTTTAGATACATCAACTTATCTACCAATGTGGTTTTTATTCAGTATATTCATTTATGAGAGTTCTAAAATTATTATATATTCATTAATGTAGGTACAATGGTTTTATTGTCAGTCTGTAATTGAGTAAATTCCAGGTAAATCTATAAATAGTGGAACCATTGCCTATCAGGTACCTGAACTGACCCTTTTCATCACCTAACTCGGGTAAGTCTCGTCAGTTTGTGCGTTCTTACTAATGAGAGTAGATCGAATTCGGCGTGTTATTTTATGTTAAGAAAAGAGTGTTTTTTTGAACAGAATTAAAATGAGTTCAGGTTCCAGTTCAAGAAGAAGTTGTGTAAATCAACCTGATGTGTTTTGCTATATATGCGGAGAATACATGTTTCAACAAAACAGACAAACTATTACTGACTTTGTAAAGCGAGCGTATCTTGGATACTTTGGAGTTAAGCTTGGTGATCAGGACAAAACGTGGGCCCCGCATCTCGTATGTAAAACTTGTACAGAGCATTTACGGCAGTGGACTACCGGGAAAAGAAAATGTCTAAAATTCGGCGTACCAATGGTTTGGAGAGAACCAAAAAACCACTTCAATGATTGTTATTTCTGTTTAGTAAATACTAATGGAATCAATCGAAATAACCGCAGTAAGTGGACATATCCCAATTTAGACTCGGCAATACGCCCTATCCCGCACTCAGATGAAATACCGATTCCAACATTTCATCAGCTACCACATATCTCTGATGACGAATATTTTCCCTCTGATCGCTCTTCTGATGCTAATAAAAGTTCTGATGCTAATCAAACTAACAGTGACTATGAGGGGACGTCATCAGTTCCTCAACGCTTCAATCAAAATGAATTAAATGATCTCACCAGGGATCTCAATTTATCGAAAAAAGCTTCTGAAGTACTGGGTTCTAGGTTGAACGACAAAAATTTACTGGAACAAGGAACCAAAATTACCTTTTACCGTACAAGAGAAAAAGATCTGCTACCATTCTTTTCTCAAGAAGACAATCTTGTATTTTGTCACGAAATTAGGGGACTCATGAAAGAAATGAGACTTTCTGAATATATTCCAGATGATTGGCGCCTATTTATTGACAGTTCAAAGCGAAGTTTAAAATGTGTCCTTCTACATGATGGGAATAAATATGGTTCAATACCACTAGCTCACTCAACGAAACTGAAAGAAGAATATAATACCATAGCTTTGGTCTTGCAGAAGATAAAGTATTACGAACATCAATGGATGATTTGTGTAGACTTAAAAATGGTAAACTTTATTCTTGGGCAGCAAAGTGGTTACACGAAATATCCGTGTTTCTTGTGCCTCTGGGATAGTAGGGACAAAACACACCACTGGGTTAGAAAAGATTGGCCTCAGAGAGAAAACATGGACGTTGGGGAAAAGAATGTCATTAACGACGCTTTGGTTGAAAGAGAAAAAATCATACTTCCTCCGTTACATATAAAGTTGGGCTTAATGAAGCAATTTGTAAAGGCTCTTGATAAGAACGGGTCTTGTTTTGCATATATAGGGGTAAAAATGCATCAGTTGAGCACAGAAAAACTCAAAGCAGGGATATTTGACGGCCCACAAATAAGACAATTAATTAAGGATCCTGCCTTCATAAATTCAATGAATCAAGTTGAACGAGAAGCTTGGACATCATTTGTTGCAGTTGTAGAAAATTTTCTAGGCAAACATAAAGCTCAAAACTATGTTGAAATGGTTAACAAGATGCTTAATAGTTTCAAATCCTTAGGGTGAAATATGAGTATTAAAATACACTATTTACACAGCCACTTAGACCGTTTTCCAGAAAATTTAGGAGACATGAGGGAGGAACAAGGTGAAAGATTTCACCAAGATATTAACGTTATGGAGGGCTACCAAGGAAGATGGGACATGCACATGATGGCAGATTACTGCTGGAGTTTAAAAAGGGACTGTTTAAAAAAACATTCAAGAATGTCGCGAAAAAGAAGCTTTCCAAGTGTTGAGTGACTATTTCATTTCTTCAATGTTTTTTTTTGTTTGTAAGTACGACATAATATTGTATTTTGTATAACTAAAATAAAAATTTCGTATCTACTTTTGTTTACTACACTTACGGATTTGAGTTACAATAATGTAACTTATATTTCTCTAAAATTGTATATCTTAAAAATTTGAGCTCCTAGGTACAAATGAATACGTTATTTGAATTCAGGACATCAAATTGATATAGAATCAGCTCAAAAAACCTCGACACCAAAACAGCTGTTCCCCTGTGTTATTAATCATACAACTTAAACTTAAAATAAAAAAACTTTCAAGGTGAGAAAAGAAAGATAACAGTCTAAGCTAAAGTATCTATATTTCATTTAAATATCCATGTACAAAGAAAACAGGTACTGAAAACACAAAAATTCTAAATTACTCGAAGAAATTTAATGAATTACGTACTCTCTGGCCGTCATATTGGATCCGCCATTTTGATTTTTTTCATCGGATTCTTAATCATCACCCCAAGAACCCCTTAGCAGTCAATTTTAATATATTTAGCGTTATACGGAAACGTTAATTTAATCATAAATGAGGTTGGAAGCATGATTCCCACTACAACTGAAGAGGTTAAACCAGTTATTTTGTTTTAAATATATTTTTTTTAAAATTACAGTAAAATTTAAAAAAAAAAATCTATATACTATTTTTTTTGTAAAATTTTCCGTTCTTTCACGTGATGCCATTAATTTTTCGATATTTTTTTTATTTTTCAAAATATTTGCGAAAAACCGTTTTGTTTTTGCCACCCAGAAGCTAAACATTTCTCTTTGTTCAAAAGTCAAAAATAGCGTTACTCACACAGCTCTAACTCGCAAACTAAGGGACAAAATGTCATGAAAATGTTACATGAATCTGTTGAGAGTTGACGTTAACCGAAAATGGTATAGTTTTTTTTTGTTGTGTGCTGCAATATAGTATTAGATATAAATAGTTAAATAGAATACATAAATACAACTTTTTGTTGCTACATAAATCTTTCCACTAATTACCATTAGCAACAATATACCCAATATCCTAGACATTCCACTCGTGAATATGCTATTGTATTCTGTAAGCCACCATTTTGGCAGAGCGAGTACATTAATTAGGGAGTCACACATTAGCGCCAAACATTTGTCTTTGGTCTTAGCCCGAATTATGTACCCGATGGCGTATATTTAATAGTTCAGTGAATTTTACGCATAAAGTTTGAAGGGACATTGTAAAGTGATTATATGCTGACAGAATTCGTCTCATTTATGAAAAGAATAAAGCCCGGTTGTTTGCTCGCACACATAATTCCAAAATAAATACTGAAATCTGACATTCTTATTCATTTTTCTCGACATACTCTTTCTGGTAAAATTGAAAATAATAAAATAAATTATATAATTTTCATACACGAGGTTGAATTGAAAAATCTTGTATAAAACAAAGTAAATAACACTTTTTTACAAGAACCAAAATTTATTTCTCACCATAATCTCCACTGAGCTCTTTACATTTGGTCCAGCGAGAGTTAAAAAAAAAAAAAATTGTAATTATACATAATTTTTACGGTTAGGAAAAAAGTGACTTGGGGCTAAATTGGGGAATAGGGTGGGTAGGCAGCTATTTCCCAGCTCGCACACTTTTGCCATACTCATCATACATTACTTCGATAGTTACCAACAAAGAACTGGGCGTTGCATCTGTTTGAAACTTTGAACACAACCTGTAGTAGACATATTAATCTACCCTTATATATATATATATATATATATATATATATATATATATATATATATATATATATATATATATATATAATTTACCTGGAAAAAATTAACGCAACAATATATTAAATCATACCCTGTTGAAAAAAACTTATTCGGATACTTTTATGTACCAGATTTCTCTATAATCGAATTAAAAAAATTAATAACAAAACTGAAATTATGGACACACTAGTAGCAAAATTAATGGTGTAACTGGAACACTAGTAGCGTGTGTTGCCTCCTCTACTTCGGATGACAGCGTTTATGCGCCTAGGCATGCTTCTAATTAAATTTAGGATAAAATCTTGAGGAATTTGCTCCCATTCTGTGATAACTGCATTTTCAAGTTCCCTCAGGTTTCTAGGTGCTGGTATATGACGTTTCATATTTTTCTTAAGGTGATCCCATACATGTTCTATCGGATTCAGATCCGGGCTTTTTGGTGGCCATTGCATAATCGGTACATCAACTTGATTAAGATAATCGAGTACCTCCCTAGCCACGTGAGGTCGAGAATTGTCTTGCATAAACAGGAAATTGGGCCCCACAAAATGACCGAAAGGCATCACATGTTCTATTACAATATTCTCAAGATAGTAGTCAGCATTCATGGATCTCGTAGGGATAGGAACTAACTCTGTACGACATCAAAGTAGATGCCACCCCAGAACATAACAGAGCCACCGCCGAATGGAATCCTTGCAGAGATATTGCAAGGAGCAAACCTCTCTCCTGGTCTTCGCCATACTCGCTCACGACCATCTAGATGTTTTAGACTAACCCTAGTTTAATCTGTGAAGAAAATTTGTTTCCAATCATCCACAGACCAGTTTTCATGATTTCGAGCAAAACGTAACCTGGCAACTCTGTTTTCTCTAGTAAGCAAGGGCGCAGTGGCTGGTCTCCTACTGTTTAATCCAGCTTCATTTAACCATCTTCTAACTGTTTTAGAAGAAATTGTGACATTGCGAACAGCTTCGAGTTCGTTTCTTATTATAGAACTAGTGACAGTCCTGTTTCTTAAAGCATATTGTCTTATAAAACGTTCATCTAGGTCGCTAGTGCATCGTTTTCGCCCTTGCCCTAGCCTTCTAGAATAAGTTCCTACTTCATTCAAGCGTCTTACCATACGACTTATTGTGGAACGATGTTTGCCTAACAAATTGACAACATAACTCTGACAATATCCCTCGTCCAATAAAACTGAGGCTCGCACTACCTCGTGTTCAGTTAAATTCCTTGTTCGATTCATTTTTTTAATTCTTTAGGGTCAAAAATAAAATAGTCCACCACAAAAACGTATTACTTTGAAAAAGGGAACAAACATACAGCCACTCGTCAGCTTTGCCTAGACCACAACATAAGTAAAGGTATCTTAAGTCGTATACTAAATGAAGGAAAATTGCATCCATACAAATCCATTCTATTACAAGAATTATCTGAAGATGACTACGATAGACGCGTTGAATTTTGTAAGGTCATGATGGAACGAATCAATAATGATCCTAACCTAATTCATAATATTGTTTTTTCTGACGGCCTTTTATCTCAACGGAAGAGTTAACAGGCAAACTGCCGGTACTGGTCTACTAAGAATCCCTACTGGATAATCGACAGTCATTCTCAAAGATCACAAAAGATAAACGTGTGGGCAGGGATTTGTGGACGTCACATCATTGGTCCCTTTTTATCGATGGAAATCTTACAGCACAGCGGTATTTACAGTTACTCCGAGAGTAAGTTATTCCATCTTGTGCAGGTCAATAATTTGGATTCCCTAACAGGAATCTGTTGTATCAACGGGATGGAGTACCTCCTCACTATGAAATCAATGTTCGTAGACATTTGGATGCGATTTTTCTTAATCGATGGATAGGCAGAAGGGGTGCTGTAGAATGGCCTGCAAGGAGTCCCAACCTTACGCCACTCTTTTTTTTTATGGGGTCATTTCAAAACCAAAGTTTACTGAAGTCGACCTGAAACTGTAGAAGATTTACAACAAAGAATTGAATATGAAGTAGCACAGACCACCCCGAATTCTCTGCAAAACTCTGTTCAGGCTGTTTTTGACAGATTGGGTCACTGCCTCGCTGTTAACGGTAGACATTTTGAGCATTTATTACCTTAAAAATAAACCTGGAGTATTTATTAACAGTTTTTTTGTCTTTTTTTTATTTTAAATTTGAAAAGACAATAATTCCAAAACAGTTTAATTTAGACATATGGTATGTTAGAGAAATAATGTCTAGAATTTTTAGAAGGACTCAAAAATAAAATAATATACAAATTTTGGATTGTTGTAGCTTCTACTTGATGGAAATTCATTATAAATATATAATAAAAGACTGTTTCTAGTCAATTTCCACTGGTTTATTTAAATTGCGATGACGTGTTTCACTGTCGATGCAGCTTCTTCAGATCTACATTTTACACTGTCAAGTTAGGTTTAATATTCACAGTTTTATATAATTTCTTAATTATAATATTACACCTAATTAAATTACATTGATAGTATTGGAAAATCCACACAGACTTGGAGTTAAGAGAATAAATTCAATAATGGTGAATTGCTTAAATCTACCTGGTCGTTGAGCAAAGTACCTGTAGTCCTTAATCGATTTATTTGCATAGTCTCTAAAAGGTTTAGTTTTAAACCTTTTTGTTGGGTGTGTAAAATTTTGAAATTCTTGTTAAATGTGTGATTTTCTGTTAATAGATGATTAGCATATGTTGAATTAGATTTTCTCTGGATGAAACTTTTTTCGTGTTCTGTAATTCTTTGTCTAAATGTACGTCCAGTTTGTCCGATGTATGTTTTAGGACATGACCCACATGTTAATTGATAAATCCCTGATTTGTTGTCTTTATTGATTTGTGGTTTGTAGTTTTTAAGGTATTTCCCTATAGTATTGTTAGTCTTGTACGCTATGTTGATATTTTTTTGATTTAAAAATTTCCCCAGTTTTTCCGTTGGTTTGCCGAAATAGGTTAAGCATTTAAAACTGGTATTTCTGTCCTTAAAACGTGGGTATATTTCTGAGATAGCCTTGTTTCTAAGTTTTTTCTTAACGATACTATTGATTAAAGTAACCGAATAACCGTTGTTAACGGCTACTTGTTTTATGTAGTTTAATTCTTTAGTAAAATTTTCTTCTGATAAGGGGATATTAGTTAGTCTATGTATAAAACTATGATAAGCGGCAAGTTTATGATGGTTAGGGTGATGAGAACTATTGTGAATTGTGGTATCTGTATGACAAGGTTTGTGATGTATTGCAAATTCATGTTTTTTCCTGGCTTTACTGATTATTAAGTCTAGGAAATTGATTTTCCCTTCGACTTCTTCTTCCATTGTAAAACTGATATTTCTATGTAAAGAATTAATATACTGTAAAAAGTGAGTTAATTGTCTGTCCGTACCTGTAAAGCATACAATTATATCGTCTACGTATCGATACCAGTATAGGCAATTACTACTATTGTTGTTATGGTTGTTAAATATCATTGTTTCAATACTGTCCATGAAAATTTCGGCAAGTAATGGACTTAATGGACTCCCCATAATTAACCCTTCCTTACTATTGTAGAATGTATTGTTAAATGAAAAATAATTTTGTCTTAGGCAAGTTCTTAATAAATTAATTATGTCCATTTTTATAACTTCATTTACTTTGTTTTTTGTTAATAGGTTCTCTATTAAAATTATTGTTTCGTCTGGAGGAACACTTGGAAATAAGTTTTTGACATCGAAAGAGACTAATTTAGAATTGTCTGGAATTGTTATATTCTTAACTTTATTCACGAGTTCGTATGAGTTTTTGATACTATATTTAGGTTCAAATTTGGTATGATATTTGATTAAATCAATTAAAAAGGATGACGTCTTATAAGCTGGAGCAGGCATGTAGGAAACAACTGGTCTGATTGGGTGGTCAAGTTTGTGTAGTTTTATGAGTGAATAAAGTTGTGGGATTTAGGGATTCATATTTATCAATTTAATTTTATCTTTATCGTGAATGATACTTTTAGCCTGTTCAATTTGTTGTTTTATTTCTCTTTGAAAAATATTTGTTGGATCTTTATTTAAAATTTCGTACTTTCCTGTTTTGAAAAAATCTAACGTTTTATTAATATAGTCGATTTTGTCTATTGCTATTACTGTGTTACCTTTGTCTGCTTTGGTAAAGATTACATCATTTTGTTTTGCTTTACTCTGAATTGTTTTTATTGTCCTTAAGTCTTGGTTGATGTTGTTAGTGTTAGATATGAATTCTTTTTTAATAATTTCGGCTGTTGATTTTGATATGTTGTTAGGACTATCTTTCAAGGCAATCTCAGTATCAATACCTAATGTCTCCGATTCTTTGATATTGAAGTTAGTTTGAATATTGTGTTTGAAACCTTTTGTTAGAAGATTTTTTTCCCTGTCCGAAAAAGGTGTATTAGAAATGTTAATAAATCGATTAAAGAATTGATGATCAGTAAAAAATTCTTTTTCTTTCTTATTTTGTGTTGTTATACGTTTTTGTTGAATGAGATACTGTAATTTATTGTATTGTTTCAAATATTTTTTATGTATTATTGTTTTTACTTTTTCACGTGTATTCGAATCTAAGACCACAAATTCTATAAAATTTAGTTTAAATAATAATTCTGTGTGGATTACCTTCAGATATATGTTATATGAGTCTCTAATGCTATACTGGATTTTTCTCTCTGTGTATATCCATTTTCTTTTGGCGAGTATAACTGCTTCTTTGGCTGCTTTGCTGGTGTTGTTAGTTTTCAGATTTATATACTTAGGTGTAACTTGGTTTTGGAGGCACTGATTGAAAAACCAAATATTTTGCGTAGTTGTTGCACATTTTAGAAGTAACTTGAAGTAGTTTGAATACCCACGTTTTAAAGACAGAAATACCACTTTTAAATGCTTAACCTATTTCGGCAAACCAACGGAAAAACTGGGGAAATTTTTAAATCAAAAAAAATATCAACATAGCGTATAAGACTAACAATACTATAAGGGAAATACCTTAAAAACTACAAACCACAAATCAATAAAGACAACAAATCAGGGGTTTATCAATTAACATGTGGGTCATGTCCTAAAACATACATCGGACAAACTGGACGTACATTTAGACAAAGAATTACAGAACACGAAAAAAGTTTCATCCATAGAAAATCTAATTCAACTATGCTAATCATCTTTTAACAGAAAATCACACATTTAACAAGAATTTCAAAATTTTACACACCCAACAAAAAGGTTTAAAACTAAACCTTTTAGAGACTATGCAAATAAATCGATTAAGGACTACAGGTACTTTGCTCAACGACCAGGTAGATTTAAGCAATTCACTATTATTGAATTTATTCTCTTAACTCCAAATCTGTGTGGATTTTCCAATACTATCAATGTAATTTAATTAGGTGTAATATTATAATTAAGAAATTATATAAAACTGTGAATATTAAACCTAACTTGACAGTGTAAAATGTAGATCTGAAGAAGCTGCATCGACAGCGAAACGCGTCATCGCAATTTAAATAAACCAGTGGAAATTGACTAGAAACAGTCTTTTATTATATATTTAATATACAAAGCTTTCTATTTAAAAATAACCGGTCAAGTGCAAGTTGACTTGCGCAATTAGTGTTCCGTACGTTGATTTCTTTTCAAATAAAAAATTTTGTTACAGAGGTATAAAATGATCAGTGACTTCACAAAACACACCTAAAATGAGTTTTCAACAAAGTTTGTTTCCAATCTTTACTGAAATCTGATGATCTTGAAATTTTTGTTTTTTTATATACCAGATAAATTATTAAAGGTAATGCACTCGTGATAATTTTCGTTCAATCTACACCCCGTGGAGGATATTCCAGAATTTTTTTAAAATTTTTTGATAAGTACTTTTCGAGACAAGGCGGGTGGACAGACAGACAAATAATACAAAGAAAAGTGCGCGCAAGTATTACATTATATATATATTTTTTACTCGTGTTTTCACAAGCTTTCATTTGACACCACACTCGATTACCTAGTAAAAATTTTTTTTTTCACTTCCGATTTCACCCCCCAAAACTAACCTCTAAATTTAACTTTCAAAACTACATGGCTCCGATGAGGCCATCAATTCCTATATTATTACCAAATTTCAACTTTCTATGACAAACAGTTTCGGAGAAAATCGGGTATGATAGACGGACAGACGGATAGACGGACAGACGGACAGACGGACGGACGGACAGACAGACAGACAGACAAACAGACAGACGGACAGACACCGAAGTGATCTTATAAGTGTTCCGTACGGAATACTAAAAATCAAGATGGCGTAATTTCTTCGAACTGACAGTTCAAAATATTTTATTGTCACCGTCACACCCTATAACTTTTATTTATACATTTTTTTTGATACACTGTTTAATAAATGCTGTGGAATCATTATTCCATACATATGAGGCACTCTGTATATCAACTACATGGATGTAATTTATAGCTTTAACGTACAATGTCTTAGAATAAAGCAGTGTTAAAACGATAGAAATTTAATAGACGACGTGCTAAGGATAATTTCGTTGGCAAAATTAATATACCACCTCTTCTTCGTCTCAACATCGTCTACGCTTCTAGTAGATCGATATGACCCTAAACAATTCTAGGACCTTCTCTTTTATTGAAGGATTATGAGTTGTCATTGTCATTGTCTTTATTGAATTTAAGTTAGGCTATGCCTCTTACTTACATTTATGATAGCTTATATTCCTATACTACTTAACCTAGGTTCTATACAGTAATCCTAATTAACTTAACCTAGGACATTGGGTTTTAATTACATTGGTTGACTAATCTAACTTAACTAGAGCTTAATTCTAAACTAATCTAGAACTTAATTCTAAACTTAATCTAGGTTACAATCTTCATGGAGGTGGGGGAGGGCCATCGTCTTCGTCGGATATGGGGTCAGAAGGTCTTGGATAGTGATGGCGGGCGTTGGCGGGCACGTGGAATGCGCTCCTTATGGTGGCGTTTGGGTGTTGTAGCGCCTTTGCGAAGAACTTGATGTTGGTGGACCTCATGTGTGCCTTGATTGTTGGCACACCGAGGTCTCTATGCAATTGACGGTTTCGAACGAACCATGGGGCTCCCGTGATCATCCTCAGGGCCTTGTTCTGTACTGCCTGAAGTTGAGCTCTGCGTGTCTTGGTGAGTTTAGACCAAGTAGGGCAGGCGTATGTGAGTCCTGCCCTCACGATGGTTTTATAAATTAGCAGCTTGATTTTTGGTTGCAACTTACTGGACCGGCTGATGATTGGGTACAGCTTGCCCAGTAGTTGCTTGGCTTTCCTTGAGGCAGCACAGACCTGGTCTTTCCAGATGAGGTGTTTGTCATACTGGATTCCCAGGTACTTGATGGATGGTTGCCCATTGGATGCGGGATCCCTGGAGCTGGAGTTGTCCATAAGAAGTGCCGTTGCCTTTGGCGAAGACGATGGCCTGTGTCTTACATGGTTTTAGATCTTCCATCGGTCGAACCAGGAGGCGAGGACGTTCAGGTGGCGCTGCAATCTACTGGTGATGATTCTGTAGCTGCTGGATTCTGCTATGATGGCTGTGTCGTCAGCATACAGGAGTAGGGTAAGGATTATGAGAGTGAAAAATTGGCTGGCAGACAGAAAGACACTGAATTCACATTATAAGTGTGCTGTTTTCTATATTTTGGTATGAATCAATGGTAACGATAAAAATTACCAGTACACTACTGTTGAAAATTCAATTAAGCAAAAAATCCGTCTAACAAACTACTAGCGTGACCCTAATCGGATAGAACCCTTCGACCGTGAAACTTGACGGAATATGTTTACCCAAAATGATCGTAAATACACCACTAATCAGGTTATTGTTAGTGGTTACAAAGCTTTGTTAATAACCACATCTTTTGGGAATATTAGCTCTAGTAAATATAATAATATACATAATAGATACGTATGGACACTGTTCTGTAAGTTAGCCTTTTAAAAAAAAAGTTCTAAATCGCTTTTTAACAACTAAATTGTCTACCCTTTTTTTTACACTACCTGTTTTATATATATTATTTCAGATATAATCGCGATGGTATTTTTGCCGCTGTAGCGTGCGGTCTACCAAAAAATAAAAAATTTGAGATCTACCCTGCTGTAAATTGCTATACAATCAATAATCAGACAGATAAGTGCTTCTCGACGAATTCAAATAAAATTTGAGGTTGGATTTGCAAAATTGATCAATAATGATTTTTATTACAAATATATTTACAACTTATATCTAGAAACAGGGAGGCTATATCCTTGAGAAAAATGCTCTTCTGATGCTACAAGAAAACGGTCTCACGGTGGTCATCTTCATTCACGTATTGAGTAAAATGGGGTTAAAACCTTAATATCATCCAGGATAAGATTGGTTCAGATGTGATTGGAAAGATGGATTGCTACTTTTTATAAATGTTAACCGAAAAAAATAAAAGCACTATTACTTATAACGATGTTTCGACAGTAACAAGACCCCTCTAATTTTCTTTAAGATGTAAATTTTGGCATCTAGTTACTAATGAATGTTCTAGTGACAACCACCACCAGATAAAGAATTTTCAGTAAACCAGAACCAATACTCGTATCACAGTCAGAACTTAGTGATCTAGTGTGTATGAGCTCCTTTTTAAAGAAAAGACAATTTAAACGGATCAGAGATGGAGAACATTTAATTTTGCTGGTGATTGAACGGTTGGATGGTCGATACAAACGGCCCATGTTTCAAATATTTGCATAAAAAATTTCCGAAAAGCCAGGCGTATTTCGATTCATTATTTGTTACTAAAATGAATAAAGTTGAAAAAGCTGCTTGGCTTAGTTTTAAAGAAATCGCAACAAACTGCCTTAAAGATCCTTCCTCCTGGTTTTGAGTTTATGAGGCGCTGGCAAATCCGACCTCACTCGTACCTGAACGAATAAAAAGAAAACAGAACAGATTGAAAAATGAACCTCAATTTTTTAGGAGTATATTTTTCTTTCTATATTGGCTATTTTTTGAGGTTAGAAAAAAATTGAGATGTGATGGCGATATTCTGACGTCAGATTCGTGATAATTGATATATCGCATGTATACCCCGCTTTTTTTTTTGTGGGGCTGTGTAATTTTCATCTCAAATATATTTACAACTTTTCCACAATCCTTTAAATGCTGTAAATTGTATCTTCATTCTTCCTTAATATTCCATGGTTCAGATGTGATTAAAAGTTTAATTGTACTCCCCTTCATTTTCGTTTGTTTTCAAACCAAAAACCTACGGTCCATCTATTCGTCTACCACGGTTTTTCGATTGTTTAGCATTGTTTAGCACCGGCCGGCACATCGTTATCTTCAGATTCAGGTTGTTAATCACCTTGTAAGAACCGTCTTCTGTTGTATTTTCGGCGACCCGCGAATCGCGCTTTCATTAATTTGTATAGGATCGTCATTGCTGCCGTTTAATTGTCCTCTATGACATAATTGAGGAGCACTCTTCTCTCTCTCTCTCTCTTTATGTATCTTTTTCCTACTTAGGTCACTTCCGGAATGTAAATTTTTAACAAATCAGACGCATTCAATGCAAACGAAATACGTTAAGTCAGCAACACGTTATACACGGTTGAGTTACACTGCTCAAAAAAATCACTGAAAGTTACACTGAATGAAAATGCCTAATCAAATATAAAAATGTAATAAAATATAAATTATAGAAAGAAAAACAGTGTTGTAACACATGATCTTAAAATCTTGGAAAAAATGAATGTTACAACCTGTATAATTCATGAAATACCTTAAATCTCAGATCTTAAATTTTTATCTCATTTATATAAAACCCTTAGCTAGGCTAAACTAATTAGGTTACTGACATCTAAATATCTTAAGACTCATGTTAGATCAGCTCACGTAATAGTAGTTTATTTATTCAATTAATGACATTAGATCATATAATATCAATTGGTTTTATAACGTCTTCCGTCTTCCGATGCCTAATTTCCACTCCTCCCGGTTTCTCCATCCCTCCTCCTCCAGATCTCTCTCTAGAACTTCCTTGTTGATTCCTGCTCTCCAGCTTTGGCGTTGTCTTCCTCGCTTTCTTCTTCCATGACGGTTCCAATTTAAGATCTTTTTAGGTAGTCGGTCTTGTGACATTCTCTGTACATGTCCGTACCATACCAACTGTTGGGTTCTGATTTCGTCCACTATATCGTGCTTTTTTTCTAAAGCTCGTCTTATCATGTCATTTGGTATGCGGTCTTTTCTGGATTTTCTGGCTGCTCGTCTCCAGAAATCCATTTCTGTAGCTTTTAGTATTTTTTCTGTTCTTTCCTTCAATGGTCACACCTGAGAGCTGTAAGTTATTATACTTTTCACTATTGAGTTGTAAATTCTCTTCTTATTTTCAATGGTTATGTTTTTGTCCCATAGTATACTATTAAGCATTGCAATCGCTTTTCTTCCTTGGATATTCCTCTCGAGTATTGCTTCTTCCAGTGTTCCGTCCCTAGATATTCTCGTTTCCAAATATTTATAACTGGCACAGTGTTTGATGGTGTGTCTATGACCAGTGTCAAGTCCTGCTGTTGTCCTCCGACGCACATGTACTCGGTCTTTTTAATATTGACTTCTAGGCCCCATTTTTCATATTCCTCCATAAGTTTCCGTGTCATGTATTCCATATCATCGATGTCCTGAGCGACTACTACCTGGTCGTCCTCGAATGATAGCATGTACAATGTAGTATCGCCATCCAGTGGTAATCACATACTGCTGCATTTCCTTTTCCAGTTCTTCAGTGCACTCTCCAAATAGATTTTAAATAGCGTTGGGGATATACAGCAGCCCTGTTTGAGACCCTTTGTGACCTGGAACCCTGTTGTTATACCATATTTGGTTTTCACTCTGCTTCTTGCGTCTTGGTATAAGGATTTTCCGGCTTTAATTATTTCGGTGCTTACATTACTCCGTTGTAGTGTTTCCCACAATCTCATTAGGGGCACGCTGTCGTATGCCTTTTTTAAATCAACATACAAGACATGGACTTCCTGATCAAATGCGGTTTTCTTTTCTAGGATTTGTGTCAGTGAGAAGAGATGATCTATTGTGGATCTTCCTGCTCTAAAGCCTGCCTGTTCTTCAGCTTCTACGTCCGCGTATTCCGTTTCTATTCTATTTTTAAGTATCTTTCCGTATATTCTGTTAATAGATCCTGTAACCGTTATTCCCCGATAGTTATCGCAATTATTTTTTTCTCCTTTCTTATGAATTGTTGATATGTATGATATTTTCCATTCCTCAGGTACTTCTGAGGTGTTAATGCATCTTTGGAATAAGTTCCTCAATGAGCTAAATAGCTTTTCAGTTCCGTATTTTACTATCTCTCCTGGGATATTTCCTGCTCCTGGAGCTCTACCATTTTTTAGCGTTTTACATACTTCTTTAACTTCTGATGTTGTTATCCTTATTGGGGATCCTCGTATAACTATATTTGGGTTTCCATGGGGACATTAGATAATAGCTATTTTTATTGGTACAATAAATTTTATTATTAACAATTAAAAACGAAATTAAAAAACTATAAACGTATATTAAAATATATTTTATTGGCATATATTAAAATACTGGTAAATAGCATATACATTTCCAACATTTTACACTTTACAAGTATTATTTACACAATTAAAAAATATATACATATATAAAAGTATAAAAATTCCTAATCATAAAATTTCAGTATGGACTAGAAATTATTAGAGATGTGGCATATATGAATACAACTAACTAATTTTCGTACAAACTAAGTGGAAAAAATTTTAAATAAATGAATCACATGATTAAGTTATCAGCATATATATATATATATATATATATATATATATATATATATATATATATATATATATATATATATATATATATATATATCGTGGAAAGTGAAATAAAATACAATATGTTTAAAAATAATTCTAAAAATTACCTTAACGAATAAATAATTAAAAAAATTATAAACTTGGAGATGCAGGTCAACATTCACTTACTACTGTTAAATTATAGCCTTAAGGATATAAAATTCCTGACTGAACATTATTAAAATTTTTAATATTGCTCGTGTTTTATAAAACTCCCATTTTGTGACAGTAGCCAAAAGTCTTTGAGGTCATTTTACTTAATTTTTTTTTATATATAATCTACTTTTGGTTATTTAATTATTATTATTATAAATTAAAGCAATATTTAAGTGATGTTAAATTAAATCAGACGTCATAAAGAAAATATTGTTTAATTATAAAATTTTGGTACTTTTTTCTTTATAATGATAGATAATTTTTGAATAATTTAGGATATTGTTTAACGTAAAATTTTTATTGACTAGAAATAAAATTAAAATATTTCTTAACTGTTAAAAGTAGTTTTGCTTGAACTTTTGAGAAATATTAGATTTCAGATGTTTACTGCTTCAATATAAAGATAGTTTACCGCGCCCTATTGCCATAATTAATTGTAAAAGTTTCAGATGTTTAACACGTAAAAGATAGAAATCCATACATTTTCTTCGATGAAAAGCATGCGTTTTTTTACAATTCTTGTTGTTGTCGTATGTGCATTTAAAAAGTCGTATATGCATTAAAAAGTAAAAAGTATATATATATATATATATATATATATATATATATATATATATATATATATATATATATATATATATATATATATATATATATATATATATATATATATATATATATATATATATATATATATATATATATATATATATATATACAGAGTTACAGGGAAAGTCGTCCTAGATAATTAAGGACGTTATAGTTTAGGTCGTTTCTGACCGATTTGACTCTATGACATGATGTCCTAAACTTAACCGTTTTCGAGATATTGAAGTTTAAAGATTTTCTAAAAAAAACATGTTTTTTTTTTTGCTTTTATATCGATTTTTTTTTTATTAGAGGTTCTCGAGTGCGATTTTTTTTTGGCTATTTTTAGTTAGTCTGTATGTCAAGTATCAAAAAACATCAAAAAAATTTGAACTAGTTACTAACAGTTTCAAATGGCGGCTTGTTAATGTTTCTAAATTACGAATTTTTACCAAGTGTTTCCTACTTTAAATCAATAAAGAAAAAAAAAAATGTATGGAAGTTATTCTGCAAATTATTTTAAAAACTTTTACGTCTTTTTAGCTATCTAAAACGGTATAATATCTACTGGATCTATTGAAAATTCTAAAAAATGAGATTTCAATAGGCCCAAGAGTAACATAATAATAGAATTCAGATACTACCAATTACCGGTTTACTACCTGCACCTTCAAACAATAAAAAGGGTTGGGTAAGCATTTTTTCCGGTAGGGGTACTCTCTGTGCGAGTGACATTTTCTGTTCACTAAACATTATTAAATGATTTTTAGTCTGCTCATGCGATTCGTCCGTGGTAGATGTGCTATACCGTGCTTTACAAAAATATCTGTGTTTCATCTTCTGACTGTGTGAATTGGCTCGTAACTGGATTTTGATCTCTGCTTGTGAATATGGCAACGTATACCAACGAGGAATATGCGGACATCCTAATGTGTTACGGATTTTGCAAAGGAGTGTCGTCGCGTGCACGTGATGAATACATACTGCGATATCCTACTCGTCGTGTACCTGATGTTAGCGTATTTGATGAAACTTATCGAAGACTACGAGAAACTGGTTCCGTACAAAGACGGCGGACTGACATGGGACGACCACGTATCTTTGACGAAGACGAAGAAAACGAAATACGACGTCTCTTTGAGGTGGACCCAACCACATCTACAAATGTTGTCGCACAACAGCTTGGTATTTCGCAGTAGAAGGTATGGTTTGTAATGCATACTGTTGGGCAACACCCTTAACACTATACGCCCGTGCAAGTCATTGAAGAAGGGGATCCGTTGCGACGATTAGAATTCTGCAGATTTATGCTCAATGCCGATGTCGAAGATGCATCTTTTTTTAAGAAAATACTATAGACTGACGAGTCGAAATTCGACAAAGACGGTCTTACAAACTACCACAATGCCCACTATTGGGCTTCTAAAGAGGAAGGCAACCCAAACAAAAAAAGAACGAAAGGATCACAAACAAGATTCAGCTTAAATGTGTGGATGGGTATAATTTCAAATTATTTGGTTGGGCCATTCTTCCTGCCAGATAATTTGAATGGCGAAGAATACGGCAATTTTTTGCGGAACGATTTACTTAATTTGATGGAAGACCTACCTATTGGTTTGAGACAAAACATGTACTTTCAACACGATGGCTGCCCAGCTCACTACAGAGGAAGTGTTCGTGCATGGCTCAATGATAATTATCCCAACAAATGGATTGGAAGAGGCGGACCCATACCTTGGCCGGTGAGAAGCCCAGACCTAACACCGATGGATTTTTATGTGTGGGGTCACATGAAAAGTTTCATATACGACCAGATGACTCCTATCGAAAACGTGGATGTCCTAAGACAAAAAATAATTGATGCGGCTGACAAAATGAGGCGGCACCTCACCTCACAACCAGCGTTGTGAAAAGTAATTTAAGAAAAAGAATGAGAATTTGTGTTAGAAATAGGGGCGACAATATAGAACATGAATTATAATTAATAAAAAATATTAAATTGCAAGGTTTTTTGTTTTATTTGTGTATTTTTCGTATTTTCACCTAGAACTAAAAATTTACCTTTTGCTACCTGAGCCCGCTTTAGGTGTCATTCTGTGTACAGTTTTCCTATTAAGCTCCTAGGATTATACCTTTTTTGATAGCTAAAAAGACGTAAAAGTTTTTAAAATAATTTGCAGAATAACTTCCATACATTTTTTTTTCTCTTTATTGATTTAAAGTAGGGAACACTTGGTAAAAATTCGTAATTTAGAAAAATTAACAAGCTGCCATTTGAAACTGTTAGTAACTAGTTCAAATTTTTTTGATGATTTTTGATACTTGACATACAGACTAACTAAAAATAACCAAAAAATCGCACTCGAGAACCTCTAATAAAAAAAAAATCGATATAAAAGCAAAAAAAAAACATGTTTTTTTTAGAAAATCTTTAAACTTCAATATCTCGAAAACGGTTAAGTTTAGGACATCATGTCATAGAGTCAAATCGGTCAGAAACTACTTAAACGTCCTATATATAACGTATATATATTAATTATCTACGGACGACTATATATATATATATATATATATATATATATATATATATATATATATATATATATATATATATACGAGTATATATATATTCATATATATATGTATCTATATATTATATATTTATTATTTTTCTTTGACCCTGTATTTACTTTTTGTGACCCTGTTTTTTTGTTTTTTTCCAATTTTTTTGGGTTTGGAGGTCAATTATAGAATGAAATTTATCAAAATTTATTGTGATCCTTTCCGTTTATTATTGACGTTTCGGCACAGTTTGCCTTTCTCAAAATTCTTGTTTAGTATGGAATCCATTATGATACAAAAAACACCAACCTCTATCAATAACAAAATAGAAACAAATAATCTAAGCCAAATATATATGGCAGTACTATAAACGTATTTTACATGTTGTGTTCGTCCCAATTTTTAAAATAAAAATATATGCTACTGACAATTGATTAACATGTGGTTCTTGTAACGAATAAATGAAAAAAAGAGTACGGTACAATTCACTGAAATGGGCTGTGATAAATATTAACCTAAACATCCACGTTCAAGGTAAGAACTAACCTAACATTCATAAAGTTAATTATTTTAGTCTTAATATATTAACAATATAAGCATTTTCAAAACGCATTATTTGGATTAAATATGTGTAATTTTAACCAAGCTAAACAATAATTTTGAGAAAGGCAAACTGTGCCGAAACGTCAATAATAAAAGGAAAGTATCACAATAAATTTTCAGAAATTTCATTCTATAATTGACCTCCAAACTCAAGAAAATTGGAAATATATATATATATATATATATATATATATATATATATATATATATATATATATATATATAAATTATTACTTTGCTTTCGTTTGTTAAAATATGAAAGCAGTTTACTTCTTAGTTGTTACAAAAATATTACTTTTTCATGTATTTTATGAAGTGAATTCTAGCTGTGGCAACGTAGCTTGAAGAAGAGTGATCGGACTTTCTTTTAAACGATACTGGAATAAACGCGTGCCTTGCACGCTCATTTATTTAGTTATCAATACTTAATAATTGATATATTTTTAATAAATAATCCAAAGTATCATTTTAATTAATCATACATCATTTTTATTATATATTATGTAAAAGTATCAAGGTTATTATAAATAACACGTGATTGCCTGCGGCAGGAAGCAAGCGAGAAGCTACGTTGCCACATTCATTATACCCTGAAAACCAAATTATTTCGCGTCTTTCCCTAACATAATGCTATGTTTGTCTTCTCGTAAGAAATACCTTAATATAAGCCGTCAGAAATTGTCTATAAAAACTTTAATAACTCTTAAGTAAGAGTTATTAAAGTTTTAGTTTAAAAATTAAAATAAAATAATTCGTTTTATCGCTAGATACATCTGCAACATACTGCAATCAGATAAACCTCATGTACTCGTTATAAGTGAAACCATGATCAGTTCATCGAGCAGCAAAGTCAACTTTCTCTATCTTGGGTACGACTTCTAGTCCCAGTTTAGGGGTAAATTTTGGAATCTGTCGTTTTGTCAAAATTGATCTCTCTTGACAACTAGAGGAGGCTTTGGAGCCCCGAAACTTTGACATTATTTGGTTAAAAATGACGACTCAACCATTCCACAAGGTTTATCTGCTGCCTCTATTGACCCCCAAGTAATTCTAATTTTGGAACACTTTTCGCTTCTCTTACAGACACCATCGATCATATACAAATTAATTATCCAATTGCCGGAATTGCCTCCTGTACGACTTTAATGTCCACAACCTCAACTGGCTAATAGGACCGACAAACAAGAACGTAAAGCTGAATCATTCTCAATCACTTTCGACTTTTTTCAGCTTATCGATGAACTCACACGGATCCCTGATCGAGACGGAGAGTTCGCCAATCCTCTTGACCTGTTTTTAACCACCAATCCAGGGAGCATGAGCTATTATATTAAGCAGAGACATCTGACGCTCCCTGTCAATATTTCGATGGCGTTTTCATGCCAAGTGTAAGTACAGGCTACTAAAAATCTCAACATAACATGTACAAAAAACATTCGTTCATGTTTTTGTAATTATCATTGCGACTTTCAAAGAACATAAGTAATAATAATAATAGTTACAGTTGCTCCACCTAATTTGAACATCTTATATACACAACACTACACATTCTTAAATCGCAAATATAGTATACGTTTAAGAAAATTTTAAACGCCGTTCGCTGGAATATGCTTCGGTGATTTCTGAGTATCCAAATACACCATAACGTATTTTTGTACCCAGGGAGCGTTTTCCAGTCTGTCCCTCCGAAACTCACATACATGTGAATTGATGTATAAATCACCAGGATAAAATAACCTAGAGCTAGAAGATATATTAAAGCTAAAACGAAGCTGTTTAAATCCCACTCCTGGATTGTTGATGTAACGAAGAAGATATTGATTGCTATTATCGTAAATCCAAGAAAGATAGAAGATATTTTGTAGCCGCTGAAAAAAAAAAAAAAAAAAAACAGTATTAGTTATTTTTTGACACATTTCATGATGTTTGGACAAGCCAATAGTGTTGATGTGTGGATAAATAAAGTAATTGTTTATAACATTTCATTAGTGGTATAATTCTTCACGATTTCTCTTGTTTGAATCGAAAAAGTATTGCTGACGTCTCACTGTTCCGAAAACAGACCTTTTGGAATCTAGCACGAAATTAACTTGATTCTACTTGAATACGCCCTATATGTTTGAAGACCGGGGTATGAGAGGGCATTGTTTTATGGACTATCTGTTTTCAGATTGGTAAGAGGTAAAAGCCAGGTTGTTGGGATAGCTAGGTACTTATATGAGGTGAAAATTCCCGAGACTTTTCGAGAGATGGCAGCGCAAACATAGAAAATTATATGAATTTTCATGACATTTTGAAAAGAAGGCCGCATTTAGCGAAGAAAAAGTATTGTTTCGATGGTGAGATTGGACCAATGAGGTTATGAATTGCTTTCTCATAGGCCGTATTCACCAGATCGTATCATCATATCACCAGAACGATCTTTGATTGGTCAAAGAGAATTTTAGTACATATTTTTTTTGCTCGTTACGCCGATACAGATTTTACCACAGCTACATGGGGCGCTGTACGCTCCTGGATTTTCAAGAGAAAGCTTATCCTTGACAGATCTGAGATGTTGTGATAGTTTAGGGCATGTAGAGTAGAATTTTCAAAATGACATTGTAGGGACACAATCCCAAGAGACTCATCTACTCGACTTTTAGTCCTCCGAGACATCTAGAGAGATGTATGTTTTTGAATGTAGCGCTTTACATGGTTTGGCCGGAAAGTAATGCCATTTATTTTTTCCCGCCGCTCCTTCTGGTCGCAGCGCGTTCGGACCGGTTGAGTTAGGTGGGGAGGATTCTTAGCTTCACAACTCTTACAAGCTCAATCTGCTTCGCGCTCTGGAAGCGTCAGGATCGATGTTTCCGTGAACCTCCTGTTAGCGCCTGTGTCACAACGCGTAATGGAGAAAACTGCCGAAGAACGTTACGCGATCAAGTTCTGTGCTAAACTGAACAAAAGCCTCACCGACACCCACCAAATGATTCAGGAACCCAAGGGGGCTCTGTTCTCTCCTATTCTCAAGTTTCCATGTTGTTAAAGTTGTTTAAAAATGACCGGGAAGAGGTGGAAGATGATCCCCCCGCTCTGCACGGCCATCAACCAGAAAAACTGACAAAAATGTGTCTCTTGCTCGTGATCTTTTAAATACCTATCGTGAAATGTGTTCGGATGATAAGTGAGACTCTCATTATTCCAAAAACCACTGTGCACGACATCGTTAGTGTCAATTTGCACATGCGGAAATTGTATGCGCAAGTGACGATCGCGAGTGAACTTTTGGAACGTGCGCTGCTCCGGCAGACTTCTTTTTGTTCCCGAGGATCAAAAGCGCGCCGAAAGGGGCCTTTTTTGAAACCGCTGAAGCGACTTAAACCGTCGAGACAAAGACTATAAACGAGGTCCCCGTCAACGCCTTCCAGAATAGTACCGTGCATGGAAAAGTCGTTGGCAAAAGTATATGGATGCCCAAGAGGAGTACTTTGAAGAATTTTAAACGTTTGTAACGATATCTTGAATAAACTTTTTTACGAATTTAATTACATTACTTTCAGGACGAACCCTGTATATCTTGGTAGTGGAATTGTTTAATTAAAGAACGGAAATAAAGGTTTCAAACTTACAGTCCGTTAACAAATTCGCCCATGATCCTTGGATTACTGGTAAACGCTATGGTAGGAATTAATGCAAATGGTAACTGTAGACTCATGACGGCGTTCAGAAAGTCGTTTAGAGTAGTAAGTTCTGCCAGAGAACTGAAGAAAGCTATGCAGAATGTTGGTATCATCGCTATGCTTCTTGTGAAAAGTACTCGCTTCCATTTTGGCCATTTAAGGTTGAGGAATCCTAAAAATAAGTATATTAATTGTAAGGTTTCTGTGACACTGTGTCTTGGAGCCGAATTAAATAAAAATATGGGGTGGTTCCAAAATTTTGATGGCCATTATAGAAAAAAAAAACGCCCGGCGCTTTTTTTTAAAGGAAATAAAAACATTTTTTAATATTTTAACTCATTTAAAAAAAATATATAAATTCCGCTGAGGCTAGTTTATATGATTTTCGTATTAAAACAAACCCGAAATTGTTTTTCCCAGCTTATATTCAAAATTATTACGTCTGATGTAAACTTTTACGAAAAATTTTTTTTTAAAATATTGTTCAACCCATACGCAAATCTAATTTACAAATATTATAAGAAAATCGCAACAATATCGCAGTAATTTGTCGATACAGTTTTTAAATTCGACTGTAGATGGATGGACTAAATAATATTTAAAAAAAAATTACAGAAATTTAAATCAGATCTGAACTTTAAATGAAAAAGCAGGAAAAAAATTCAAGCTTTCTTTTTTATGAAAATCAATCTACAATAAAAGGTACCAAAAGCGACATTTTAGCTCAAAGTAAAAATAAGAAAACCACGACTATAGTCGTTTATATTAATACGTACGTCATTCTCGGTTGAAAAAGTATAATTAGCCCAGTTGCCAGGGGTTATGAGCTATTATTAAATGTTAACAGGCTGCATTTTGGTACACAGGTAGTTTTTTGGACATAGAATACGATAAAAAAAGTTTGCTAAAGTTTGCCCACAAAATCCAAAATAAAATCAAAAATTCGATTTTTCGGTAATATCTCGGAAAATAAAAAAAGACATCGAAAAACTAATAGCACCTGTGAAACAGCGGGAAATTTTACAAAAAAACAGTATATTTTTAGTGTTCCGTACGGAACACTTATAAGATCACTTCGGTGTCTGTCCGTCTGTCTGTCCGTCTGTCACACCAGATTTCCTCCGAAACTATTTGTCACAGAAAGTTGAAATTTGGTAATAATATAGGAATTGATGGCCTCATCAGAGCCATGTAGTTTTGAAAGTTAAATTTTGACTTGAGGGGTTAGTTTTGGGGGGTGAAATCGGAAGTGAAAAAAAAAATTTTTTACTAGGTAATCGAGTGTGGTGTCAAATGAAAGCCTATAAAAACACGAGTGAAAAATATATGTATAATGTAATACTTGCGCGCACTTTTCTTTGTATTATTTTTAAAAAATCGCGAAAAATCGCTGTCCACCCGCCTTATCTCGAAAAGTTCTTATCGAAAAATTTTCAAAAAATTCTGGAATATTCTCCACGGGGGTGTAGATTGGACGAAAATTATCACGAGTGCATTATCTTTAATAATTTATCATAATTCATAAATGAAATAATATATATAAGTTTATATCGAAAAGTAAAATTTAATTTTATATTTATGCTAACAAAAATAATGATTTTGAAATGTATATTATTTAAGTATTGATTATATTATCTATAAATTATACGTAGGTACATAAACAACACTCCACATCATATGTTGAAAAATAAGTAAAAGAAAAAAAAAAAATATATTTACGATATTTTTTATTGTGAGTATCAAAATAATATTTTTCGTAATATTAATAAGAATTTTTAAATAATAATAGTATCTTTCCAGCTGAAAAGCTTGAATTTACATGGGTAAGCTTTTAATAAATGCCTTACGTACTCAGGATGAATTTTTAACACCTTGTAACGCGCCCAGACGTTACTAAAGTCACTATATGCAGACTCTACTGCCTGCTCACTGAAGTATGCTAGTCCTTTATTGGTTTGTGAGCAAACCTGCAATACGTGGTAGAAAATTGTGTGTATCTTAGGATCAAATAAACAAATGTTATATTATTTTACTAGTATAACGTAAGAACCTATTCAGTATTTATTTAGCTTGCAGGTAGCACTGGAGTTGATGAGTGGAAGGAGTATTTTAGACTATAGACGATAAGTTACTTTTTCAACCGATAATGACTTACGTATTATCTTAATACAAACGATTGTAGTCTTGGTTTTCTTATTTTTACTTTGAACTTAATGAGATGTCGCTTTTAGTATGAGTTAAACAATATTTAAAAAAAATTCATAGAAGTTTACATCAGACATCAACAGTGCAGGATACGGTAATTTTTTTTTCATAAGGCCGCTGTCCAGTGTTTTCTACTTATCGTTACCACTCTCGCTGCAGTTTCCAATGGATCGTTGATTTGGCATAATCTGTCTATTCTTTTTGTGTCTAGGTTCCCTATTGAAGTTAGAATTTCCTGGCAAACCATGGTACAACTGTAATTTCATATTGTTTGATTGGGTATAGTCTCAAAGCTGTATATTATCAGGTCTTATTCTCCGATGCTTCTATTCTCTTTTTAACATATATTTCCCAGTCTAACTTCACAGAAGGTATGGTGTTTTATACTTTATCTTTTAGTATATTTATGTACTGGGTTAACAGTTGTTTGAAGTCATTTTAGAACTGATTTTTTTGCTCAAATTGCTTTGTTATCAATACCAGGGGCTAGTTTAAAGTACAGCAGTAAGAGTAAGTGTTAATAACATTTACCCTGTCAACTAGTCTTGTAAAATAAATAAGAGTAAGTTCTTAAATTCAGCGATGGAATTCATTGATTTATATCTGTCATTTTCTCATGCTTTCATATTACTCAGTATATATCACCACTACACCAAACACTTTATTTTTGCACTCGACGCGCGTTTCATCGGTCGGATCACCCACATATTTAATATCCAAATGGTTATCAAAAGAACTTGAGAAGTTACCATTAAATACTTTCGCAGTGAAGAATTCGTTAGAATTCATTAATAAAACAAAAAATCTAGTTCTTAATGAAGGTGAAGTCTTAATTTCTTTTGATGTTAGTTCTTTGTTCCCAAGTGTGCCAATTCCACAAACTTTACAATATCTCGAAGAATTACTTAGAATGAATGACCTTGAAGACGAAATTATTCGTGAATACTTAACATTATCTAAACTTTGTATGGAACAAAATTATTTCCAATATAACAATCAATTTTATGTTCAGAAAGAAGGAACAGCTATGGGTAATTGCTTGTCACCCTTCATAGCCAATTTATTCATGAGTAAGTTTGAAATCGAAGCCAGTCAAGAATTCGAATATTTCCCAAGGGTATGGTATAGGTATGTGGATGATACTTTCGCGATTTTTGATACAAAGAGAGCAAATATTAATGATTTTGTTTCTAAATTAAATAGCCGGTATGATTCCATTAAATTCACTTACGAAGTTGAGAACAAAGGACAATTGCCTTTTCTAGATATTTTAATTATTAAAAATAATAATAGATTAGAATTTGATATCTATAGGAAGGATACAGTAACAGATAGATATATTCCTAATGATTCATTTCATTGCAAACAACATAAATTAGCCTCATTACATTTTTTAGTTCATCGTTTGGTCACTTTCCCTCTGAACAGAGTAAACTTCAATAAAGAAAGGAATCGTATTAGAAATATAACTAGAGTTAATGGTTACGACGATGACTTAGTAAATAAGCTAATAAATAGACATAAATTTAGGTTTAATATTCAGAATTCCACCTTTTTTACACGCGAAGAAAATAACACCAAATATGTCTCCATACCATATAATCCGAAATATGGCAAGGGACTCAATAAGGTATTTAATAAGGTAGGCCTCACCTTAGTCTATAAGTCATCAGACAATCTGAGGAATATCTCAAAGATAAGATTCCTAATTGTGAGAAAAGTGGAATTTATGAAATTAGTTGTAATGATTGTGACAAAAAGTATGTTGGGCAAACTAAAAGGTCAATTAAAACACGATTTAAAGAACATTTAGCACACTTAAGATACAATAGAACAGAAAAGTCTAGCATTGCCGAACATGCCCTTGACGCTGATCATACTGTAACATTAGTTAATCTAAGATTAATAAAAAATGTATCTGATAGGAGATTGTTGAACGCATACGAAAGTATGGAAATCATAAAATGTAAAAGTAGTTTAAATAAAGACAGAGGGCCTATTCCTTATAGTCCCCTCTACTGGGTACTTGACCGGAACTGAGGGCCTTGCCTATGTCATTAGTTCCGCTTGAGTAATTCAAGGGTTAGGCTAAGTATAAATAGGGTAGATTTGTAGTTTTAGCTTTAGTCAATCATCGCTCCTGATGAAGCTAACATGGTTAGCGAAACGCGCGTCGAGTGCAAAAATAAAGTGTTTGGTGTAGTGGTGATATATACTGAGTAGTATCATTGTGCCAAAGATTCCACATTCCCAACTAAGTCATGCCTTCATGTTATTTTTAAATCATCATTATCACCATCAATCAGCCCTCTGCGTCCGCTGCTTAACATAGGCCTCCCCCCTCTCCTACTCTCTGCATCCAGTTACAACTGGATGCAGAGAGTCGGTCCAGCATATGGAAGGTCTACCTCTACTACGCCTGTCACTCCTAGGTCTCCACTCAAGCAGCCTCTTAGTCCATCTCCCATCCGACATTCGAGCTATATGTCCCGTCCAGTTTCATTTAAGTTTCGCGATGTATGCAATTACATTAGTAACGACGGTTCTTTGACGAATAACTTCGTTTCTAATACAATCCCACAGTGACACTCAAATCATTGATCTTTCCACCTTGCGCTGTGTTATTTTAAGCTTTTCAGCAGTTGCGATAGTTAAGGTTACAGTTTTCGCCCCATAAGTCATCACTGGAAGCACACACTGATCAAAGACCTTCCTTTTAAGCAGATAGGAAGATCAGTCCATCTTTAAGTATTCCATTGGCTGCCTAAGCGAGCGTTATTCTTCTCTCCAATTCGCACATTCGGTTGTCCATTCTAATGCGAATCTCCTGACCAAGATAGGTGTATCTGTCCACTAGTTCTACCTCTTTATTGCCAACATTAATCTGTTGGCTTGAAACCAAGTTCGTCATATATTTTGCTTTAGAAGCATTCATTTCGAATCCCACGTCTGCACATACTGCTCAAAGTTCTTGAAACATTACTGCAGGCTCTCCAAGACTGTCGGATATCAGGACTATATCATCTGCAAAACGCAGATTTGTCAGACTTTGCCCATCTACGAGGCTGGTTTGAAAAGTCCGTGCAAAAATAAAAACTACGTATGTGTTTGGGGTAAACCTTTTTTATTTTTCGACATAGTCTCCTTTTAGGCTTATACACCTCGTCCAACGATGTTCTAGTCTGTTGATCCCTTCCGAATAGTAGAATTTGTCCAAGTCTGCAAAATATCCATTAGTGTCTGCAATAACCTCCTCGTTTGAATAAAATCTTTGTCCCGCCAGCCATTTCTTCAAATTGGGGAACAAATAGTAGTCCGAGGGAGCCAAGTCTGGAGAATAGGGGGGATGTGAAACGAGTTGGAATCCTATTTCCATTAATTTTGCGACCACAACTGCTGAAGTGTGTGCTGGTGCGTTGTCGTGATGGAAAAAGGACTTTCTTATGGGCCAATCGCGGGCGTTTTTCTTGCAGCTCGGTTTTCAAACGGTCCAATAACGATGAATAATATTCATCTGTAATAGTTTTACCCTTTTCCAGATAGTCGATGAGGATTATCCCTTGCGAATCCCAAAAGACAGTAGCCATAACCTTTCCGGCCGAAGGAACGGTCTTCGCCTTTTTTGGTGCAGATTCCCCCTTGGTAACCCATTGTTTAAATTGTTGTTTGGTCTCAGGAGTATAGTAATGTATCCTTGATTCATCCACAGTGACGAAACGACGCTTAAAGTCCTCCGGATTCTTCTGGAACAGCTGAAAACCATCCTTGCAACACTTCACACGATTCCGTTTTTGGTCAAGCGTGAACAATCGCGGCACCCATCTTGCGGATAGCTTTCTCATGTCCAAATGTTTATGCAAAATATTATGTACCCGTTCAGTCGAGATGTCCACACCACTAGCAATCTCACGCACCTTAACTCTTCTGTCATCCATCACCATATCATGGATTTGATCAATGATTTCTGGAGTCGTAACCTCCACAGGCCGTCCAGAACGTTCAGCGTCACTTGTGCCCATATGGCCAGTCCGAAAATTTTGAAACCACTTATAAACTGTTCTAATCGAAGGTGCAGAGTCACCATAATGTTTATCAAGCTTCTCTTTAGTCTCCTGAGGCGTTATGCCTTTCATAAAGTAATGTTTAATCACCACACGAAATTCTTTTTCGTCCATTGCTTGAAAATCACTCGACTTCCTTGATTCACACGAATGTCAAACACAAAGAAATAGACCAATATGGCTGAAACTTGGTGTGCGTTCATTCAAGTGATGCTACTAACTAAACATGACCTCGATACGCGCCGGTGGTGCTATCTCTCAGACTTTGCACGGACTTTTCAAACCAGCCTCGTATGTTAAGGCCTTTTCCTTCCCAGTTGAGTTTCTTGGAAAGCGTGTTGTTGTCTTACTCCCCTACCAATTGGTATGGATTTGGTGTTTTCGTGAAGTTTCACCGTCATACAGCCATTTTTGTAGATGTAGCATACACAGTTTTGAGAGAAATTAAGTAGGCTACATTCATCAAACAATTTTCATAAAAATACATGTAAAAGAAGCACGATCGAATGCCTTCGATATATCAAGTGCAACCCCTCGAGATTTTCTAATGTGTTCAGTTGTAATGTTCCAAACATGCGTTTGAATATCTCCTGTTGACATTTGCTTACGAAAGCCATATTGATAGTCGCTAAAAATACTAAAAATACTTGTAACGCTTCAAATACTGGGTCCAGCTCGACCCTATCAAAAGCCCTATGGAAATCTATGAAGGTTACGGCAAGTGGTCTGTTATATTCAATGCATTTCTCAGTTAATGTCTTAATACTTTGTAGATGGTCATTGGTTCCGAATCGGGCTCCGAAGCCAGCCTACTCCCTTGGTTGGTAGAAGTCCAACTTATTTTCAAGTCTTGTTGTTATTATCCTAGTGAACAATTTGTAGAGATGGCTCAGAAGGCTTATAGGCCAGTAGTTTTCTAGTTCTGCTGCATCTTCCTTTTGTGAAGTAGTATGACGACAGAATTATGCCACTTATCTGGTATCGTGCTCTTAAACAGGCAAAAATTGAACAAGGATTTTATTTTTTCGAGAAGGCAAGGCCCATCGATCTTGATGGCGTCCGCAACTACGCTATCATTTCCAGAGGCTTCGTTATTCGTTGTTTTCTTTAAGGTCAACTCTATCTCGTCCAAGGTGATATCTGGTGGTGATTCCGATCCCTAGTTTACAATACCTTTCTTATTTGAAATTATATCGGGTTCTAAGTTTTGATCTAGGTTAGTTTCTCTTTAAATTTGCTCGCATTTTAAATATTATTAAAATATAAAACTTGTAAATTTTTTAGTGTGCTCTAAATGAGCAATGAAGCATTAATTCAAACAAAGAAATACTTAAAAAAAAAACCTTTATGCAACCGAAGGAAATTAACCAAAGAAAAAAACCTTTAAAATCAAATAAATCGTCATCGACCACTCGCAACATAAAGCATAATTGTTAATTAAGCTGGGAAAAACAATTTCGGGTTTGTTTTAATACAAAAATCATATAAACTGGCCTCAGCGGAATTTATTATTATTTTTTTTTAAATTAGTAAAGAAGTTTTGCAAAGAAGTTAAACACTACTTAAATTTCCAGTATTTTTTTTATTTTTAACACCATGACATGTTTCGTTGTACGACAGCTTCTTCAGATGGTTTGCTGTGTGTGTGCGTGTGTTGTTGTTGAAATTTAAGTAGTGTTTTACTTTTTTGCAAAACTTCTAGTTATGGATTTCCACCAAGTATCGGCTGAATCAATTCAAGGATTAGTCAAGATATTAAAAAATGTTTTTTTTTTGTTTTAAAAGAAGAGTGCCTAGCGGATTTATTTCTATAATGGCATGAAATGTTTTTAATACCTGTTAGAAACAAAATCCATCAAAATTTTGGAACCACTCCATATTTTAATTTGATTCGGCTCCAGGACACCGTGGCGAGTGAAAAAAAAATAGCGCATTTTTATGTAATTTAAAAATTAATAGTAATTTGCCGTGAGCTGATAATATAAAAAGTTTTTATAGCATTTGAAGACCTCTTTAAGGTTCATAATTACCTTCCATAGCAAATTGACCTGCATACGTTCCTGTCATCGTTGAACTTTGCCCTGCAGCAAGGATACCTATTGCCCAAATGTACATGGCAGCTACACCATACGTACATCCTAAGAATATACCACCTTTGTAGATATCAGCATCAACTATTTCATCGTTCGCCTAAAATACACGTATATATTACTTTTGTAAATATTACTTTGGTAATATTTAAATTTCTCAAATCGAAAGAGGAGTGCGCCATGGTAATACACTCTCTCCCAAGCTTTTCGTAGCACTTCGAGAAAGCATGCTACTATCAATAAACTGGGAAAAAAAGGGGGCTTAACATTGACGGTGAAAATTTAAATCACCTTTGTTTTTCCGACGACATTGTCTTAATAACAGACAATATGCAAGAAGCAAAATCAATCTATCCAAGACCCAGTTTATGAGAAATCTTATATTAAACGACACTATAAAAGTAAATAATGAGGAGATTGAGCAAGCACATCGATATAAATACTAGGACATGAAGTCAGCATAGGGCGAGACAACCAAACACATGAAATTCAGCGGAGAATAGGTCTCTCTCACCTAGACTGCATATGGCAAACTGGGCTATATATTTAAATCTAATCTTCCGATGTGTTTGACAGATGTGTACTACCCGTTCTTAGGTACGTAGCCGATACTCTCACATTAACGAAGAAAACTATCAACAAAATATATGTCGTGCAAAGAAAAATGAAGAAGTCAATATTAGGTGTTACTCTTGGAGATCAGATCCCAAATCTCATTATCAGGAAAAGAACGGGGGTACAAGACGCAGTTAAATTCATCTTACATCTTAAATGGAACTGGGCTGGACATGTTGCTAGGTATAAAGATGAACGATGGACAAAAAAAAGTATAGAGTAGCGATCAAGATCCGAAGCCTATCGAAGTAGAGGTAGACCACCAAGTCGGACTGATGATTTAAAAAGAGTGGCTGGAAACTAGTTACAAGTAGCCTAGAACAGAAAAAGGTGGCAAGACTTATGGGAGGCTTTCGTCCAGCAATGGACTGTATAAGCTGATGATGATGATGAACATCTAAATTCAGTATTCTTCTTAAATTTAGTCAATCAATTATTGTATTTCGCAGAAGAATTGCCAATAGAATATTCCAGAAGAACAATTCATTTACCTAATTCAAAAGCTGATGGCAATGAAGTCATCTTTAAGACTATCGTATATATTCTTTATTTGATCTTTCCTTTATACGAGGGTGGGTTGGTTAGCCTGGTAAAGTTCTATGAAATGGCTGGAAGTTTTGTTAAAAGGCACGAGTGTTGATAGACGTGATTTTTGTAACGGCTATGTTCAAAGTTGCAGTGGCAGAAGTGCACGAGCTGGGCTTCGAAATAGTGCCTTACCCACCCTATTTCCCAGATTTGGTGTCAAGTGACTTTTTTTTGTTTCCTAACCTCAAAAATTTTCTTGGCTAGAAGAAATTTTCAAGTAAATAAAGAGGTTATCTATGTTGTAAACGAGTATTATATACTATACATATAATATAGGGTAAGCGCGGTTTGAGAAGGAAGAAGCTCTCGTAGTTAAGGAACATAAGAAACTGGACCGAACTACTGGAGTTCGAGAAACTAATTAAAGTGGCTGAAAGCCGAGAAAAATTTGACATTATGATCGCCAACCTTCATTGATGGTGAGAGCACGGAATATATATATATATATATATATATATATATATATATATATATATATATATATATATATATATATATATATATAATATATATATATATATATATATATATATATATATATATATATATATATATATATATATATATATATATATTATATATATATATATATATATATATATATATATATATATATATATATATATATTATATATTTATATATATTTTTTTTCAATTTCTTGGGCTTTATGGTTCTTTTGTTTTAAGGATAGAGAAATTACATCATGTTCTAGTTAGAATTTATTGAAAACGTTTCGCCCGATTTTCAGGCTTCTTCAGTTCATCTAAAAATTGAAATTTTCTGTTTTGGATATTCAATAGGACGCACAAATTTTTTTAATTATGAATATATAAAATTCTTAAACTTATAATACAATGTAGAAGGTGAAAATAATAATAAAAATACACTCAAAATATATATGAAAACTTACATGTGTGAGTTGAAACGAAGACACACTTAACATTCTTTAAAAGGTGTTACTAAGACGGTCACATTTTTTAAAATAACTTTAGATTTGTATAGGGAACGAAAGTCATCCTTTGGTTTGTTTAAGTGTTTTTTTATTTATTATCTGCTATTGAGTTACTATGAGAAGAGTCCGAAATAAATATGACTCAGACCCCTAACGTCGCTTTTGTCGTTTATATTGTTTTTCTCTTTATTAATACAGATCATTTCATGCATTGATCTTTTAAAATAATTTGACTCTTTTTTTAGGATTTTTGTATTTTTAAAATCAGAGTGGTTGGTTTGTTTAACGTGTTTTGATAGAGCTGTTGGGTTATTCTTATCATACTTATGGCCATTCAGTCTAGTTTCTAGATGTTGTTTAGTCATGCCGATATAACAGCCGTTGCAGTTTTGACATGGAATAGAATATATCAGGTTTGATTGTTTCAGTAGGGGTGTTTTGGATTTTAGGGGGGTAAAAAGGTGTTTTAATGAGTTATGCGTTTTGTGGCAAACAGTTAAATTATGTTTTTTGAGGACTGCTTTAATTTTTTCTGAAAGTCCTTGAATATATGGCATGGATATGTATGTTGTAGCTGTTCTTTGTTTTGGTTGTTTATCTAGAGTATTATATAATTTGTGAGTTCTGGTTTTTAAAATTTTGTTAATTAGCTTAACCGGATAATTGTTGTTGGTTAAGGTAATTTTTATTTTTTCTATTATTTCTGCTCTATATTTAGGACTTGTTAGTTTTAAGCCTCTGTCAATTAAATTTATGACGGTATTTTTCTTAAAATTTAAAGGATGGTGTGAATGGTAGTTTAGATATTTTCCAGAACTTGTTGGTTTTGTGTACCATTTGCTATTTATTTTGTTTTTTTCTCTTATTAGAGTTAGATCTAGGAAATTTATGGCGTTGTTTTGTTCTGTTTCGATGGTGAATTGTAATTTTTTGTTGAATTGGTTGAAGGCTTTAACTGTGTTTTCTATTTGGTCTTCTTTTAGTGCTAGAATACAATCATCTACGTATCTTTTGAAGAAAATAGGTTTGTTGCTTAAGCTGTCAATAACACTTTCCTCCAAATATTCCAATGCCAGTTGGGCAAGGGTAGCAGAAATAGGAGCCCCCATTGCACAACCTTCCATTTGAAGGTAGAATGAGTTCTGGTACTGAAAGAAATTGTTTTTAAAGATTATATTTATGGCATTTATGAATTCTTCTTGTGGTAGGCAGGTGTGTTTTTTAATTCGGTCCCATTTATTTGTTATTGCGGTGATTATAAGGTTTATAGGTAAGTTTGTATATAAGGACATGACATCGAGGGATATGAGTTTACTTTCATTAGGCATGTGTATACTATCTATGAAATTTTTAAACTCGAAAGAGTTTTTTATATAAAAAACATTTTTTCCAGTGACTTTAGAAAGAATATTTGAGAGGAATTTGGAGATATTGTAGAAAGGGGACTGTATACTAGAAACTATCGGTCTTAGTGGGATGTTGGGCTTGTGCAATTTGGGAAGGCCGTATATTTGGTGCAATGGGGGCTCCTATTTCTGCTACCCTTGCCCAACTGGCATTGGAATATTTGGAGGAAAGTGTTATTGACAGCTTAAGCAACAAACCTATTTTCTTCAAAAGATACGTAGATGATTGTATTCTAGCACTAAAAGAAGACCAAATAGAAAACACAGTTAAAGCCTTCAACCAATTCAACAAAAAATTACAATTCACCATCGAAACAGAACAAAACAACGCCATAAATTTCCTAGATCTAACTCTAATAAGAGAAAAAAAACAAAATAAATAGCAAATGGTACACAAAACCAACAAGTTCTGGAAAATATCTAAACTACCATTCACACCATCCTTTAAATTTTAAGAAAAATACCGTCATAAATTTAATTGACAGAGGCTTAAAACTAACAAGTCCTAAATATAGAGCAGAAATAATAGAAAAAAAATAAAAACTACCTTAACCAACAACAATTATCCGGTTAAGCTAATTAACAAAATTTTAAAAAACCAGAACTCACAAATTATATAATACTCTAGATAAACAACCAAAACAAAGAACAGCTACAACATACATATCCATGCCATATATTCAAGGACTTTCAGAAAAAATTAAAGCAGTCCTCAAAAAACATAATTTAACTGTTTGCCACAAAACGCATAACTCATTTAAAACACCTTTTTACCCCCCTAAAATCCAAAACACCCCTACTGAAACAATCAAACCTGATATATTCTATTCCATGTCAAAACTGCAACGGCTGTTATATCGGCACTGAATGGCCATAAGTATTATAAGAATAACCCAACAGCTCTATCAAAACACGTTAAACAAACCAAACACTCGTTTGATTTTAAAAATACAAAAATCCTAAAAAAAGAGTCAAATTATTTTAAAAGATCAATGCATGAAATGATCTGTATTAATAAAGAGAAAAACAATATAAACGACAAAAGCGACGTTAGGGGTCTGAGTCATATTTATTTTGGACTCTTCTCATAGTAACTCAATAGCAGATAATAAATAAAAAAACACTTAAACAAACCAAAGGATGACTTTCGTTCCCTATACAAATCTAAAGTTATTTTAAAAAATGTGACCGTCTTAGTAACACCTTTTAAAGAATGTTAAGTGTGTCTTCGTTTCAACCCACACATGTAAGTTTTCATATATATTTTGAGTGTATTTTTATTATTATTTTCACCTTCTACATTGTATTATAAGTTTAAGAATTTTATATATTCATAATTAAAAAAATTTGTGCGTCCTATTGAATATCCAAAACAGAAAATTTCAATTTTTAGATGAACTGAAGAAGCCTGAAAATCGGGCGAAACGTTTTCAATAAATTCTAACTAGAACATGATGTAATTTCTCTATCCTTAAAACAAAAGAACCATAAGGCACAAGAAATTGAAAAAATATATATTCAATATTCCAAGGTTCAAGAAAGAATTCAATCCAACTTATATATATATATATATATATATATATATATATATATATATATATATATATATATAAACAAAATGAGCTCAGTAGAGATGATATTGAGAAATAAACTTTTGTTTTTGCAAAGAATGGTTATTTACCTTGTTTTTTATTATTATAGTCCTAAGGATGATCTGATACATAGTACGATCGAAAAGTTCCAGAATAAAATGCGATAGAGCAAGAACGCTAAATATTATCGATTCGCGCCAAAAGGTGGCGGTAAGTATATCACTCACGAAGCCGAGTGACAAGTTTCAACATGCTAGCTCTTTAAGTTTGTTTTGTAACCAAGCTTGTCTATTTGTACCACTCGTGTGATTTTTACATAGGATACAAAAAAAACAAGCTGGTGTGTCTCTATTATTTTAAACTTGGAAACAATACTATTAAAAAATATAAAATTATTCTCAAAAAATATGGGGACAAAGCCCTGAGAGGTATGCAAATTTTCGAAAAGTTTTGGTGCGAGAAGAGTTTCCGCCTGTATCATGACAATGCATAGGTCTACAATTCATTCTATTGTGTTCAGGCTGTTCCTCTGTATGAAAATAAAGTTAAAGGGTCGCCACTTAAAGACACTAGAGATGATACGACGCGAACTGCAGACTGCGTTGAAAGCAATGACAGCACCGATTTCTCACGAAATGTTTGACAAGTGGATGAAACGGTAGGACCGGCTACAGGAGGACAACTTTAAAAGTAAAAGGAGTCACGAAATCTAAAAGTAACTACTCCAGATTTTATAGTTTTAGTCACTTAGAACTTTTGGATCACACCATGTATAGGATACAGTGTCATTTAAAGCGCAAATTGTTGCATTAATATTATAAATGTGATTTATGCAACTTACGTCGAACACTTCTTTGGCTCTGTCGTACATAGAAGGGGTTGTATTATTACATGTTGCCAGCTAAAAAAGAATTAGATAAGTTTTAGTACTGATCTACCAGAAAAAGAACAGGTCAGGCGCAGTTTTACACGAATAAATAGGTCCTTAAATTAAAACTTTTTTTATGGGCATAGCACACGCGCGATCTTGAGTCGCTGTAAATCGGTTGTTTTTCATTATTTACTCGATGACTTAGCATTAACTGTTCTTCGTTCCTCTAAAGCAGTGATTGCAACAAGTCGAGTATATCCAAAGAAACAGGCGAACGAATCACTTTTGTTGGATTGGGTTCATCTTGAAACATCCAAACAATTGATTGTTACTTAGTTTCCGACTCGTACGAATATATCCAAGTTTCGTCTTCTGTTACCATGTTGTATACGGACCTTGCATGTACTCCGTTGATTTTTTTTTAGCTTTTGCTTACATTAATTGACACGAGTCTGTTTTTGAGTTTCGGCAAATTATGCGGCATCCATCGGAAAGAGATCTTTTTCACAGCTAAATATTCATGTAAAATCGAATATATTGAGGTCTAAGATATACCTAAAGATGCCTCTATCTCACGGTAAGTCACATGCCGATCCTCTTCAATCATGTGGCGCACAGCATCGATGTTTTTTAGAACAACCGATTTTGGTCGACCTTCCGAATATTTCGTCGCTGATGGAAACACGACCATGACGAAATTCTGCAAACCAGTTGTAAACAGTTTTTTCTGATGGTGATTCATTACCAAAAATTGAACGAAGCGTTTCGAGGCATTGTTGTTGAGTTAGGCCTTTACTAAAATCGTAAAAAATCATCCAACCACCAAAACCTTCAGGTGAAATCTCCATCTGTTCACGAAACTGTTTGTTTTAAAACGCCCCGTTTTACCAATAACAAATGTCAAATTTTACAACGATGGTAATGTCACATCTCAATAGCTCCACCTAGTGGTCGTTTGTAAAAGCTTAAAAGGCGGCCCTCGTATAAAGCTCTAGTAATTTATTTTATTATCAATCTCAAAAAACTATTTTTTTTTATAAAATATTTTAATATTTGTTAAAATAGGGTTTACATAAAAGTATCTATGATCTTATTTCGACTACGTAAAATTTCAATTTAAGGACATATTTTTAAGACACGAAATAACACTAGGCTGAAAAGTTTTTGGTCTGACACATAGATGTCGCTCTTTTCAAAAAATCTACAAGATTTTTAGGAAGTACCAACCTTCAAACGATACGTATCAAAATTTCATGACATTTTGACGATTAGTTTACAAGTTACAGTGGTTTTAGTGACGCTGTTTTTGATATTTTCAAAACAATGGAAAAAATAGAATTTGGTGTGTTGATCAAACACTGTTTTTAATGGGAAAAATACCGCTCAAGCAAATAAATGGCTTGATAAGTGTTACGAAGACTCTGCCCTTGGAAAATCACTCATCTTTTACTGGTATGAAAATTTAAAATGATGCTGAACGCCCAAATAAGGTGCTTGAACCAGAAAATGTCAAAAAAATCCACAAAATTGTTTTGGATGACCTTAAGTGAAATTGGTTGAGATAGCTGCCACCCTAAAGATATCAAGAGAACATGTTGGTTATATTTGGATGAACATTGGGGCATGAGAAAGCTCTGTTCTAAATGGGTAGCGCGTTTGCTCACAGTGGACCAAAAACAACAACGTGTTGATAAATCTGAGTGCTGTTTGGACCTGTTTAGGCGCAATAAAAAGGATTTTTTCATGCCATATGCGACAATGGATGAAGCATGCATCCACCACTACACACCGTAATCAAATCGGCACTCAGCTGAGTGGACAGCAGCCGGTGAAAGCCACCTGAAGCGACCAAAGACACAACAGTCAGCTGGGAAGGTTTTGGACTCTGTATTTTGGGGATGCACAAGGAATAATTTTCATCGACTATGCTGAGAAGGGAAAAACCTTCAATAGCGAATATTAAATAAGTTATTGGTGCGTTTGAAGGCAGAAGTCGCAAAGAAACGGCCCCAAATGAACAACCAAAAAGTGTTCTTTCTTCGAGACACTGCACCGTGTCGGAAATCAATTGTTAAGATGGCAAAATTGCATGAATTGAAGTCCGAATTGCTTCCTCATCCACCGTATTCTTCGGATTTGGCCCTCACCGACTATTTTTTATTAGCAGACCTAAAAAAAAAATGCTGGCGGGAAAGAGATTTGGCTCCAGTGAAGAAGTTATCGCCAAAACCGAGGCCTGTTTTGAAAGTAAAAACAAATCCTTCTACAAGAAAGGTATAAAAATGTTAGAAAAGCGTTAAACTGATTGTATCGCTCTTGAAAAGGGACTATATTGATGAATAAAGTCGAATTTCCCACAAAAATGTGTTTTAAGTAGCTAGACCAAAAAATTTTCAGCATATATTAGATGTACAGTTTTTTTTAACTATACTTACCAAATCATTATTAGTCCTCTCGAATAACCCAAAAGCGAAAACTGAAACGACGAAAATATTGATAATTAAACTAATAAATAAAGCTACAGCACTTTCTATAGCATTATATAGTTTGGCTTCTTTAAGTTTGTCTGGTTTCGTTCGATCAATATTTCTAGACTTTACTAACGCTGAATGTAAATAGAGGTTATGGGGCATTATCACGGCTCCTATTACTCCTACTGCTTGGAGGAGGACGTCTCTGTCACAGTCTTTACACCTAAAATAACAAAAGCGATTATTAAATTTGAGTAAATTATGAGTGTACCCTTAAACTCAAAAATCATTTCACTAACCACGTTAGTGTCATTAAGAGAGTTGATTGATTAAGTGGAAGACCACTACTAATGTAGCCCTAAGCACAAAAAAAAACAAAGTATGTCATTTATAAGGTAGTTTTCCGTCAAATTAGAAATCTAGAAGAAACTTCAATCAGTACGGCAAGGACAAGTAGAAAACAATGGACACATTTTCAATCTGCTATTATGGAAAAAATTTACCGTATCCCGCGTCCATGCAACGCTGCTAAAACCTTGAATGGTCACACGTGTTTTGCTAGTTAAACCGGCTGTGGATACGTATCGGTGTTGCCACGTATTTGTTAATTTTAATAACAGTTTATATAGTGAAGGCAGAAAGTGTGCGAATAGGATCTGTAGTCTGTAAAGTAAGAACGTGCCCGCTCGTATTCTTAAAAAAATGTTTCAAGTTCAAAGTATTCTTTGGTGTGCTAACAATCTTAGTAAGTTGTCCAATCGCCTGGTATTTTCTAGCCTAAGTCTTCAGAGTCTCTCCTCTGAGCTTTCTCTTTACAAGGAACCAAACGTTTTCAATAGAGTTAGCGTCCGGCGGTTGTGAAGCCCACTTTTATCGTGGTCGCGACTTGATTTTTGCCAAGCAAAGATTTCTTCAACGTGCTTCGAAATTTGACATCATGAGCATGAACATGTCGAATGGTTTCATGGGACCCATTCAAACCCGATTTTCTTAATTTTGCCGCTCCTTGCCGCAGCGTCAATTTCGGGTCCAGTGAAAACAAAGACAAGATCATTTTTCGACTTTCGGAGTGACCTTGCCTACCGATTCACGTTTTGGCAAGTCCTCGACATTTTTCATTTCGTTAAAATGATTTACCCACTTCTTCACAAACGACACCGACTTTTTAATATATTTAGCGGCCGCAGTATGTGTCATTTTAGGCGCCTTTAGATGGAAATAAGGAAAGACTGCATCGAACCGACGCGCAAGCAAGTGACTCATTTTGGATTTTACGTGATTTCGACGAAAGTTGGGAATCGACTGATCCTTTAACTAAAATGCGTGGTAGACAAAGATTTCCTCTACCGATTTTTGTTGAATACCAAAAATCAATTATCGCGCACACGTTCTTACTTATAGGTGGATTCTGCATCACTTGAAACCCAAAAAATGATTTCGTTTTTCGTTTGGCGGGACATTTGAATTTTCTAAAGTTTAAAGTCCAAACGTCATTTCCTTTGTTAAAATACTGAAAAGTTTATTGATTTTGTTCATTTAATTTGTGAAGTATCTGTAATTTACTTATTTTTTGTGTGAGGTATAGTCAATGTCTTTGTTATCTTTAGTTAATATTAATTCACTAGGTTTCTTTTCTTTTTAGTGTTCCGTAAGGAAGATAAGATCACTTCGGTGTCTGTTGATGTGGCCGTCTGTCAAACCCGATTTTCTCCAAAAGTTGAAATTTGGCACTGATATAGGAATTGATGGCGTCATCAGAGCGTGTAGTTTTGAAAGTTAAATTTTGACTTAACTTTTTTTTTATTACCAGGTCATCGAGTGGGGTGTCAAATGGAAGCTTGTAAAAACACGAGTTCAAAAATATATACAGTCAGTCCAAAAAGTCTCCATATACCACCCGCTTTCTATACAATTTTTTTGTTATGCTAAACTAATTATTTGGAACCATGAGAAAACAAGTTTAAATTAATATTGGAAACTTAACCTACGAGGATTAGTATTTAAAAAACAACTACGGAACATTTTACTTAGAAGTTACATCATTGTTATAAAAATGTAAACAAAATTAATGTCAAAAAACCGGTCAAGTGCAAGTTGAACTTGCACAATTAGTGTTCGGTACGTTGATTGCTTTGAAAATAAAAAAAATTATTACGGTGGCATAAAATGATCAGTGACTTTACAAAACACACCCCAAATGAGTTTTCAACAAAGTTTGTTTCCAATCTTTACTGAAAACTGATGACCTTGAAATTTTTGTTTTTTTTTATATACCAGATAAATTATTAAAGGTAATGCACTCGTGATAACTTTCGTTCGATCTATACCCCGTGGAAAATATTCCAGAATTTTTTCAAAACTTTTTGATCAGTACTTTTCGAGACAAGGTAGGGGGACAGCGATTTTTCGCGATTTTTTGAAAATAATACAAAGAAAAGTGTGCGCAAGTATTACATTATATATATATTTTTTACTCGTATTTTCACAAGCTTTCATTTGACACCACACTCGATGACCTAGTAAAAAAATTTTTTTCATTTCCGATTTCACCCCTCAATACTAACCCTTAAGTCAAAATTTAACTTTCAAAACTACACGGCTCTGATGAGGCCATCAATTCCTATATTAGTACCAAATTTCAACTTTCTATGTCAACTAGTTTCGGAGAAAATCGTGTGTGACAGACAGACAGACACAAAAGTGATCTTATAAGTGTTCCGTATGGAACACTAAAAAGTCTCCATACACTTAACAATTACCAATAATAGTTTGACGGAGTTTAATTTAAAAAAACAACTTCGTTTAAATTAATATTTAGCGAAAATTTTATATTTTTGTTCATAACACCAAATCGACAACTCGTTCGTGTATTTACAAAAAGTCAAACAATTATACTGTGTAGATAAATCGATGAATGTGATATATGACCTGAATTAACCCCTACATACCATGGTATTACTAATCCTTTAGTAACATCGATACCACTAGGGCCGGAAATAACAAATTCATATCCAAAAGTTACTCCCATCACTCCGATGAGAAGGCCAAAAAACATTTCCAATTTTCTTAAACCATATTTGTCCAAAAATAAAAACGTAAATGTATCTACGATGGTGATAAGACAGCCACCCCACAGTGGAATTCTAAAAACGTATAAATTTTCAAATAAACGCACTTTTTCAATTCTCAATCCTGAGTTGGAAATTTAATACGCGAACACTATTATTCACACTTCTGTTAAGATTTTTATCTTGGTTTAACAATATACTGCAACTAAGTGCGGTGTAGTGTTTCAACGGCACCGTTTGGCGCCAAATTCTCCTGCGTGAGACTTGATCCTAGCAAAAAATAAACGAGATCAATTTTTTCAAAAATACAGCAGAGCTTTCTCCTAATTTTGATAAAGAAATTACTTGTTTTTTATTACATATCTTGCAGCATAGTGTTAAAATGATCTGAAGCCTATTCATTTAATAAAATTCGTTTATTTTAAAATCACATCTACAAATAAATACACAAAATATAATAGATGAACATAAATATAATTTTATTTCAATTTATTGAATTATGAGGAATTTGAATAATTAATAAAATAATAAAATTTTCAGCATGCTTTCTTGTCAAATATTAAAACAAATTACTATTGTAAAATAATTAATGACTTACAAAACAATTTGTCATGGTCTCTTTTTGCATCAATATAAATTAGAATATATAATAAAACAGTACTTTGTATCTTTTAACACGAAAATATATATATATATATATATATATATATATATATATATATATATATATATATATATATATATATATATATATATATATATATATATATATATATATATATATATATATATATATATATATACAGTACAATCTTGATTATCCGAATCGCGATTATCTGAAATCAGGCTTATCCGAAACAAACTGTTAAAAAACAGATTGTATTCCCATTAAACGAAAAAATCCCCATTATTCGAAACAGACGATGAGTGGTTTCCTTAACGCGTCACGGACTCCCCGACGTCTAGATTTCACCCCTGTCTATGTTTTGGTTAGTCGACGAGTGTTATAAGTTACTCATTACATCTATTATTATAGCAGTGGTAATAGTCTCGTTTTGATAGATATTTTACAAAATGGAGCGTCATAATAATAAGCGTAAACGTGTTGTTATTACCTTATGTTAAAAGAGAAACTTGAAGCAATTCAACGTTTAGATAATGGTGAACTTCTTAAAAAATATAGCGAAGGATTTAGGTGAAGCCGTGAGTACTGTTTCAGAGTGGAGAAAATATCGCGAAAAACTTGAAAAATGGTGTAGTGTTTTGTCATCGCCCACACAGGCACGAAAAAATATGAAAAGCGGTGAATACCAAAAAGTAGATGATTCTTTATTTTTATGGTTTACACAGAATCGAGAACGTGGAATACCAATTTCAGGAACAATTTTAAAACATTAGGCAGTGAGTTTAAACGAAGAGTTACCGGTTATTGAAGCGCCTGTAAATTTTTCTGGAAGTGATGGATGGCTAGACAGGTGAAGAAAAAGACATGGTGTACGTCAACTGAAAGTTTGTGGAGAAAGATTGTCGGCTGATGTATCTGCTGCAAAAAAATTTGCTGAGAATTTTGAGCAGCTTATGAAAGAACATGGCTTACAACCAGACCAAATCTATAATTGTGATGAAACAGGCTTGAACTACAAAATGTTGCCGTCAAATACCGTAGCTTCAAAAACGGAAGCTGGAGCACCTGGTTACAAACGTAGCAAAGAACGTATTACTGTTCTTGCATGCAGTAATGCTTCTAGAAGACACAAACTCTCATTATTATGTATTGGTAAATCAGCAAATCCACGAACCTTTAAGAATATTCGTCACAATGCTTTTCCTGTTTTGTATAAAAATCAAAACAATGCCTGGAGAAAGGTGACTCTATATGAATACTGATTTTTTGGAGATTTTGTTCCCAAAGTGGAACTTTTTTTAAAAGAACATGGATATCCTAAAAAATGTATTTTACCACCTTCTCAAAGTGATGAGCGAGTGAAATTCCATAACCTCCGTTTTTACCGTCTTTTAAAATTGATGACAAGGGGAGGAGGGGAGTTCTACAAAAAAGGCAGACGGCATTTTCCCTTTGGAAACGGCAGGCCGGAAATCACCCCCTTCTCTCCTCTTCTGCTTTGTATATTTGCACGGAAATCTCTTAAAAATTTGATTGAGAAACGCTTTACTTGAGACTAAAAACTGCATTAAAATCCATTCATTATTCCTGGAATTAACGAAAATGTTCGAACGATAGTTAGACTACAGCCTAGAAAATAACTAGACAGGTCTTGATTATTTTAGAAGCACGGGCCGTTATTTTATGATAAAGGAAATCTATTTAACATGATAAAAACTATTACTTACACTTTATTAGAGAGCATATAAATAGCAATAGAAGTTCCAATAACTTCTTGCATGTCGGATCCGATTACGGCAATTTCAATCATTATCCATAATATTAGTCTAGGTATTTTTTTATATTGTCTATAACACATTTCTGCTAAATGTAATCCTGTTACGACTCCTAAAAAATTGATAAAATTATTTGCAAATTGTAAATACTTGGAAAACTCTGAAACGACCTTTTAGAAGCAAGTTCTTTAACAATTTTTTCTTTATCTCAACCATAAAGCAGGAAAAATTCTCTTATTACTAGTACTTACCCAACTTGGTAGCGAGCATCTGCATTACAAATCCTAAAATTGTAGCACCAAATAACACCCATAGTAATCTGTATTTTCCTACTGCTCCGGATTGTAAGTCACTTTCAATATTTCCTGGATCTAGATAGGCTATAGACATAAGGAATCCTGGACCTGTGAATGCCCATAATTTTCTAAAACTAAATCCGACCTAAAATAATGGAGAAAATTATTGTAATTTTTTTTTTTTAATTAGGAAGTCTGGATCTCAATTTAATACTTTCTGAGATGTTGGAGTCTGAATTCCCTGATATTTTATTTTATGGAGAGCATAGAGAAGGACTATAGAAAATGTACAAATTTGTGTAAAGAACCAAATATGTTAGTATTTTCTGCAGTCAACACGGCGCGCACATCCAGACGAAGCTTCTGGCAAACGCTGGTATCTTTCGAAGTTTGATGATTAAAAAAGCCAACCAAATTGAAGTTTTCCTCTAAGTTTTAGGGTTTTTTTAACTTCCCACGCTTGTTATGGTCTTCCATACACTTACCTTTTCGAGAAACTTCATATATTTATCAATTTCTTCTTTCAATTAAATGGATTTCGGATAATGATGTCTTCGTTCTTAACCTACCTTATATTTCCTTTTTCTTCTATAGTTTCCTTCATTTGTTTCGTCGAGTCTAAGCTTTCTAATTTATCCATTTCCAAGTTATCTGGATATAAAACATGATTTCATTACTTCCTGTCGTTAATCATTATTACCAATATTAACCTCAACATTAATTAATGAATGATAATAATATATATATATATATATATATATATATATATATATATATATATATATATATATACATATATATATATATATATATATATATATATATATATATATATATATATATATATATGTATATATATATATATATATATATATATATATATATATATATATATATATATATATATATATATATATATATATGACAAAATAGATGATTATACTGCACTCTGTCGGTGACTTATTTAAAGTCTTTCCAAACAAAGCAGCCAGCACCACGGCTGGCACTTGGTTGCAGAAGCGCACCTTCTCGAGCTTCCCGCTCGAAGGCATAGATAGGGATAAAACGATACGTTAATTGATCATGGACGCGACGCTGTAAAGAAATATTTTTTTGGGTATCATTTATTGAATTTTTTCAACACATCCTTTTCCTAGTTTTGTGTAGTTGGCAAGCTTGTTTGTCTATGCCCGAGAGAAAAAAATACTCTAGGCCGTCCCCTCAGTCGCCATATTGTGTCGTGGTCGTCATTGTTTTGTTTTCGTTCCGCAATCGTAATCCTAACCTCGGACTGTCGTCGTTGTTTTGTGTTTAAAGCATTAGATATAATTTGCTGATCAGAAATGGGAACTCCAAAGTCTAGGGTGTGGCAATATTTCACGAAAAATGATGACAAAAACGCCAGTTGCAAAAAATGCTTTAAAGCGGTGTGGAAATTGAAATATTGAAACAGGTAGTCCCCTTGTTACAACCATTCGAATTTGTCACAAGAGAATCTTCAGGCCAGAATTATGTTACCTTATCCAAAATCATACCCATAATTAATTGTCTCACTTCGCAGCTAACAAAATTTTTATCATCAATAGAATGTGTCACTCAGTTGCAAAGAAAACTACCGGCTGAATGTAAAAAAAGATTTGGTCTCATTGAATTTAACACCCTTGCAGCTTTGGGAACAATTTTAGACCCACGTTTCAAAAACCTCCATTTTCAAGATGCAAATGCATGTGGAAGGGCGATACAAAAATTAAAAAATATTATTAAAGAAGATATGATAATGTCAACCAGTGGATCTGAAGAAGAAGCAGCCAACGAAGATTTCGATTTTTGGTTGCACCACAAGCAACTTGCAGTTGGCCAAAAGCGGCGGCGTGCTAACTCAAAAGCCGATGAAGTTTCAATTTATTTGGATAATCCAGTCTGCGCTTTAAAAGCCAACCCATTAGAGGAATGGGAGGATTTAAAACCCGTATTCCCAACATTATACAAACAAGCGCGAATTTATTTAAACATTGTAGGTACCTCTGTACCCTGCGAAAGGCTGTTTTCCAAAGCTGGCGCAACAATCACTACATCCAGAAATCGTCTAACAGGCAAACACTTAGAAAAACTAATATTTTTGGGGAGCACTACAAAAACCGACTTTTTTTCATAAAATTATTTTTATGTATATTTTTATATCAATAAAGAATATCAATACTTATTACTGTTTTTATTTAATTTATTCCAAATTTTACTATGAAAAATCAACCGATAAGAGTAAGTATCGATACTTTTCAATCGATACCGAATAAGTATCGATACTTTACGACCTATACTGTATCGAGTAAAAGTATCGATACCTCAGTGGTATCGTTTTATCCCTAGGCATAGATGGCGTTGGTGAAGCAACTAAAGGCGAATCAAAAGATCCGCACTTCAAAAGTTACCAAAGTATTCTTTGTATTTGCTAGACCCTCTCAAGACGTGTTTCGCCTTATCACGGCTCATCAGTTGGGCTTGGTTCAACAAATACAAAGAACACATTTTCAATTTTTATCCAGGTACTAACGGAAAACCATGACAATATAGATGCTTATACTGCACTCTATCGGTGACTTATTTAAAGTATTTCTAAACAAAGAGGCCAACAGCACGGCTGGCACTTTGAGCGGGACGCTCGAGAAGGTGCGCTTCTGCAATTAAATGCCAGCCATGGTGTTGGCCGCGTTGTTTGGAAATCCTTTAAATAAGTCACCGACAGAGTGCTGTATAAGCATCTATTTTGTCATGGTTTTCCGTTAGTACCATCGTGAATACTAATAACGTTTTCCTGTTATATATAATTACCATTTTTGCCCCTTTTAGGCAAGTTATTTAATTTTTATGTACCTTGTTGCTATTAGAAATGGCCGTAAATTAAAAATGTTGTATTTAAAGAAATTAACCTTACGGCCAATGTACGTTTACATTTTTAGAATTTTACGCAGAATATTATTATTACCCGTTCATATGCGATGTCTGCCATCTCAGCCATCTCACGAAGCTTAACGCGACGATCTTCCATCAGGAAACCATGAATTTCATCGACTATTTCTTCAGAAGAAACCTAATCAGGCGTCCTGAACCTACAGCAGCTGTACGGCCACGTTAATATCCAGTAATAAATGTCTTGGGTGCTGGTGCAACGTCTTCATGAGCTTTCTTCAGTTCAGATTCTACCTGGGTGGTAGTTCATCTCTTAAATAAAAATGCATTATCTCTGCACTATTTTCGGGTTTATCCATTTCTACCAAACGGTCACTTACTATAGCTGCCAAATAAAAACTGCGCGTGGCATCTGTTTGAAACTTTAAATACAACCATCACGCTTATCATCAGTCATACCACTTAAAAATTTCTTAGATATCTACCAGATTTATCAGTTCACACTTCTAAATATATAAAGAATTTTTTTTTCATTTACTTACTTTTTCTGTTTCAGGGATATCAATTTTATTTTGTGCAAAGTATGTTTCAGAGTCTTCGTTTTCCTCAAAATAATAGGAGAGAGGTTTCCCAGAGGTGGCATTTATGGCATTTGAACTTGGTTTCTGAAAAATATAAAAACTTTATTAATTTGTTGCTTTTAACTCATATTACTCGTAGCTACTAGCCGTGCCCGCGGCTCCTCTCGCGTGGACTTGATTCACTATTATCATCACTGCTTATTCCTTATGTTACCTAACGTAATAAAATATATACTATAACCTGGCCAGAGAACATATGTATGTATGAATTAAAAAAAAAAAAAAACACGTAAGTCTGATAAGTGGTTCTCGAGTGATAAGCGCACTAACGGACAGACAGGCAGAAAGGGAGACGTTTTATTTTATATATATACAGTCCCTGGCCAAATTATTAGACGCACTGTATTTTTTTTTTTAGTAATTTTATGTTTCTTAAGAGTTTTTATGCAATAATGGTATATTTAAACTACAATATTATTGATTTTTATTTAAGAGAATTGTTGTAGACTACATATTTGTATTTATTTTTAACATATGGCAACACTGTGTTGACAAAGTGATACATGAACGTAAACAAGTACAAATCTGTATCAGTCGCGATCGGAATCGAGTCAGGTACGGACGTGTTTCTGTGGCTTTATGGACTGTGATTGTTTGTTTAACAGTTTTATACTACTCAGTTATTAGTTTATTTTGTATGCAGTGTTTTAAAAAAGTAATTGGATTATTTTCATTATGGGTAGAAAAGGCGATCTTTCACCACGTAAAAAAGCTGAAATGAAGGCCCTTGTGATTGCGAAAACATTTACAAACCGAGAAATATCACGAAGATTGGAGGTTTCTGAAGCTAGTGTACGACGCATAAAAAAGAAAATTGAGTCAGGGAAGGAATTAAGCCCGAAAAGAAAGAAAAGATGCGGTAGAAAACCAATTTTCACTCCACGGTCAGAGAGATGTTTGAAGAAAATTTGTGTAGAAAACAGATTTGCTACCACAAAGGTAATAAAATCACAACTCCAGGATGCTAGCGTAAATGCTTCTGAGCGCACTGTTCGAAAAAAATTGAAAGAATTAGATTTTAAGGCCTGTCGCCCCGCCAGGAAGACCAAGTTAACAGCTGCAATGAAAGCCAAGCGCCTGAAGTGGGCCAAAAAATGGCAAGACAAAGATGTGGACTTCTGGAGATCGGTAAGATACAGCAATTTAATCAATAATTGATACATTATTATCATTTTCAGTTAAATAAAGCAAATAAACATGGAAGTTTATATATTTTTCCTATTTTGGACAGGTTTGCTTCAGTGACGAAAGCACATTCGAAGTTTTGCAGAATAAAGCTCAGTATGTGCGTCGTCGTCATGGAGAAAAGTTTCATCCTGATTGTGTCGTTCCGACGGTTAAACATCCCACCAAAGTGATGATTTGGTCAGTCATCAGCGGCTAGGGCACTGGACGTCTGTACGTCGTCAAAGGAATAATGAGGCAAGATCAGTACAAAGAAGTATTACAAAATCGGTTGATTCCGCAGCTCAGAGAATGGTTTTCAAATGGGGAACCATTCACTTTCATGCAAGATGGAGCTCCTTGCCACACTGCTCGGTCTGTTAAAACTTTTTTGGCAGAAAAAAATATCCCTCTGTTGGATTGGCCCTGATATGAACCCCATTGAAAATGTGTGGGAGCTGATGAAAAGAGAAGTGGCTAAAGATGTGATTACCAACAAAACCCAGCTCCTAGAAAATATTATTCATGTGTGGAATCATCATCCTCAAATGCAGGAGACAGTACAATCTTGCACTGATAGCATGCCGCGCAGAATTAAAGCTTTGATAGCGGCTAAAGGTGGCTCAACTAAATATTGACTTTTACTAACATTAATTTCACTTTTTTTTAAAACTTAATAAACTTATGCTTTTCTAAATTAATGCTGTTTTATTTATGTCAAATAAATAGGTAATTGATTGGATAATATAAAAATAAAAAACAAATCAATTTAAAATAATAAAACGGTACAATATCACTCGGTAATTAATATTTTACATGAAATCTTGCAGTGCGTCTAATAATTTGGCCAGGGACTGTATATATATATATATATATATATATATATATATATATATATATATATATATATATATATATATATATATATATATATATATATATATTACATTTATTATGACTTCAAGAAATCTTAGACGTATTCATTGAGTTCGTAGGTCAGTGATTCAATCGGTAGACATCATTCCATTACTTACTTTTAGAATTTTGCTCGTCCTCCAATTTTCGAGTATTTTGAAAATTTACAGCAAGGAAGAAATATTATAACCAATCGTGACAATTTGAATAGTAGATTGAAAAACGGTAGGGAATATATTCGGAGGAGATAGACCGTTCTCTTCTCCCTTTCCTCGACTAAAATCACCTCAAATTTCAAAATAACTAATATCTGAACAGAGGAAGCAGCATCATGCATCAGACAGGAATACTTATTTTATTGGCAATATTGTGTATTTTAAATCATGCTGAAAATATATTTGATTATTTTGTACTTGGAATTATTAACATCGTGTCAATGTTTGCTTAAAAATTATCGCTCTTAGAAATTATTTTAAAATACCTTCAAAGTCCCGAGACTTTCTGAGAGATGGCAGCTCAGGCAACAAATCCATTAGTATCGACTCTCAAGATTTATGTACAATTTTCATTACATTCTGTCTATTAGTTTGCGAGTTACAGCTGTTTGAGTGATGTTACTTTTTTGGTGGGAAAAAATACAGCCAGAACCCAAGAAGGGTTATGGGAAATCTGCCCCGTCGAAAGCAACTATGTCGATGGTTTAGTGAACTTACAAGCTGTCTACAAGGACCGATGATGCACTACGTTCCGGACGGCTAAATGAGCCAGTCACTCCCAAAGAATCACAAAAAAAATCCACTATATTGTTCTGAATGACCATAAAATGAAAATTAGAGAGTTAGCTGACATTGTAAAGATGTCAACAGAACGCGTGAGGCATATTTTGCGTGAATATTTGCATATGATACGATTGATCAAAAACAACGACTTGTCAAAGATTCAGAACGCTATTTGGAACTGTTTCGGCGTAATCCAAAGGAGTTTTTGCGGCGATTCGTAACAATGGGTGAAACTACTTTACACATAAGTCCAACAGGCAGTCCGCACAGTGGCTAGAACCGCATGAAAGTCGACTGAAGCTTCCAAAAACACAAACACCAGCTGGAAAGGATTTGGCAAATATTATTAGGGAGGGGCATGCAATAATACTGATTGACTATCTTAAAAAGGGGAGAAAAATCACCGGAGACTATTACGTTTGGTTTATTGGACAGTTTAAATGGAGAAATGAAGAAAAAAAGACCACATTTAGCGAAGAAAAAATGTTGTTTCGTCAAGATAATGCACCAGTTCACAACTCCATAAAATCGAGGGTGAAATTGGACCAACGGGGCCATGAATTGCTTCCTCATTCATCGTATTTACCAGATCTGGATCCTAGCGATTAAAACCTCTTTCTAAATTTGAAAAGCGAATGGGAAACTGAGACTTATTTAGAGAGCTCGACAAATCGTACGAATTGAAAGGTATCCAAATGTTAAAGAATAAAATCGATTTTAGGCAAAAACATTGTTTTTTCTTTAAAAGCCTAGGGACTTTTCACCCAACGTAGTATATCAAGACAAATTTTGGGCTTTTACGATTCTAAAAGCACCCTTAACAATCTCACTCCTTATCTCTTCCAAAAGAGAGGAGCAAACTTATAATAGTTAACCGAAGTACAAGGACAAAAGATCCTTGTTTTGACGCTCACCTTCCTTTTTTTTATAGAGTTTCAGTAGCGAGGAATATTCTCGAAAACTTCGTGCACCGTATTAATAGATTTAGATTCTTTTTGAGGGACTGCTTCCTGAGAAAGTTAGAAAAAACAAAGCGACATTCAAAAACCTACCCTACATTTCATGTGAAGCTAATGGAGTTATCTAAATATAAAGAGTAGGATTTTTAGCGTTCCGTACGGAACACTTATAAGATCACTTCGGTATCTGCTCGTCTATCTGTCTGTCCGTCTGTCTGTCTGTCACATCCGATTTTCTCCGAAACTTTTTGACATAGTAAGTTGAAATTTGGTACTAATATAGGAATTGAAGGACTCATCAAAGTAGTGTAGATTTGAAAGTTAAATTTTGATTTAAAGGGTTAATTTTGAGATGTGAAATCGGAAGCGAAAAAAAAAATTTTACCTGATCATCGACTGGTCAAATGAAAGCTTGTGAAAACACAAGTTCAAAAATATATATAACTAGCTGTGCCCGCGGCTCCGCTCGCGTGGACTTCATTCACTATTATCGTCACTGCTCATTCCTTATATTACCTAACGTATTAAAATCATCCTATAACCTGGCCATATGAACAAAAATCAGAATTTTAAAATGGATTTTTGCAACATACGAGGTTTAAACTCAAACATAAATTCAGCGCACCAACACCTGCAATCAAATAAACCTCATGTACTCGCTCTCTGTGAAACCAAGGTCAGTTCATCGACCAGCACAGTTAACTATCTTTATCCTGGGTACGACTTCTATTCCCGATTTAGGCGTAACTTTGGAATCTGTCTTTATGTCAGAAGCGACCTCTCTTGCCAACGAGAAGAGGCTCTGGAGCCCCCAAACTTTGATGTTATGTGGTTAAAAATAACGACTCAACCAACCACAAGGTTCATCTGTATCCTGTATCGACCACCAAGCGATACTAACTTTAGAGCACTTTTCGCTTCTCTTGCAGACACCATCGATCATTTACAAATTAACTATTCAAATGCTGAAATTGCCATCCTGGGCGACTTTAATGTCCACAACATCAACTGGCTTAAATATTCAAATACTACCGATGAACATGGTCGTGAAGCCGAATCATTTTCAATCAGTTGTGGCTTAACACAGCTTATTGACGAACCAACACGAATCCCTGATCGAGACGGGGAGTTCGCCAGCCTTTTTGATCTGTTTTTTTAACCACCAATCCGGAGATTTACACGGTCAGCGTAAATCCGCCATTAGGTTCTTCCGACCATAAACTATTATCGACATCGAGTATCCTACCAATCAGTGACAGAGAGGCGCCTAAACCGCGCAAGATTTGGCACTACAAATCTGCTGAATGGGAAGATCTCATGGAATATTTTAGAACTTTCCCTTGGTTGGACGTTTGTTTTCGATCCGATGACACATCTGACTGCGCCAAGGAGGTTTCCGATGTTATTTTAGCCGGCATGGAGGCTTACATCCCTTTTTCGAAGAAATGCTCTTCCAACGGCAAGCGTTGGTTTGACCGAAAATGCAAAGAAGCTGTTGCTTCTAAACATCTTGCATACCGATATTGGCGTGAAAATCCTAACACCATAAATCGTAACACCTTTGTTCGTGCCAGGAACAGGTACAAAGAAATTATCGACGAAGCCAAAGAGGCAAAAAAATAAAATTCTAAACTATAAAATTTTTTATACAAATAAAACAAAGCAACATCAACGGATTAGAAACAGACTTCTCGCTTGTCCCAACAATTCCAGGTCCTTTTGGTCAGTCGCTAAGGCAGTTAGTCAAAATTTCACCAAATCCACCATACCACCAGTCACACAGCCAGATAATTCTATTGCAACGACACCTGTTGAGAAAGCGAACTTGTTGGCTGAACTCTTTGCTTCACATTCTACTGTCGATTTCCAAGGAAAAACACCACCTAATATTCCCATAGTGCAGTCAAGGATGCCCGATATTGTCTTCAGGCAGCGCATCATAAAACGTATTTTGATGATGCTAGACACCAAAAAGGCTTCTGGCGCTGACGGAATACCTGCCATAGTTCTCAAGAACTGTGCGAGGGAACTAACACCAGTTTTCTGCAGACTTTTCAACCTATCTTACAGAAAGGGAATATTTCCTTCCTGCTGGAAATGTGCCACAGTTCAGCCAATACCTAAAAAAGGCAAGAAGACCTTGCCAAATAACTACCGACCAATCGCACTGCTTTCAATAATATCGAAAGTCATGGAAAAGGCTATCAATCAGCATCTTCTAAAATATCTTGAAGGATTCAACATTATTAGCGATCACCAATATGGCTTTCGTAAAAATAGATCAACAGGAGATCTCCCGACTTATGTAACACATGTTTGGAACAACGCAATTGAACACTTTGGAGAATCTCGAGCGGTTGCTCTTGACATATCCAAGGCATTCGACCGTGTTTGGCACGATGGGCTGTTGGCTAAGCTACGTTCTTATGGTATGTCGGAAAAGTTCTGTTTGTGGCTCTCCTGTTTCCTCAGAGAGCGTTCTTTACGAGTGGCAGTCGACGGATTTCTTTCTAACACCTTCACCATCAACGCCGGTGTACCCCAAGGCTCCATACTGTCTCCTACTCTCTTTCTCATTTATATTAACGATCTGCTGGAAAAGATCGAGAATCCAATCTACAGCTTTGCAGATGACAGTACACTTATCTCTTCATTCACTTTGAACGCTCGAACATCGGCTACTGAGACGAATATCCGCAGACAGCAGGAAGTCATTCAACTTAACAAGGACCTGGAAGAAATTCTATCTTGGGGTGGCAGTAACCAAGTGGAATTTAACGCTACAAAAACCCAGGCGGCAGTTTTTTCTAAAAAAGTTAACGTTGCTGCACCCGACATAGTTATGTCGGGGCACTCCATTCCTCTAACATCGTCACTCAATTTGTTGGGCGTTAATTTGGGAGCAAATATGTCCTGGCATGAACATGTTGCAAGCATAGCAAGGAGAGCTTCTCAGAAGTTGGGAATATTATTTCGAACCAGAAAGCTTTACACTTCACAACAACTGTTAATTCTTTACAAAGCTCAAATTCGACCAACTATGGAATACTGCTCCCATGTTTCGGGCTCCGCTCCCAAACATACACTGCATTTGTTGGATTCTATTCAGAGAAGAGCTGTTCGTCTGATTGGAGACCCGGAACTGACAGGTGGCCTTGATTCGCTGGAACATCGAAGAACGGTTGGCGACTTGAGCCTATTTTCATGGAAAGTGTTCGAAGGATGTGGCCCGTTTAATTCCTCCCAGAGCGGTGCATGTTAGAAGTACACGTCACGCTAATACTTCACATCCGTATGAGGTTCAGCTTGTTACTCCTCGTACAACGCTTTTCAAGCAGTCATTTATATGGAGAACATCATCCCTTTGGAATAATTTGCCCAGGACTGTGTTTCCCACCGAGTAAAATTTACAGCGATTTGAGAACAACGTGAATCGCTTTCTCCGCGCGCGTGTCGCTCCAGTAGCGCTTTAGGGACTTCCCTGTAGCACGTGTGCTAGACCCATAAAAAAAAAAAAAAAAAAAAAACACGTAAATCGGATAAGTAGTTCGCGAGTAATAAGCGCACTAACGGACAGACAGGCAGACAGAGAGACGTTGCATTTTATATATATTATATTCTTTTCTACATGATATTGTTCCATATTTAATGGTTTAGGCAGTATTGCAAAAGAATGTGGTAGCGGCAAACTTATTTCCGACTTGATTCACAATTATCGTCACTGCTTATTCCTTATGTTACCAAACGCAATAAAATATATATCCTATAACCTGGCCAGAGAACATATGTATGTTTAAAAAAAAAAACACGTAAATCGGATAAGTGGTTCTCGAGTGATAAGCGCACTAACGGACAGGTAAACAGATAGACAGACATATAGACAGGGAGGCGTTGCATTTTATATATACAGTGACGAACAAAAGTATGGAAACATTTTCTTAATCAAAAATATAAAATACTATCCTTTATGAATAAAAAAAACTAGCCTTGTTTTGTTGACAATCTCTTTATAGAATTTTATTATTGACTATAAAAATTTTGTTTACCTTTCCTGGTAGATAAGGTTTTTAAGAAACGCGTTTTGTCCTTGTCGAAGGCATTGAAATAATTTTATCATTCTGCTTTAAGAGTACGTTATTGTTGATACGAAGTAATTTAGTAGCATAGTTTAAGAGTGCGGTTTGTGTCAAAATGCCAAAGTGCAAATATTACAGTTCAGATCTAAAACATAAAATTATTTCTCTGTATCAAAGTGGAAAGAAGCAAACTGAAATAGCAAAATCTTTAAACATGCATAGGGTCACTGTCAGCAAAATTGTTAAGAAGTTCTCGAGAAGGGGCACTGTTGATCCGGCATTTAAAAGTGGTAGACCTCGAAAAACAAGTAAGAGAGTACACAAAATTATAATTCGAAAAGCGAAAAATGATCCCAAGAAAATTGCTGTTGATATTAAAAAAGAACTAAGGCAGGAATATCAGGGCGTATTGGTGTCAGACATGATTAGTAGGCGCCATCTGTTATCTGAAAATCTTTATGGTAGGCATGCTGTTAAAAAGCCACTCCTTACAAAGCGTCACATAAAAGAGAGATTGAAATTTGTTAAGGAACATAAAGACTGGACTCAAAATCAGTGGGCTCTAATAATCTTTAGTGATGAAAGTAAGTTCAATCGCTTTGGAAGTGATTCTACTGATTATGTAAGAAGACCAATTGGTCTAAGATATGACCCAAAGTACCTCGTACCTACTGTCAAACATGGCGGTAGAAATATCATGGTATGGGGTTGTTTGTGACGGTCTGGTACGGGGCCATTAGCAAAGATAAATGGCAGAATGGATGCTCCAATGTATCCTGAGATATTGGAAAATAATGTGATTCCTTATGAAGAAGATTTGTAACTGTCATGGATTTTTCAACAAGACAATGACCCAAAACACACATCTCACTTGGCAAGAATTGGTTTTCTGAACAAGGGATTCGGGTGATGCGCTGGCCTTCACAATCACCTGATTTGAACCCAGTAGAGAATCTTTGGCACTATCTAGATAAACAAATTAGAAAAAGAAATATAAAAAACCGGAATTAACTTTGGATCGCATTAAAACAAGAATGGGAAATAATCCCACCCGATTTTTGTGCTAGGCTTGTTGACTCTATGGGCAGAAGATGTCAAGCAGTGATTGATGCAGAAGGATATCTCACTAAATGTTAAATATTTTCGACATCTTAGTCGTCTTAGTGGAATTTTTATTTTATAACAAAAATGCTTCCATACTTTTGTTTGTGCATAATTTTGTTACATTAAAAAATAAGCACAATTCTAATAAACAATAACTGTTTTAGTCTTCAAAATGTTTGTTAGCATGCACACGATTGATAAATAAATATTGTAATTGTAAACCGTTTAAATGTTAAGACTAGAAATGGGAATTTCTAGTCTTAACTTCCATAATTTTGTTCGCCACTGTATTATAGAAGACTATAGACAACCTGACCAGAGAATAAATGTATGAACTAAAAAAAGAACACGTAAGTGATAAGCGCACTAACGGACAGACAGACAGACAGGGAGACGTTGCATTTTTTATATATATATATATATATATATATATATATATATATATATATATATATATATATACATATATATATATATATATTATATTCTTTGCTACATGACATGGTTCCATATTTAATGGTTTGGTTTAGGCAGTGTATTGCAAGATAACACGCTAACGGCAAACTTTTTTCCGACTTGATTCACTATTTTCGTTATTGCTTATTCCTTATATTACCTAACGTAATAAAATATATCCTATAACCTGATCAGAGAACATATGTATATTTAAAAAAAAGCACGTAAATCGGATAAGTAGTTCTCCAGTGATAAGCGCACTAACGGACAGACAGACAGATTGTTTTATTGTGTTGTATTTTATATATATTATAGAAGATTATACATAGATAACCTGACCAGAGAACAAATATGTGAATTAAAAGCACACTAACGAACAGACAGAGAGACGTTGCGTTTTATATATAAAGGGTGATTCATTTAGAGGTACTTTTTTTTAAATAAAAAAAAATGAATAAAAACAATTTTATTTTATAATCTTTATTATCATATAAAAGAACCATTCTTTACAATTCTTTCTTAAAGATAATTTCTTTCAAATGTTGTCCGCGACTACGGTTAACAACGTCCATTCTGAAGTTCCAATTTTCAATGACGCGTGTGAGTATTTCGAGTGGTATTTGGCCAATGACTCGAGTAATATTGGCCTCCAATGCCTCAATTGTAGCTGGCTTATCCATGTAGACTTTGGACTTTACATAGCCCCAAAGGAAAAAGTCAAGAGGTGTAATGTCACATGATCTAGCCGGCCAATTCACTGGTCCAAAGCGTGAAATGATCTGTTCGCCGAATTGCTCTCGCAGTAAAGCCATGGTTTCACGGGCTGTATGGCAAGTGGCGCCATCTTGTCGGAACCAAATTTCGTCGAGACCACGGGCTTCAATTTCTGGCATCAAATAGTCTGTTATCATGGCGCGATAACGGTCACCATTCACAGTAACATTCCGGCCAGCCTCTGTTTTGAAGAAATATGGACCGATTATTCCACCGGCCCATAAACCACACCAAACAGTTGTTTTTTCTGGATTTAATGGCAGCTCTTGAACCTCTTCAGGTTGTTCATCACCCCAAATACGGACATTTTGTTTATTCACGAACCCATTAAGCCAAAAATGGGCCTCATCGGTGAACAAAATTTTTCTCGAAAACAGTGGATTTTCTGCAAGCTTGTCAAGAGCCCAACGACTAAAACGGAAACGATTCGGAAGGTCGGTCGGCTTCAGTTGTTGCACTAGTTGAATTTTGTATGCTTTTAAAGAAAGATCCTTACGTAAAATACGCCAAGTTGTTGAATATGATAGGCCAAGCTGTTGAGAACGGCGACGAATCGACACTTCACGGTCTTCGCGTACACTCTCCGCTACCGCCCCTATATTTTCTTCACTACATGCTGGATGTGGTCTATTCGGTCGAGCATTATCCAATAATGAAAATTGGGTCTCAAACTTATTGATGGTAGAGCGAATTGTGCGTTCGGTAGGCCGATTATGTGGGCCATAAGTTGCTCTAAGCGCCCGATACACATTCCTCGTAGAACGCCCATTTTCGTAATAAAGTTGAACATTTTGTAGACGCTGTGCCGGGCTAAGTCTTTCCATTATGAATTGTCAAACACTACTGAACAGGAATGCCACTTCAGTTGACACGACGCATGCGCAATCTGCAATTAAATCCCCATCACAAAAAGTACCTCTAAATGAATCACCCTTTATTATAGATAACCTGACCAGAGAACATATGTATGTTTTTTAAAAAAATAGCACCTAAATCCGATAAGTGGTTCTCCAGTGATAAGCGCACTGACGGACAGACAGACAGAGAGACGTTGCATTTAATATATATTATAGAAGATTATAGATAACCTGGCCAGAGAACAAATGTGTGAATTAAAAAAAAACACGTAAATCGGATAAATACTTCTCGAGTGATAAGCATACTAACGGACAGACAGACAGAGAGACGTTGCATTTTATATAACACATGGGCTGAAAAGTCCCGGGCCTAACACATAGATGGCGCTAGTTTTATTGCAGTCACCTTTTTTTCAGTTAATACTAACCTTCAAAAGACAGCTGTTAAAATTTCATGATATTCTATTCATTAGTTTGTAAGTTATTGTGCTAAGAGTGACGCTACTTTTGTTATTTTCAAAACAATGGATCAAAAACAATTTCGTGTTTTAATTTTACACTGCTTCTTGATGGGAAAAAATACCGTTCAAGCGAAGCAATGGTTTGAAAAGTGTTATGGGGACTCCGCTCCATCAGAAACAACAATAAAACGTTGGTTTGCTGACTTCAAACGTGGTCGTAGAGACACCGATGATGCAGAACGCAGTGGACGTCCAAATGAGGCGGTAACACCAGAAAACATCAAAAAAATCCATAAAATCGTTTTGAATGATCGAAAAGTGAAGTGCTGACATCGTAAAGATATCAAAAGAACGTGTTGGCTTTATATTGCATGAGCATTTGACTATGAGAAAGCTCTGTTCAAAGTGGGTGCCGCGTTTGCTCACTGTTTATCAAAAACAAGAACGTGTTGATGATTCTGAGTAGTGTTTGGCCATTGTTAGAGCGGCGCTGGAATGATTGCGTTGCTCTTGATGGAGATTACGTTGATGAATAAAGCTAATTTTGAACCAAAAAAAACCGTGTTTTCTTTGTTAGGCCCGGGACTTTTCAGCCCATGTGTTATACTCGTATTATTGATATTCTTTGCTACATGATATTGTTCCATATTTAATGGTTTGCAAGAGAACGCGCTAGCGGCAAACTTTTTTCCAACTTGATTCACTCTTATCGTCACTGCTTTTACCTTATGTTACCTAACGTAATAAAATATAGCCTATAACCTGGCCAGAGAGCATATGCATGCTTTAAAAAAAAGCACGTAAATCGGATAAGTGGTTCTCCAATGATAAACGAAATAACTGACAGACAGACAAAGAGACGTTGCTTTTTATATATATTATAGATGTAATCCTTGCGCACACTTTTCTTTGTATTATTTTAAAAAATTTGCGAAAAATCGCGGGCCCCTTGTCTCAAAAAGTACTGATCAAAAAATTTTGAAAAAATTCTGGAATATTCTTCACAGGGTACAGATTGATCTAAAATTATCACGAGAGCATTACCTTTAATAATTTATCGGGTATATAAAAAAACAAAAATTTCAAGAACTTTGTTGAAAACTCATTTGGGGTTTGTTTTGTCAAGTCAATAGTCATTTTATACCTCCAAAACAAAATTTTTTATTTTAAAAGCAATCAACGTACGAAACACTAGTTGCGCAAGTCCGACTTGCACTTGTCCGGTTATTTTCATTATTTTGACGATTATTTGCAATTTAATTTTATTTATTAACAATTTTGCCCTTTTAAAGATATCAATAAAAATAAAAGAAAAAAGAGTACCTGTGGATTGTTGGTAGGTTCCTGCTTCATTTCCAAAGATTCTTTATGTACATTAGGATCACAATGTTCGCCTTCCTTATGCGCCCCCAACATTTTTTTTTTAATTATGTAAACCACCTAGACTTAAAGTAATATTTAAAATATTTCACAATATTTTATCAAAAGAATATTATCGAAAAACGGGAAAATTCCATGCAATAACTACAATCCTATCACAACACTCAGACGCTGTTAATGCAGTAAAAAGTGAAAAAAATTATTGTAAAAATGTTATCACAGAATTTGTCGATTGTTAAAACACGACTTTCAGTAATTGTACGTACTTTATAAAGTAAATTAATAAAATTGTTTTGATTTTAGAAATACCAGACTTCCTTTTATACCCGCAGATAGATCTTGTCTAATACTATTGTCAAGTGGTACTTCACGAAACCATTTTAACAGGTTGTTAACTGAAACTGTCTGTTTGATACAGTAAATAATGCTTTTTATATTGTGTGTTTTTGATTGAAATATATCGAAGAAGACATATATTCGATGAGTACAAGTTGTGTTGTGTATAATAGACCAAGAGGGCGACCCGAAAATTTGACCTGTCGACTAACCGTCCGTCTAGTTATTCATTCTATCGGGGAGTCGAATAAAAGCCTTCAACGTTGATTTTGCGGCCCCCGTGCCCTGAAAAGCACCGATAAGGCCCAAAATGCTACAACCAAAAATGGACTGTTGTTTAACCACTTGAATCAAGGACCATAACTTTTGTTGAGCAGAGCAGAGAAAAAAAAAAGACACCGCCGAGACAGAACCCAGCTTTAGGGCCCAAAAAAAGGGAACCTGCAAAAGCAAACGTCGCCAATACCGGAGGACGAAGTTGGCCCGCTTTTTTCAGCCAAAAACGGTCATTTTTCGAGTTTTTGAGTAAATAAGACCCTATTGTATAACTGAGGTGTTATTTATCTGCTACTGCAGTTTCGTAGGTTTTTTTACATTTTCAAGCGTGATACTACAAACTACGATGGTTTATTTGTAATTTATAACAAACTTCCAGGTACAATTTGGAATTACCCATCATTAAATTACAATGACCTTAAATTAATTTATTACAGAGAGTTAAATGACATTATTGTTTCAAATTTGAAGAAACACTTTTCAATATTTTCTTAGAACTTTTTACAAAAATTCCTTCTTTTAAGATATATCTAAAAAACTTTTAAAATACGCCAAACAGGGTTGAATTCTGAACATCTATTTGATTATTTAATAGGATTGTATCTTTATTTTTATTGTGCTTGTAGATCTCTATACCTTCTAAAATATTTAATTTTATTCCTTTTTGTGCTTTATGTAATATTTGTAGATTATTTATGTCTGGCAAAAAATGTGACAAATATTACATAAAGCACAAAAAGGAAGAAAATTAAATATTTTAGAAGCTATAGAGATCTACAAGCACAATAAAAATAAAGATACAATCCTATCAAATAATCAAACAGATGTTCAGAATTCAACCCTGTTTGGCATATTTTGAAAGTTTTTAGATATATTTTTAAAGAAGGAATTTTTGTAAAAAGTTCTACGAAAATAGTGAAAAGTGTTTCTTCAAATTTGAAACAATAATGTCATTTAACCCTCTGTAATAAATTAATTTAAGGTCATTTTAATTTAATTATGGGTAACTCCAAATTGTATCTGGAAATTTGTTATAAATCACAAATAAACCACTTTAGTTTGTAGTATCACGCTTGAAAATGTAGAAAACCTACGAAACTGCAGTAGCAGATAAATAAAAAAAAATACGTGACAAATAACAAAGTAATTCGTTTCATTTCATTTAGAAAAATAAGACCCTAAGTCCCAAGTTTTGGGTTCTACGCATCTGCGTTATTTTTGGAAAATTTAAGCCTTAATTAATAAAATATCACGAGGGCAGACGCCTCGCTTGTACCCGAACAAGCCAAGGCATTTTCAAAATTCGAAAAAAAATCAAAACTCTGATAGTTTAGAAGCTGTTATTACATAAGATTCGTACAGGATGACTAAAATGGTTATTTTTTATGTTTTTCGACCAACAGAATCCGAATTTGCCATTCTCGAGGCCCCATAGCATTCAGACCTTCCGTCATGGGCCTAGAAATTGCATAAAAAATATTTTTTCGTACTCATGGCCAAAAGCCCGTACCCTATGGGGTCTCCAGAATTGCAAATTCGGATTCTCCGGGTCGAAAAACATTAAAAAAAACTGGTCAAGTGCAAGTTGAACTTGCACAATTAGTGTTCCGTACGATTGTTTTTAAAATAGAAAATTTTGTTAGGGTGGTATAAAATGATCAGTGACTTCACAAAACACACCCCAAATGAGTTTTCAATAAAGTTTGCTTCCAATCTTTACTGAAAACTGGTGACCTTGAAAATTTTTTTTTTTTTTCTATACCAGATAAATTATTAAAGGTAATGATAATTTTCGTTCAATCTATACCCCGTGGAGGATATTCCAGGATTTTTTCAAAATTTTTTGATCAGTACTTTTCGAGATAAGCTATGGGACAGCGATTTTTCACGATTTTTTAAAAGTAATACGAAGAAACGTGTGCGCAAGTATTACATTATATATATATTTTTTACTCGTATTTTCACAAGCTTTTATTTGACACCACACTCGATGACCTGGTAAAAAAATTTTTTTTCACTTCCGATTTCACCCCTCAAAACGAATCCCTTAAGTCAAAATTTATGTTACGGTGATATAAAATGATCAGTGACTTCACAAAACACACCCCAAATAAGTTTTCAACAAAGTTTATTTCCAATCTTTACTGAAAATTGATGACCTTGAAATTTCTGTTTTTTTATATACCAGATAAATTATTACAGATAATGCACTCGTGATAATTTTCGTTCAATCTACACCTCGTGGAGAATATTCCAGAATTTTTTCAAAATTTTTTGATAAGTACTTTCCGAGATAAGGCGATTTTTTGCGATTTTTTAAAAATAATACAAAGAAAAGTGCGTGCAAGTATTACATTATATATATATTTTTTACTCGTGTTTTCACAAGCTTTCATTTGACACCACATTCGATTACCTAGTAAAAAAATTTTTTTTTTCACTTCCGATTTCACCCCCCAAAACTAACCCCTTAAGTCAAAATTTAACTTTCAAAACTACATGGCTCTGATGAGACCATCAATTCCTACATTACTACCAAATTTTAACTTTCTATGACAAATAGTTTCATAGAAAATCGGGTGTGACAGACGGACAGACAGATACCGAAGTGATCTTATAAGTGTTCCGTACAGAACATTAAAAATAACAATTTCAGTCATCCGGTACGAATTTTATGTAGAACCTATAATAACGTCTATACTATCAGAATTTCGATTTTTTTTTTTGAACTTTAAAAATGCCTTGGGTTGTAAGGGTACGGCGTCTGCCTTCGTGATTCGCAGTTCGCAAAGTTCGTACTGTTTTCGGTCGAAATGAAGGGCCTTCTCGTCCAGCAATTGAGAATTTAATCGGTAAATTCGAAAGGCTCGGTTAAATTTCGGATGTAAAGAACCCAACCCATGCTCGCCCAGCTAGATCAACTGAAAATACTGCTGCTGTAGCTGAAAGTGTCGCGGAAGACCCGCGTATGTCACTTCGAAGACGTACACAGCAATTGGGCGTATCCACAGCCAGCCTGTACCGTATTTTGCACAAAGATCTTGGTCTAAAGGCTTATAAAGTCCAGCTGACATAAGAATTAAAACTAGCAGAGCATGGACAACGCCGTACGTTCGTTAATTGGGTGTTGGAAATGCAAGAAAATAACCCCAATTTTTTCAAGAAAATGATTCTTAGTGACGAGGCTCATTTTCATCTATTGGCTACGTAAATAAGAAAAACTGTTGCATCTGGGCCCCCGAAAATCCAAAAGACATGGTTGAACAACCTCTCCATGCACAACGTGTGACAGTTTGTTGTAGTTTTTGGCCTGGAGGTATCACTGGATCATATTTTTTCGAGAATAAAGCTAGTGCGACCATTTCTGTGAATGGTGTGCATTACCGTGAGATGCTGACAAGTGGTGAAACAATCAGATTATTACGCGCAAAGTTTCCTGGTCGTGTAATTTCTCGAAATTGTGACTTCAACTGGCCACCCAAATTGTGCGATTTGGCCACCCAGATCGTACGATTTAACACCCTTAGACTTTTCCTTTCGGGCTATGTTAAAGATAAAGTCTACTCCAATGCTCCAGCAACGATTAAAGTGCTCAGAGACAATATCAGAGTAGAAATTCGCGAAATAGAGCCACAATTGTGCGAAAATATGATGGAAAATTTCCTAAAAAGAATGACTACCTGCAAGAAGAGCCGAGGCGGCGATTTAGCGGATATTTTATTTCATTATTAATCGCCTAATTTGTACTTTGGATTTAAATAAAAATATCACGATAGTTTTAGAAAAAAACTTCATTTTTCCAATAATTTAAAATGAAGCCTCTTGTTGAAACACCTCTTAGTAGTAACAGTTGAGGCGAGGCTCGACGTTCAGCAAACAGACTAGAAGGATTTTTTTTCCCAACTCCAAAAAAACTTTCCTCCGAACGATATAACTACTACGAACTTCGGGAATCCTCCCTGACCTGATCATAAACATCAAGATGTCACCCCACACCAACATAACGGCGTCTTCCCTTTGAAGCGCAGATAACGTGTTGCGGCATCTCCGCGTCCTCTGTACGTTCCGGCATGTAAGATCGTCTTCCATCCTAGAGATGCTAGCTACCATCTTAACCTATAATATCCCTTGAAGCGCCCCACGAGGGGTTCAGGACGTACCGATTACTATTGAACAACAACTCGAGGCACACACATGCACTTCTGGACATTCTGGATAATGGATATTTATAGCAAGCATTCTTGAACGTTTTGTGGTTCTACATTATTAAGTTACTTATAGACTGTTCCGTCCTTTCATTAAAAAACTAACAATAGTGGGGTGATAGTGGTTACCTGAAAGTCATTCCGAAAATGATGCTTCGGCTTCAAGCATACCTAGTAGTTTGTATATATACATATATATATATATATATATATATATATATATATATATATATATATATATATATATGTATGTATATATACACATATACATATATCTCTTGCAGAGACTTACATATAACCTAGTGACATTGAAAGGAACATGAACAAAAGCTTTGTAAAATCCATTTAGATCATGAACAAATAATATAAACAATTTGCTTATTCAAATAAAATCGGATATAATCATAATCATTGGTAATAACGGTGATTACAGTATTCAGGGTTACGTCTTTTATATCGTTAAAGCCCCATACATGTTCAGGTTTTACTGATAAGGTCTTACGCAAACTTAATTGTACGAAAATTAATAACAACTACTAAAATTGAACAAAATCATTATTTCAGCAGTTATTTAAGGTTCTTGTATGTGTCAGTCCATCTCGAGATGCGGTTTACAGAAGCACGGTCATCACTCGAACTAGGATCGACGTAAATAGTACTATGATAAATAATTGTTTTAATTTTCCTTTCTTGGCTATTCTAGTGCGGCGGATAAGCCATGATACGGCAAAACCAGTCCTGAGATAAATGACCGATAAGAAAACAGTAAATATTTTCTGAAATCTGAAGTTGGTTCAATTGATATTGATTTTTATATACGTAGGATAGAACTCCAAACACAAAAAGAATTGACTAAGAATGTCGTTTATAACATCGCTTCCCGCCAAAGCAATGATTCATTACAAACTTCAGTGAGTACGGTGAGAACAAACAGATAATGCCGGATAGGTTTCCAACGCTGCCTTATGGAAAAAAATTACCGTATCCAACATCTGTGCAGCGGCGCTAGTAAAACTGGTTGCTACCAGTGTTGTCACTTATTTGTTAATTTGAAAAGCCGATAAAGCATTAAATATCTTAAATTTTAGAAAGCTGACAACACTGGCATTCAACCAACTCGTAACTGAGCTCATCATTTCCAGTCGCCTTTCCTAGAGTGCACTGTCGATTTTGGATCGCGGTTAGATATAATCAAGCGGATACTTGCGTAGGGCCCTGACACAGGGATTGATTGTGGCTGTAAACAGCTCCCGATAGAGGGCTGGTATGGTTTTAAAACTACACTTACAACAACCGAAGTGTTACCAGTCTGCTAAAACCATGAGTACCTTATGGTAAATGTTATTATTCGGTAGAGATTGCGTCCAACATGCTGAACGATGTCCTCTGTTAGAGAGAGGGAGGTAGAGACAGAATATTGAAGCCCAGGCTTTTATATTTTTGTTTGTAGTGGGATTAACAATGTCTTGAAAATAGCCTTAAGGTGTAATGAATAAAGACGGTTTCGAAAGAGTGTTGGTCAAGACTAAAAGTGGTTGAATTAGTCCGAAAGTGTTTGTAGACCTTTAGGAAGAATCAATGGAACCAAACATTTTACACTTTATTATAACTAGCGGAATTACCGGATTTCCAACTAAATATTTCACAAAGAATTAGTTTTGTTTATTTTTATGTAAAATAGATTTCCACGAATTTTATATACGCTTTATCACATAATTAAAAGGATTTTCACAGTTTTTGTTAATACTGATACCCTTTGGGTCATGTAAATTAAACATGTTATTAAATTTAACTTATATCATAATTGAATAATTAATTGACATTTTCTTAAAAGAAAAAATCATCGATCAATTATTATTTATCTGTAAATGGTACTGCACAATTATTATAATTGATTTGATTACTCCGAGAATCCAATCTACAGCTTTGCAGATGACAGTACACTTATTTCTTTATTCACTTTGAACTCTCGAACATCGACTCCTCATGCATATATCCGGAATTCGTTAAACTCAGCAAAGCCCTGTAAGAAATTCTTTCTTGAGGTGACAGTAACCAAGTAGAATTTATCGCTACGGAAATCCAGATTACAGTTTTTTTTTAAAAAAAGTTAACGTTGCTGAACCCCATAGAGTTATACCTGGAGTGTCTTAGCATGAACATATTGCATGGATAGCAAAGAGAGCGTATCAAAAACTGAGAACATTATTACAAACTACTTCTGCATTCCAGAACGACCGTTAATTCTGAACAAGCTCACATTCGACCAACTATTTCCATATTTGGGACTCTCAGAACTTACTAACAATTCTGATTCCTTGGAACAACGAAGAACGGTTGGAGACTTGAGGCTATTTTACAAGTATTTTCATGGAAACTTAATTCCTCCCAGAGCGGTGCATTGTAGGAATATACGTCGCGATAATATTTCACATCCGTATGAGGTTCAGTTTGTTATTCCAGGTACAATCGTTTTCAACCAGTCTTTTATATGGACAACCTCATCCCTTTAGAATGATTTGCCCAAGGCTGTGAATCGCTTTTTCCGCAAAATTTTTTGATCAGAAATTTTCTAGATAAGGGGGAGGAAACAACAATTTTTCGCGATTTTTTAAAAATAATACAAAAAAAGTGTGCAAAAGTATTACATTATATATATTCTTGAACTCATGTTTTTACAAGCTTTCATTTGACACCCCACTCGATGACTTGGTAAAAAAATCTTTTTTTCACTTAAAATTTCACCCCCGAAAACTAACCCCTTAAGTCCAAATTTAACTTTCAAAACTACACAGCTTTGATAAGGCCATCAATTCCTATATTATTGTCAAATTTCAACTTTCTATGTCAAATAGTTTCGGAGAAAATCGGGTGTCACAAGCAGACAGATAGACGTACGGACGGGCAGACACCGAACTGATCTTATAAGTGTTCCGTGAGAAACACTAAAAAAAATAGTCAGCTAAAATTGCGAAGGAAGAGCTTACACGACCGTTACAATTTTTTTAAAATTCTATTTCTTGAATAAAACATTAAATATATCTACAACTATCCATTAGTCTTTTTATTTTGAACACAACATAGAATGAAATATACAATAATATGCTAGTGACAACAGTATATTACTACAATTATCAACAAAGAAAAGTAATAAAAGTAAATATAACAACAAACGAAAATGAGCAAGTAGGAAGATAAAAAGCACAAGAACAAAAGTATTTAAAAAAATATGGTAAGATTGAAAAAAGTCAGCAAAAGAGAATAAATCTACAAGAAAAAGTAGATGAACTAAGTTTAAAACAAGAAACTAATTAACAACAAACATGCAAAAGAAGGAAAAATGAGAAAAATTAGCATACAGAACTAAGAAACTAAAGAAAATTAGTTAATTTATAGGAAGGATGAGAAAAAAAATAGTAAGAAAATTTATTAAACAATAATGGTACAAACATTTTCCTTCCAAGAAAAAATTTGGCATTTTTGGTCCGAAGATGTATAGCTACTAAATAGTTTTTTGGTAACAGCTCCATAATATTTGTAACAAAAATATATTTCTTCATTTCCTTCTCATTTAATCCTCCTCTTCTTCTTCGGCCTCTTCAGTCTCTTCACTTTCCTCTGACCCTTCGCTTTCGCCGTCCTCTTCGGCCTCGGCTTCACCACCTTCTCCTAAAAAAAAATGTTTTACATAAACGAACATCATGGTCGTCGGGAATAGACCTGTCAAAAAGGAGTGATTTTCTGACAATTCAGGTAGTATCAGGGATATTTAGAGAGATTAGAAATGAAAAGTTTCTGCAGAAAAGGATTTCTTAAGAACACTTAGGACACGCGACGCGAATTCTCACAGACTCTCGACGAGACTTGGATATTCTATTGGGATCCCCCGACAAGACCGAGGTCGATACGATGAGTTCGTCACGGTTCTCTAGCTCCAAAGAAGGCGAAAACTCAGTCGTGGAAGGAAAGTTGACGGCGACCGTTTTGCTTATTGAAAATATGGAAAAAATATCCACAATTAATGGCGAGGTTTCCGCAAAAACGATGCAAAACCTGCAGAGGGCTATTGAAAAAAAATGAAACTATACACGAACTCTGCACGGGCTACAACATCCACCCCATATCCCTAATTTAACGCTCTGGGACAACTTGTTTAAACATCTGAAGGCTAAAATTTTTCTCAACTAATGAGTCAAACATCTTTCAGTAAAATTAGAAAATAAAATAACAAATCTAATTGTTATTATTATATATACATAAATATATATATATATATATATATATATATATATATATATATATATATATATATATATATATATATATATATATATATATATATACATGATACATTAAAATTCCGGGTTTCAATCCATTCTTCTAGCAATAAATTTGCGGGACGTTTCGCCGAAGTCTCATTTGGCATTTTCACGTGCTCTTGCTGCTTCTCGATATTGTGATTTTGTAGCTGCTACTGCAGCTCGGAGCTCACTGAGAAATCGAAGTGCAGCCGCCGTCTTTTATAGGTCGGTGTCTATGCAGATTGTTGGTATGGGGATCGGGAGTGTTCGTCCGGGCATCGGTGTTTGCCGGCAGGGTGCCCGTATAAGTGGTAATTATAGGCTCCGGCGCTATGCTGACTGTTGCGTTCTCGATGTTTTAGTTATTCCTTGGTTTGGGTCGTAGATTCTTTTATGTAGCAGATACATTAAGTGCATCATCCCGTTTATATAGTTATCCATTCTTTTCGATTTCCAAGGCTTTTGTAACTATGCGTGTTTCATAATGTGAAATAGTATATATATATATATATATATATATATATATATATATATATATATATATATATATATATATATATACATATATATCATCATCATTATCGTTAGCCACTTCTCGTCCACTCCTCCATTCGTCTCTATTCTGATCTCTCCGACACCAATATTTTCCTCCTATTCTGCGCACGTCGTCTACCCATCTCGTTGGCGCTCTTCCTTGTCCTCGTGTTGTTTGCCTAGGCTGCCAAAAGATGGCCTGCCCAACTCCATTTTATTTATGTAAATCGTTCGATAATATTGTTGTACCCGTCCTGCGTCTTATCTCTTCGTTTCTGATCTTATCCCTGAGAGAAACTTCCGGCATTGTTCTCTCCATGACCCTTTGCATTATTCTCAACCTATTTGCCCTTTTCTACGTCAGAGCCATAGTTTCGAACCCGTAGGTGGCTACAGGCAAAATGCAAGAATCAAACACTGGTCTTTTTAGATTGGATGGAATTTATCCATTAATATATATTTCAATCTCCCGAAGGCAGCCCAAGGTAGTTCATTTATGCGGAAAATTCTAATGTTTGGATTTCTTTCCCGATTGTGGTATTAAGTACCAGGTATGTATATTCGTTTACGTTTCATATGTTGTTACCATCTATCTTGATCTGGGGACTGTCCTTGCTCATTATCTTTCTTTTATTAAAGTTCATCCTAAGACCAACGTTCCGTGAGACTAAGTTTAGTTCTATTAGCATCTGTCCTACTTCCCTGATGTCCGAAGAGATTAAAACTATGTCGTCTGCAAAACGCAGAGGATTCAAGTAAGCTCTATCAATATTTATGCCCTTACCTTCCCACGAGAGTTCTTTAAAAACATCTTCCATGGCCAAGATGAAGAGTTTTGGCGAAATGGTATCACCCTGTCGGTTTCCTCTTTCTACCCGAATTTTATCGATTTTTAGATATTTTCATATATTATATATATATATATATATATATATATATATATATATATATATATATATATATATATATACAATATAGTCACAATGCCACAAGTCCATGATTTTCCAAGCAATAAACAATTTAACAAAGTGTCCAAACTCATATAGTTTCGAGTCTACCAGTCTATTATTCATCGACATGGAGATATGGAGAATAGTAACTTAATTTGCATTATTATACCTAGATGACGTATAAATCTGGACCAGACTCCGAATGTAGTTTGAGATATATCGTGAACAGACGTTTCTAGCACGGTTAGTGGCGCAAATTTGAATTTGGGTGAATTGCGCGGTACATATATTTAGCCAAAGGGTTACCAGTGCAAATTTGTTACGATGGAGTAATTAATCTCCATAAATTAGGAAATTACAAAATCTAGGGACCGATTTTATATTATTAGGAAGGATTTAATATTATTGGCGTCCATAAATATGATTTTTGTAAGCGAAGATCAACAGGTAACAGGAAACTTTTGCTTCTAAACATCTTGCCTACCGACAATGGCGTGAAAATCCTAACGTCATAAATCATAACATCTTTGTTCGTCCCCGGAACAGATGCGAAGAAATTATCAACAAAGAGAAGGAGACACACAATCAAAGAATTAAAAGCAAACTACTCGCCTGCCCCAACAATTCCAGGTCCTTCTAGTCAGTCGCTAAGGAAATTAGTCAAAATGTCTAAATCTATCATAACACTCACACTACCAGATAATGTGGCGACCCGCGACTTCGTAGCATAGTAGATGTTTGCGATGCAGAAGGTCTTGGGTTATAATCCCGGCAGGTCGGTATACTTTTATTTAAGTATATATGGCGTGGCTACATACATAGGTAGTAGTTGTTTTGCAGAAATACAATAACGTCCCTGGTAGCACTACCACGTTGTCTAAAAGATGTCGCGAAATACAAGAATGTATCTTTCGGCACCTGGACAACGTTGATGAGTATTACGACATCCGATATCCTCAGGATATGAAAAAGGGTAAAATACCTACTCAGGCAGGAAGGTGAACAATAAAAAAAATACTATTGCAGGAACATCAATTGAGAAAGCCTGCTGGTTAGCTGGACTATTTGCTTCATATGCTGCTGTCGATTTCCAGTGAAAAATACCACCATAGTGCAGTAAAGGCTGCACGATATTATCTCCATGCACTGTATCATAAAACATATTTTAATGAAGCAGAACATCAAATAAGCTTAGCACCTTGCTGCTGGAAATGGGCTATAGTTCAGCCGATACCTAAAAAAGGGAAGAAGACCTTGCCAAACACCTACCGATGAGTTGTACTTCTTTAAATAATATCAAAAATTGTATATATATATATATATATATATATATATATATATATATATATATATATATTGTATATATATATATATATATATATATATATATATATATATATATATATATATATACTCGTATATATATATATATATATATATATATATATATATATATATATATATATATATATATATATATATATATCAATAGGTTTTATAACGTCTTTCGTCTTCCGATGCCTAATTTCCATTCCTCCCGGTTTTCTCCTTCTCTCCTCCTCCAGATCTCTTTCTAGTACTTCCTTGTTGATTCCTGCTCTCCAGCTTTGGCGTGGTCTTCCTCGCTTTCTTCTTCCATGAGGGCTCCAATTTAAGATCTTTTTAGGTAGTCGGTCTTGTGACATTCTCTGTACATGTCCGTACCATACCAACTGTTGGGTTCTGATTTCGTCCACTATATCGTGCTTTATTTCTAAAGCTCGTCTTATCATGTCATTTGGTATGCGGTCTTTTCTGGATTTTCTGGCTGCTCGTCTCCAGAAATCCATTTCTTTAGCTTTTAGTATTTTTTCTGTTTTTTCCTTCATTGGCCACACCTGGGAGCTGTAAGTTATTACACTTTTCACTATTGAATTGTAAGTTCTCTTCTTATTTTCAATGATTATGTTTTTGTCCCATAGTATACTATTAAGCATTGCAATTGCCTTTATTCCTTGGATATTCCTCTCGAATATTGCTTTCCAGTGTTCCGTCCCTAGATATTCTCGTTCCCAAATACTTATAACTGGCACAGTGTTTGATGGTGTGTCCTGTGGCCAGTTTCAGGTCCTGCTATCAATCATCATCTTTTAAAATAGCGATAAAGACTGAATATTATTAGCGACCATCAAATGACTTTTGTAAGCAAAGATCAACAGGAGATCTTCTAACTTATGTACCACATGTTTGGAACAACGCAATTGAACCCTTTGGAGAATCTCAAGCGGTTGCACTTGATATATTGAAAGCATTCGACCATATTTAGCATGAGGGAGTGGTGGCTACGCTACACTCTTATGATATGTCTGAAAATTTTTGTTTTTGGCTCTCATGTTTTCTCAGAAGCGTTCTTTACGAGTGGCAGTCGACGGATTTCATTTACATTAACGATCTACTGGAAAGGACCAGGGATCCAATCTACATCTTTGCAGATGACAGTGTGCTTATTTCTTTATTCACTTTGAACGCTTGAACATCGACTACTCACGCAGAGCGGGGCCTGCTATTAATACATGTGGCACTAATACTTCACATCCGTATGAGGTTGGACTTGTCACTCCTCCTATAAACCTTTTCAAGCCGTCTTTTATATGAAGAACCTTATCCTTTTGTATCGATTTGTCCAAGTGTTTCCCGTCGAGTACAATTTACAGCGATTCAAGACCAACGTGAATCACTTTTTTTGCTCATTCGCTCCTCCTGTAGTGACTTAGGGATTTCCTTGCAGCACGTATTCTGTGCACATAAAAACATTAAAGTACAATAAAGAGAATTAAAATTAAAGATTATTTTAAAACAAAAAAAGATCTCCAGTGTTTCTTATAAACTGCAAAATTTGACAAAATTATATAAGATAGTTTCATCATCATCATCAGCTTATACTGTCCACTGCTGGACGAAAGCATCCCTCAAGTCTTGCCACCTTTTTGTGTTCTAGGCCGCCTGTACACAATTTCCCGCCACCCTTTTCACATCATGAGTCCACCGACTTGGTGGTCCACCTATACTCCGATAGGCCTCGGATCTTTGTCACCACTATATAATTCTCTTTGTCCATCGTCCATGCTTAAACCTAGCAACATGTCCAGCTTAGTTTCATTTAAGATGTAGAGTTAATTTGACTGCGTCTTGTACCCCCTTCTCTTCCTGATAATGTGATTTGGATAATAGAGTAACGCCTAACATTGACCTTTCCATTTCTCGTTGCATGTCACATATTTTATTGATGTTTTTCTTCGTCATTGTGAGAGTATCGGCGACTTTTCTTCTTAAACACATAGAAAAGTTAGATTTGAATATATAGGCCGTAAGCAGCCCAGGAGAGAGCTATTCTCCGTTGAATTTCATGTGTTTAGTTATCTCGTCCTATGCTGATTTCATGTCCCAGATATTTATATTGGTACACTTGGTCGATCTCTACGTTATTCAGTTTTATAGTGTCGCTAGATTTGTCATAAACTAGCTCTTGGATAGATTGATTTTTAAACCAACCTTTCCTGAAGCTTCCTGATGCATGTGCAGCATAGTTTATGCTTCTTACATTTGGTCTGTTATTAAGACAATGTCGTCGGCGAAACAGAGGTGATTTAACTTTTCACCGTCAATGTTAAATATTCTTTCGCAGTTTATTGATTGTAGAATACTTTCTAGAAGTGTTACGAAAAGCTTGGGAGAGAGTGTCTCACCCTGCCGCACTCCTCTTTCGATTCGAAATTTGCTGGTGGATTGGTTAGTTTGTATTTTAACATGAGCTGTGCCATTTTCATATATGTATTTAATTACATTGGAATATCGATGATCAATACGACACTCAGCAAGCCCTTCCAAAAGTCCCTGCTGATTTACAGAATCAAAAGCCTATTCAGTCCACAAATATGAGTATATGGTAAGAGGCTTATTATATTCTATACATTTTTCAATGAGGATCTTAATTGTAAGCAGATGGTCGTTTGTTCCATACCCCGAATGGAAACCTACCTGTTCTATTGAAAAGTTAAGTATTTTCGTGAATATTTGTATACATGACATAATGGGTCGATATTTTGTAAGGTCTGAAGAATCTCCTTTTTATGCAAAATGACGATAGTTGCATTATTCTATTGCGAAGGAGTTATTCCTTCCAGGACGCATTTATTGAATAATATTTTTAGAGATTTTATAATTTGTTGTCCTCCTTGTTTAGCAGGTATACAAGTATGAAATGCGGATTTTAGACAACAAATGGTGCACCAATGCAGTTTGTGCTCTAAAGATTTGACAGTGCGCCATTTTGTTGTGTCATCAACAAGTGTCAGACGCGCACGAGTGATAAATTGGAAAAGTGTGTGCACAGTGTTGTGTTGTTGTGTTCAATATGTCGAAATTTATACCGAACAAAGAGCATTCGCGGACAGCATTAATTTTTTGTTTTCATTTGAAGAAAACTGCTGTTAAATCATACCGATTACTTCGAGAAGCTTATTGTAAACATGCTCCATCGCAAGATACATGTGAACGATGATTTCGGCGTTTCAAAAGTGGAGACTTCGATGTTGCAGACATGGAACGTGAAAAACCGCCAAAAAAAATACGAAGATGTGGAATTGCAAGCATTGTTGGACGAAGATGATTCGCAAACACAAAAACAACTCGCCGAGCAATTGGGCGTTAGTCAACAAGATGTTTCCAATCGGCTATGAGAGTTGGGAAAGATTCAGAAGACCGGTAGATGGGTACCACATGAGTTGAACGACAGGCAAATGGAAAAGCGCAAAAACACGTGTGAGATTTTGCTCGCTCGGTACAAAACGAAGTCGTTTTTGCATCGTATAGTTACAGGGGATGAAAAGTGGATTTATTTTGAGAATCTCAAGCTCAAAAAATCATGGGTAGACCCAGGCGCACCATCCACATCCACCGCAAGACCGATCGCATTGGCAGGAAGACGATGCTCTGTGTTTGGTGGGACCAGAGGGGCGTACTCTATTATGAGCTATTAAAACCTGGGGAAACGGTTAATACTAAACGTTACCAACAACAATTGACCGATATGAACCGTTCGCTGCTTGAAAAAAGGCCAGAATACCGAAAGAAGCAACACAAAGTCATTTTTCTTCATGACAATGTTCCATGACATACGGCAAAACCAGTTCGCGACACGTTGGAAGCACTCAGCTGGGAAGTTCTACCCCATGCGGCTTACTCCCCAGACTTGGCTCCTTCCGATTACCACTTGTTTGTATCGATGGGTCCCGCGCTGAGCACCGCTTTGATTCGTACGAAGATATGAAAAAATGCCTCGATGAATGATTCGCAGCAAAAAGGGAAGATTTTTATTGGCCTGGTATTCACAAATTGTCCGAAAGATGGAAAAAATGTATAATAAGCAATGGAGCATACTTTGAATAAAGCACTTTTTAACACTCTTCCGAATTTAACATGTTTTTTTTTTTTTAAAAAAAAATCCGCATTTCATACTCGTACACCTGGTAATTGCCTCTACTACAGTCTCGTCTTCACCCGGAGCTTTGTTATTTTTCATGTCCTTCAAGGCTGATGTGATTTCTTCTTATGTGTTGTCTGGGATATCCTCCGACCCCTCGTTTTATCTTGTAAGGTATATAATTGTTGATAAAATAATTCGATGATCTGTAAAATATCTCTTTTGTTTGTTATTATACTACCATGCATGTCCTTAATCTTGCATATATCTTCCCTTCCCATTAGGTTCGTTTTTTCTCAAAACTAACTAATAAGATAGTTTACTAAACCCAAAAGTACGCTCATATACAAAATGTCCCCAAAAATTTTCCGAAATATTTGTTAACCGGAATAAAATACCACCAGAATTATTTTGCTTGAATAAATTCACGTACTGATTAAAATATAGATGTCAAGTGACACGAACAGATATCAAAGAGTAAGCCTATCATCATGAAACATATTTCAGTGTAAACTTAGAAACTCCATAGTCACTTTGTTACGTAATAGTCGCTATTTTTTTTTTACAAATTGTCCTTGATGTCGAATTGAAGTATATTACGTTCGTATTATTTCAAAAAGCGTCTGATATGCCGTCAGTTTTGAGGAGAACACCACTTCATGTTATTGGTACGATTTTTTAACTTACCATCTGCAGCTTCTGCTTCAGTTTCGGCTCCTCCTTCAGAAAAATCATAGAAGCTACCACCGTCATCACCAAAGTAGCTATAGTCTGATTCAATCTTCTTTTTTGGCTGTTTTTTCTCGTCTCTGTAAAAAAAAATCGTCATAATCGTTATTATATCAACTTGAAATTTACATAAAACTATTTTTTGTTTTAAATTTAAATGAAAGAAATGTAGCAGTTATCACTTAGTCTGAGTAGCTTATTTTCCAGGCATAAGAAACAGTTGAACGGAGTATATCATTCATGAAAGCGATCAAGACCAACGTGAATCGTTTTTTTTTTTCGCACACGCGTAGCTTTAAGGATTCCCCTGCAGCAGGTATGTTAAATCCATAAAAAAATCGTTTCTCGCAAAATAGGAAACTTCAATGAATGCGGTAAGGACAATTAGAGAATACTGGACATATTTCCGACTCTGTACGTGTATTACAGAAAAAATTACCGTCTCCCTCGTCCATGCAACACCGCTAAAATTCTGAATAAACGCACGTGTGTTTGCTATTAAAACCAGCTGTGGTTAAGTCCCGGTGTTGTCACTTATACTAGTTCATTTTAATACCAGACTATATCGATTGCATATAACTTATTAAAGTACGAACTTAGAAAATATTGAACTGTGTGTTTCAAATATTTACTTTCTTCTCTGTTAGCTGAAACTATGCACTATAATTTTACTTCACTAGATTAGACTTGTAATAATATAGCTAAAGCCCGTGAATCATTGAATATTATAAATTCTGGAAATGTGACAACACTTATATTCAAACAAATCGTAACTCGTCGTTTTTAGTAGCCCTTTCTTGAGTCCACTGTTAATCTCGAATCGCGTTTAGATATAAACAAGAGGAGCTTTGAATTGCACTTATATTAGAAATAATCAAGATTGGACTCTTAAAACGGTCATCTTGAAATCGTTTGATTTTGAAGAAGGGACAGGATATGCGTGCCATTTCTCATTCTCTACTACTATGAAGGTAGTAAAACGATACGAGACGGAATACATACAATCTGTCGAGGAAGAACGTGACCGCTCATATTTTAAAAAAAATGTGTTTCGAGAACATTTTTTGCCATCAGGGTATTCTTTGGTGTCATAACGACGGCGCAATTACCTTCCTAAGTTGCTCAATCGCTTCCTGCATCAATAATCGCCTGGCATCTTCGAGGCCTGCTGTCGATGAGATTTTCTGCATACTCTGCAAATTTTTCGAATCTCTTCTTCAACATGCTTTGGAATTTGACATCATGAGCACGAAGATGTTGTTGAATGGTCTCATGGGACACATTCACACCCGATTTTCTTAATTTTATCGCTCCTTGACGGAGCGTCAATTTGAGATCCCGTGAAAACAAAAACAGGATTCGTTTTTTCGACTTTTGGAGTGAATTTGCCTACCGAGCCACATTTTGGCAAGTCGTCGACATTTTTTGTCTCGTTAAAACGATTTACCTACTTCTTCACAAACAGCCCCTTTGGATGGGAACAAAGAAAGATTGCTTTGAACCGATGCGTAAACAAGTGACTTATTTTGGATTTTACGTGATTTCGATGAAAGTTCGGAATCGACTGATACTTTTAGTACAATGCGTCGTAGACAAAGGTTTTCTGTACTGATTTTTTTGTTGAATCACTAGAAACACATCAGCAAAAATGAGTTCTTCCTTGACAGACTGTACTTGTCACGGTTGTTTAATTATAGTCTCGTATCTGAGTCGAAGTCTCTAACGTTCAAAACTGTTTGGTCAGGACTTCTTGCTAATCACGCCAAGATCGCGGGTTCGATCGCCTCACGAGCCAAAAAACCTTTTTAGTGTTCCGTACGGAACACTTATAAGATCATTTCAGTGTCTGTCCGACTGTCTGTCCGTCTGTCTGTCTGTCCGTCTGTTTGTCCGTCTGTCCGTCTGTCACACCCGATTTTCTCCGAAATTATTTGTCATAGAAAGTTGACATTTGGTAATAATATAGGAATTGATGGCCTCATCAGAGCCATGTAGTTTTGAAAGTTAAATTTTGACTTAAGGGGTTAGTTTTGGGGGGTGAAATCGGAAGGGAAAAAAAAATTTTTTTACTAGGTATTCGAGTGTGGTGTCAAATGAAAGCTTATAAAAACACGAGTAAAAAATATACATATAATATAATACTTGCGCGCACTTTTCTTTGTATTATTTTTAAAAAATCGCGAAAAATCGCTGTCCACCCGCCTTATCTCGAAAAGTACTTACCAAAAAATTTTGAAAAAATTCTGGAATATTCTCCACGGGGTGTAGATTGAACGAAAATTATCACGAGTGCATTACCTTTAATAATTTATCTGGCATATAAAAAAAAAACAAAAATTTCAAGCTCATCAGTTTTCAGTAAAGATTGGAAACAAACTTTGTTAAAAACTCATTTGGGGTGTGTTTTGTGAAGTCACTGATCATTTTATACCTCTGTAACAAAATTTTTTATTTGAAAAGCAATCAACGTACGGAACACTAATTGCGCAAGTTCAACTTGCACTTGACCGGTTATTTTTTTTATTTTTATACTAGTTTTCGACTTGATTTAAACTTACTCATTTAATTCTTCAAGCACGGCATATGATTTTCTGGTTTCTTTACCTTGTCCTCCTGCAGCTGAAAAGCAAATTAAATTAAAGTATTTGTTGAACGAGATATTAAATGTTAAAGATACGTGAGTCAAGTGAATTTATAGTTGTTTCGGTCCTATTATTCGTACCAAAATTGTACTTTCATTGTAATTTTGATGATTATGCTACTAACATAAATGCAGATTTTTTTTTTAAGCAAAACTTTATTATTATGAATTTACCTGATGATAATTTTAAATTATGCGACATTGAGCAATAATTTGCAAGATAAGTTGCAATTATCATGTAATATAACACAATACAGGACCGAATACCCTTATGAATACAAAAAGAAGTTAAAGGAAAAAGAAGGTCAAGAAAAGAACAAGAAGAAAGAAAAAAAAAACGAATAATAATAAAAAGAAAGTGAAAGAAGAAAATTGAAAAGAAAAAAAAAGAAGATATATAAAAAGTATTGTACAGACCGCACAATATTACCATTTTTTACCTTCCAAATGAGCCTCTTCTAATCCCTTTTCGTTCTCACTATCTATCGCAGCTCTCAGCTCTTGACCATATTCCGAATGTTTTTCGTAACCGTATTTGTCAGCGTCTTTTTTGTGGAAACTATCTTTATGTTTATACCCATCCTGACCTTTGTCCTTCATTTTCTTGGAGTATCCGTGGAGGTCCCCGTCGTCGTTTTCTGCGTCTCCATAGACGTAGAGGAAAGCATCTTTCACACCTGAAAATCAATAACGCTTTAAGTGGTTAATACATATATTTTTCCTGTAACAACAAGGCGTACAATATCCTATTATACATATATGTATATATATATATATATATATATATATATATATATATATATATATATATATATATATATATATATACATATATATATATATATATATATATATATATATATATATATATATATATATATATACATACATACATACATATATATATATATATATATATATATATATATATATATATATATATATATATATATACATATATATATATATATATATATATATATATATATATATATATACATATATATATATATATATATATATATATATATATATATATATATATATAATAAGCCTACCTCATAGGTGGCACTTCATCGGAAGGCTGACTCGCTTCAGCCATTCGCCGACAGAGTGGTTAGCGGACTGCCAACACTTCGCGTTTCGCCGTATCAGTCGCGTCTCGGGATGGATTCGAGAAATAAGAGAACAGTGGTTATTCCTACACATTCCTACACATATGCCTTAGGGAGGATCCCTCGAACCTTCGCGCCACCTGTGGTGAAGTGTTGACAGTCTGCTAACTAGTCTATCGGCGATGGCTGAAGCGAGTCAGTCCTCCGATGAAGTGCCACTTACGAAGTAGGAGTTATATCTTACCATTATTGGCCGTCCGTACTGGCTTAAGCACCGAAAATTCTGTTCTCTTGTTCGTCGATCTTAGCCAGACTGATGAGCCCTGATACGGCGAAACGCGTCTCGAGATGGATTCGATAAATAAGAGAACAGTGGGTAGACTGCCGAGATTTGGACTTTCGTCCGTTTTCACTTGTTCTTACTTTAAACCATATATATATATATATATATATATATATATATATATATATATATATATATATATATATATATATATATATGTATGTATAGAAATTGTTATATTCGATAAAAGCTGCCATAATCTAATCTTAAAAACACCTAATTTTTGAGGTAACTGTAAGTCCCTGTTATTCGAATTATGAAATGCAAAATGGCTGACCAAATATGGCAGCAAGACTTTTATGCTTACTACCGAATTAATTTTCGCCATTATATATGCAGTAATTTTGATGTACTGGGTCGGTTTTTTCTTGGTGTTTACGTTTTGATCACATCCGTCGTCCTTCAATAGGCGGCAGTGGACCACATTACTGAGTCAATTTGCTGTAGAAGAACTCTGTAACATTATAATTCGTACCTGTATGAAGCAATCGGTGTCATATGTGTTGTCTTAAAAGACGTAAAAACGTGAAACCCAAATGGTAACTACTTAATAGATAGAGATAGATAGAATAGAGATCCCTAGCAGGCGTAAAAAATTCAAAAGTCAGTTTGTGACGAAATTTACATACTCTTGAAATATGGAATGCCACCACATATCCGCGCCGTCTCAGCTGTTGTCACCCACGCAACGAACATTTTGCTGTTCATTATTTAGTTGTTTAAAATGTACACGGAGTTTCCAGGCCGTATGGGTACTCTTGACACAAATTTGTCAAAAATAGACAATATGTATGTTGGGTGGAAGTATTTGCCTCACCCCTTCAGTTCTCCCCTATATTTATCTCTCCGAATTGACAGTAACTAAAACAATGAATCCCATTGAAAAAAAACAAAAATAAATACCTTTTTGGCAGTCAACAAGGGCAGACCTGCTTTATTTTTGTAATTATTCACTTTACCTCGAGATCTCGTAAGGTACACATTGGTAATAATCTGTTAATTTTAGTTATTTTCACTAAAAGTTAGCAGGTGTACGAGTATGAAATACGGATTTCAGACAACAGATGGTGCACCAATGCAGTTTGTGCTATAAAGATTTGACACTGCGGCATTTTGTTGTGTCATCAACAAGTGTCAGACGCGCACGAGTGATAAATTGGAAAAGTGTGTGCATAGTGTTTGTGTTGTGTTCAATATGTCGAAATTTATATCGAACAAAGAGCATTCGCGGACAGCATTAATTTTTCGTTCTCATTTGAAGAAAACTGCTGTTGAATCATACAGATTACTTCGAGAAGCTTATGTTGAACATGCTCTATCGCAAGATACGTATGAACGATGGTTTCGGCGTTTCAAAAGTGGTGACTTCGATGTTGCAGACAAGAAACGTGGAAAACCGCCAAAAAAATATGAAGATGTGGAATTGCAAGCATTGTTGGACGAAGATGATTCGCAAACACAAAAACAACTCGCTCAGCAATTGAGCGTTAGTCAACAAGCTGTTTCCAATCGGCTACGAGAGATGGGAAAGATTCAAAAGACCGGTAGATGAGTTAAACGAGAGGCAAATGGAAAAGCGCAAAACACGTGTGACATTTTGCTCGCTCGGTACAAAAGGAAGTCGTTTTGACATTGTATAGTTACAGGGGATGAAAAGTGGATTTATTTTGAGAATCCCAAGCGCAAAAAATCATGGGTAGACTCAAGCGCACCATCCACATCGACCGCAAGACCGAATCGCTTTGGCAAAAAGACGATGCTCTGTGTTTGGTGGGACCGGAGGGGCGTGGGCTATTATGAGCTGTTAAAACCTGGGGAAACGGGTAATATTAAACGTTACCAACAACAACTGACCGATTTGAACCGTTCGCTGATTGAAAAACGGCCAGAATACCGAAAGAGGCAACACAAAGTCATTTTTCTTCATGACAATGCTCCATCACATATGGGAAAACTAGTTCGCGACACGTTGGAAGCACTCAGCTGGGAAGTTCTACCCCATGCTGCTTACTCACCAGACTTGGCTCCTTCCGATTACCACTTGTTTGCATCGATGGGTCACACACTTGCTGAGCAGCGCTTTGGTTCATACAAAGATGTGAAAAAATGTCTTGATGAATGGTTCGCAGCAAAAGGGGGAGTTTTTAACTGGCGTGGTCTTCACGAATTGCGCGAAGGATGGGATTTTGGATTTAGGAAAACGTATCAGAGTTCAGTTTCTTTTTGAAAGTAGAAAATATAAATCAGACATTGCAAGAATAGTGAAATCTCGACATAGTATCGTAAGATATCCTATAAATCGTTTTAAAAACCAAAAACGCACAGATACTTAGATAAGAGTGGTGGTGGTGGTGGTGGTGGGGCATTACAAATGCTAGAGAAGACAGCCACTTGACAAAATACCTCCTCTGAGCTATGTACTGAATGTTGGGCTCAAGGACTGTAAAGCTAGAAAAAACCCTTTTGCCTGTGGGTGAAGAATAAAAAGATTCGCTTGGAATGTGCCCTGAAACATAAGTCGTTCAACGAAGAGGATTGCTCTAAAATCGTGTGGTCGGACCAGACTAACTTGAAACTATGTATTATTTATTAAATCTGGATATTGTTTAAACCATTTATTTTAGGAAACGAGTAACCCGAAAGTATTTTTTTTTTACATTTCTCTATTGTGCAAGTAACGTTGGCGAAATAGTTGTTTTTAGAGGGTCGAAGGAGTTCATAAAAATATATACTAATTCTAGATATTGTGCTAGAACCACCATCTTCTAAATTTTATGGTAACACAAACTTAAAAAATGTGCGTTTCCAGAAAGATAACGCACCGTATTACAACACGGCAGCGACAATGAAGTGGATCCGAAAACAATAGAGTGGAGCTTATTAATTGTGATCCACAGTCACCAGATCTCAGCCCTATAATTCTTGAGTGGTTCATCCTCGAACGGAGAATCAAGGGATTCTTAATCACGTTAAAAGATACCCTCAAACGCTTCTGGTTCCAAAAGTGGACGCTGTTTCCTGAGAAGAATGCGAAAAGTAATTTTTTTCGTTACCCAAAATAATTGCAGCTGAAATAAAAGCCATTTATAAGTATATTAGTTTAGTGTAATTTAACGTGTCCCTCATTTTGTTCTATTCCAAAAGAGTTTTAAGATTTTTAAGTTTTTGTTAGATGACGAATACTTTTGACTAAGGCTATACTATATATATATATATATATATATATATATATATATATATATATATATATATATATATATATATACAGTGACGAACAAAAGTATGGAAACATTTTTGTTATAAAATAAAAATTCCACTAAGACGATTAAGATGTCGACAATATTTAATATTTAGTGGGATATTCTTTTGCGTCAAAAGTTCGTTCCGGTTTTTTATATTTCTTTTCCTAATTTGTTTATCCAGATAGTGCCAAAGATTCTCTATCGGGTTCAAATCAGGTGATTGTGAAGGCTAGCGCATCACCCGAATCCTTTGTTCAGAAAACCAATTCTTGGCCAAGCGAGTTATGTGTTTTGGGTCATTGTCTTGTTGAAAAATCCATGACAGTGGCAAATCTTCTTCATAAAGAATCAAATTATTTTCCAATATCTCAAGATACATTTGAGCACACATTCTGCTATTTATCTTTGCCAATGGCCTCGTACCAGACCGTCGAAAACAACCCCATACCATGATATTTCCACCGCCATGTTTGACAGTAGGCTCAAGGTACTTTGATTCATATTTTAGACCAACTGGTCTTCTTACATAACCAGTAGAATTACTTCTAAAGAGATTGAACCTACTTTCGTCACCAAAGATTACTAGAGACCACTGATTTTGAGTTCAGTCTTTATGTTCCTTAGCAAATTTCAATCTCTCTTTTCTCTGACGCTTTGTAATAGCACGCCTACCATCAAGATTTTCAGATAGCAGACGACGCCTAATAGTCATGTCTGACACCAGTACAGCCTGATATTCCTGCCCGAGTTCTTTATTAATATCAACAGCAGTTTTCTTAAGATCATTTTTCGCTTTTCGAATTATAATTTTGTCTACTCTCTTACTTGTTTTTCAAGGTTTATCACTTTTAAATACCGGATCAACAGTGCCCCTTCTCGAGAACTTCTTAACAATTTTGCTGACAGTGCCCCTATGCATGTTTAAAGATTTTGCTATTTCAATTTGCTTTTTTCCACTTTGATACAAAGAAATAATTTTATGTTTCAGATCTCAACTGTAATATTCACACTTTGGCATTTTGGCAAAAACCGCACTCTTAAATAATGCTACTAAATTACTGCTTATCAACAATAACGTACTCTTAAAGTAGAATGATAAAATTATTTCAATGCTTTCGATAAGGACAAAACGCGTTTTTTAAAAACCTTATCTACCAAAACAGGTAAACAAAATTTTTATAGTCAATAATAAAAATCTATAAAGAAATCGTCAACAAAACAAGACTAGTTTTTTTATTCCTAAAGGAGAGTATTTTATATTTTTGATTAAGAAAATGTTTCCATACTTTTGTTCGGCACTGTATATACATATATACACTTTTTATCTTTTTTTTGGATTCTTGAACATATCACAACTCTATTTTTTTACAATTTGTTTGTGTTTAATGTTCACACATTTAAAGACTTGTTTTATATCATAGTATATATTTTTGTCAAAACGTTTCAGCCATGCACTCTGGTCTTCATCAGTTATTTACCCTACAATGAAAACATTTTTTTTTTTTGCTTTTTTCCCCCCTTTTTTAGTTATCTTTTATTGTCCCTATTTTCATGGTATCTATCAACATACTACGTATTAATGTGTACAGTATTTTGGAATAAGTAACAGGTAAGCCGAAAATCAATAATAATATGTAGGATAGACACTATGAAATCAGAGACAATAAAACATAACTAAAAAAGGGTAAAAAGAGCAAAAACATGTTTTTATTGTAAAGTAAACAACTGATGAAGACCAGAGTGCGTGGTTGAAACATTTTGATAAAAATACGAGTATATGTTATGATATAAAACAAGTTTTTAAATGTGTGAACATTAAACCCAAGAAAATTGTTGTAAAAAGTACTTAAAACACATTTTTTTTTTGCAAAATTCGACTTTATTCATTAATATAGTCTCCTTCAAGAGCTATACAATCAATCCAACGCTTTTCTAACATTTTTGGTAGAAGGATTTGTCTTTGCTTTCAAAATTGGCCTCAGTTTCTGGAGAATACGGTGGATGAGGAAGCAGTTCGAACTTCAGTTCATGCAATTTTGCCATCGTAATCATTGACTTGTGACAGGGTGCATTGTCTTGATAAAAGAGTACTTTTTTCTTGTTCATTTGGAGCCGTTTCTTTGCGATTTCTGCCTTCAAACGCATCAAAAACTTTATATAATATTCGCTATTGATGGTTTTTTTTTTTCCCTTCTCAGCATAGTCAATGAAAATTATTCCGCGCTCATACAGAGACCAAAACTTTCCCAGCCGGATGCTGTTCACTCAGCTGACTGCCGATTTGAATCCGGTGTGTAGTGGTGGATCCATGTTTCATCCATTGTCACATATCGCATAAAAAATCCTTTTTATAGCGCTTAAACAGGTCCAAGCAGCGCTCAGAATCATCAACACGTTGTTCTTTTTGGTCCACTGTGAGCAAACGTGGTACCTATTTCGAACAGAGCTTTCTCATGCCCAAACGTTCATGCAAAATATGACCCATCTTTAGGGTGTCAGCTATCCCACGCAATTTCACTTTACGGTCATCCAAAACAATTTTGTGGATTTTTTTTTATGTTTTCCGGTGTACCATCGCGTTTAAATTCAGCATAATAGTAAATGAGGAGTGATTCTCCAGGGGCAGAGCCCCCATAACACTTATCAAGCCATTGCTTTGCTTGAACGGTATTTTTTCTCATCAAAAAACAAGGTTTAATGAACACACGAAATTCAATTTTTTTCATTGTTTTAAAAATAACAAAAGTAACGTCACTAAAACCACTGTAACTTGTCAACTAATCGTTAAAATGTCATGAAATTTTGACACGTATCGTTTGAAGGTTGGTACTTCCTAAAAATCACATGGATTTCTTGAAAAGGGCGATATATATGTGTCAGACCAAACATTTTTCAGCCTACGTGTTTTATATATATATATATATATATATATATATATATATATATATATATATATATATATATATATATATATATATATATATATATATATATGTATATATATATATATATATATATATATATATATATATATATATATATATGCAGGAGATTAATCTTGACCGATTTGTGAAATAGAAATTATCAAACTTTATTGGGGATGCGGTCTCAATGGAGGCCTAGGAGGTAGAAATTAAACTCTTGGTGTTCACTGTCAAGCTTTCGATAATGTTTATTATCTTCTTCAAAGGCACGTTTAACACATGAGTCCTAAACTAAAGAACACTGCATTTTCATCGAAATCACCGGAAAAATCAGCAAATTACCATGGATGATTACCGATTTACATTTTCATAGGATGCACGTCGTAACGAAAGTCACTTTCGTTACGACGTGACGACACCAAGAGTTTAATTTCTACCTTCTAGGCCTCCATTGAGACCGCATCCCCAATAAAGTTTGATAATTTTATATATATATATATATATATATATATATATATATATATATATATATATATATATATATATATATATATATCCATCCGTCAATCCGGTTTTATAGCGCTCTTCGCCTTCCGGTTCCCGGTTTCCATCCTCTTTGATCTTCCAAATTTCCGGGTTTCACATTTTTCTCTGTCATTACCCTCTTGGTCTTGATCTCCACCTTCTCTTCTTTAGAACTATTTTTGGTATTCGGTGTTCTTCAATTCTTTCCACGTGTCCGTACTATATAAGTTACAATTGTTGAGTTTTTTTTAATAATCGTAGTTTTACTTTCACTATATCTCTTATTCTTCGATTTCTTACTCTATCCATTCTTGACACTCTAGCCGATCATCGCCAGTGTGTCGAGTGCTACTAGTTTCTGTTCCAGTTGTTTTGTCAATCAGTTTCACAACCATATAATATGATGCTCTTAAATGCTGCATTATAAATGTAATGTTATGTTCTTCGGCGAAAGAACAGAGTTTAAGTGTCTTAAAACGGCCTTTCCTTTATTTATTTTGCCCTTCATTTTTTTCCGTTCTACTGTCTTTACTTATTTTAGTTCCGAGATATATGCACACTTCACACACTCACCGATATTTAGGATAAGGCTTCCCTATTGTCCTATACACAAATATTTGGTTTTCTTGCAGTTTACTGTTAAACCCCAGTTTTTACAACCTTCAAACAGTTTTTTGTCATAAATTTAAGGTCTTCTTTGTCCTGAGTAATAACCACCTGATCGTCCGCAAAATGTAGAGTGTATAATGTTGTTTCGTCGGACAGCTGCATTCCCGTTCCTCCACATGCCCTTCTCCATCTCTTTAATGCCTCGTTCAGGTAAATTTTAAATAATGTAGGAGACAGATAACAACCCCGCCTAACACCGGAAAAATTTTCGGAGAACATGTTTCCCAACTTTATTCGGGAACGTGACTGGTCGTACTGCTTTACTGCGGCGATTGTTGTAGTGTTTATGGTTGATCGATCTAATATTTGACTTTATATATATATATATATATATATATATATATATATATATATATATATATATATATATATATATATATATATGCATACATATGTATGAATATATGTACTGTTTATGGTTGATCGTTCTAATATTTGACTTTATATATATATATATATATATATATATATATATATATATATATATATATATATATATATATATATATATGCATACATATGTATGAATATATGTATGTATGTAAAGGTATGTATGTACGTAAAGGTAAAATTTCCGTTAGCACTTGTAATTGCAGGGGAAATACTGTCAATGACTTTGTTTTTAATCCGACAATTGTTTTAATTGTTTTCAAATCAGGTCAGATAAAATATGCAATTACAAAATTTGAAACTTGTGGTATTTATAAGAAATTAAATAAAAAAGATTTTGTCGTAAACACTTATTTAAACAAATATTTTTAAGAATATTGGAAATACCGTAAACAACACCAAATTTGTACTTCGTACATCATTTTATCTCTAGACGTGGGCCCTTGGCTTTCAAAATATTGTTATCTGTCACGTATGTTGATAAAATATAATAAATAATTTTAGACTTTTAGAAAAAAAAAATCATGAAGTCATGTTAACCGACATGTCTAGAAAAGTGCAATGACATATTTCGTCCATTCCATATTACTAGAGACATCTCGTTTTCTGATGCAGAACTTCACCAAGCGGGAATGATGATTACCTTAACAAACGTTTGAAAATATCGATCTAAACTCAAAACGTTTCCAGATTCGTTGTATAGACAACATTAAATTACACCGCACTTTAAAGATATGATATGATTTGACGATATCCAAAGCTCCGCTTGTTTCTGTCTAAATGCGATCCAAGATTTAACAGTGGAGTCAAGGAAATACTACTGGAAATGATGAGTTATTTAAAATGTTCAATGGTTCACCGGCTTTCACTGCAAAAATCTAATGTAATGAAGTAAAACTCTCGAGCATAGTTTTACCTAATTGAGATAGCCCAGTCGACAGGGGTTTTGAGCTGTCATAAAATGTTAACACACTGCATTTTGGCATACAGGCAGTTTTTTGGACTTAGAATACGATAAAAAAAGCTTGTTAAAATTTAATGAACGCTAAGCCCCCAAAATCCAAAATAAAATCAAAAATTCGGGTTTTCAGTAATATCTCGAAAACTAAAAAAAAATATCTAAAAACTAATAGCACCACGTGAAAGAGCGGGAAATTTTACAAGAAAATAGTATATAGATTTTTTTTCCAGATTTTTTTTTATTAGCGTGAGAATTTATTAAACATTCGGATAGGTGATTCAAAAAGTGTACCGTGCCAAAAAGGTTAATTTGAAATTCTCCGCGCACCGCTGGAAGGTTAATCGTTATTACTTGTTTTCAGAGTGTAAAAAATTGAATTGAAATATAGCTTTTTGAAGAGGGGACTTTCAGCTTTCCCATGATATTAATAGTTTTTATTTTTGTTGCTTTCTAATTTGTAAAACTTAAAACGAAATTTTTGTTTGCATGATTTTAACGTGCATACAGTAAATTATAAGTATTTAATAAAATATAGTATTGAAAAAAAATCCTTGTGCATATATTATTATTATACCTTAAGTTTCAGCAAACTTTTTTTATCGGATCCTACTTCCAAAAAACTACCTGTATGCCAAAATGCGGCTGTTGTTTTCGTTAAAATTTGCCTTTAACAACTGGGCTAAGAAGAAACAAAATAACATGTTTTTAAGAAACAGCTGAATATTTACTAAATTTGTACTTTAAAGGTTGTATATACCCACATATAACTTGCTATTAAAATTATCTATAATATGTATATAAAATGCAACGTCTCTCTATCTGTCTGTCCGTTAGTGCGCTTATCACTAGAGAACCACTTATCCGATTTACGTGTTTTTTTTTTTTTAAACATGCATATGTTCTCTGGCCGGGTTATAGGCTATATTTTATTACGTTAGGTAACATAAGGAATAAGCAGTGATGATAATAGTGAATTAAGTCGGAAAAAAGTTTACCGCTAGCGCGTTCTCTTGCAAAACACTGCCTAAACCGTTAAATATAGAACAATATCATGTAGCAAAGAATATCTATAATATATATAAAATGCATCGTCTCTAGGTCTGTCTGTCCGTTAGTGCGTTTATCACTCGAGAACCACTTGTCCGATTTACGTGTTTTTTTTTAAATTCATACATGTTCTCTGGCCACATTATATAATACAGTAGAACCCCAATTAACCGAGTCGCGATTATCCGAGCTCCGGATTAACCGAGCCAATCCAAGAACCTGATTATCCGAGGTACGCGCGTCTATGCTGCGTATTAACCGAGCTTCGAAAATATGTATGTACATATTTCCATTTAAAATCGTCGGGGAATTCGGGGAATCCCCCTGGTCGGTGTGAGAGGTTCCCCTATTTATGTTTTTGGACTCTTTCAGCATGTAAATTTGCGTGAATGCAGTGCGTTATAGCGTTTACTACGGAGAAGTACGAGTATACTCACATAATTTATTTGGTTGGAGTTCTGGTAGTTAAGTGTAATTAATACGAACTGCTTTGTTTGAATTTTGTTTGTCGTATAATGGAGCAAAACAAGCGTAAAAGAATCGTCGTTCCTATTGAAGAAAAATTAAAAGTCATCAGAAGAATTGAAGCAGGAGAGACAATTAAAGTTGTTGCACGAGATTATGGAGTAGGTGAGGTAACAGTTGGAGATTGGAAAAGAAACCGTACAAAAATAGAAGAGTGGTGTATAAATCAAGCCTCCTCGTCCTCAGGAAGAAAATCAATGAAAACCGGCGACTATGAAAAGGTTAACGAAGCTTTATTCATGTGGTTTAACTAACAGAGATCAAAAAGTGTGCCTCTGTCAGGTCCAATTTTACAACAGAAAGCAATAATGATTAGTAGGCAATTCCCAGAGATAGATCAGTTTATCGCCGTTCTGGAAGGCTTGACTGCTAGAAAAAACGGTATGGTGTACGACAACCGACTGTATGTGGTGAAAAACTTTCTGCTGATGTGTCATCAATTGAGAAGTTTAAGCAGAACTTTAAAAAGCAAATCGAAGATTGGGGATACACATGTGATCAAATTTACAACTGTGACGAAACTGGTCTGAATTATAAAATGCTTCCATCAAAAACATTAGCATCTCGACAGGAAAAATCAGCTGAACAGGTTATATTTTATTACGTTAGGTAACATAAAGAATAAGCAGTGACGATAATAGTGAATCAAGTCGGAAAAAAGTTTGGCGCTAGTGCGTTCTCTTGCAATACACTGCCTAAACCGTTAAATATGGAACAATATCATGTAGCAAAGAATATAATATATATAAAATGCAACGTCTCTCTGTCTGTCCGTTAGTGCGCTTATCATTCGAGAACCACTTATCCGATTTACGTGTTTTTTTTTATAAAATGGTCAGGTTATAGGATATATTTTATGATATTGGGTAACATAAGGAATAAGCAGTGACGATAATAGTGAATCAAGTCCACGCAAGCGGAGCCCCGGGAACGGCTAGTCCACCATAAAAGCCAATTAGATTCTCAGCAAGCTCTATCCTCTTCTAAACAAGTCCGGTAAATTGTCAACACGCAACAAGTTGATAATTTACAAAATTATCATTAGAGCCAGCCTCACCTACTCTAGCCCGGCATGATCATCGCCAAAGCTCCTTGGTTCGCCCGAAACTCCAAAATTGATCGTGATCTTTAAATTCCTGGACAAAGCTACTCACCATAGTCACAAGGGCCTATAGACCTTCCCCTAATCCTAGAAACAACTACACAAGACCATCCGATTCCCCTCCCTAGGGTTAGTTTTAAACTGATTTTAAGTTAGTTATAATTCATGAAATAGCTTAAGTTATATTATATTATTGAAGTCAAGGAAACTAAAAACCATATTAAGAGGATTTGCAGTGATATTTATTAGAAGCTAAATTGTTTTTTACCTGGTCCAACTAAATCTCCAATATGACTTGGCGCAGCTCTGGCTTCTCTGACGGTACTCTCCACTATTGCCGTGTCGTCTTGTCCTTCGAACATCAATTCATCTTTGGCTGGTGCGGCAGCAATACACGAAATCACCAAAGAGAAAGAGATGAATAATTTGTACATTTTTCGTTTAGAAAATAAAACCTGCAAAAAAAAATTAGAAAAATTCAAGTGCAAGCAATAGTGAGATATGTTTTTTCTTACTTTCTTCAAGAGTAATCTTCATTTACGTCATACATTGTAATAATTTACGTTTATCTGAGAGAAAAGCCTATTTACTTACGTATTCGACAATCAAAATAGCGTAAATGCAGTGTCCATGCTCTGACACTTTCTATCATTCGATTTCATTCGCAACGTGACTAAGATTGAAAAAACTAAAAATCCTCTGACGTACTACACGGGGTAAAAATCTCGAGACTTTTGAAGAAAGAACAATATTTTTTCTTTAAAAATTTTCTTCATCCAGCGTCTTCCAACATTTGGGTACCTCTCATGTAGTATGATTGGTCCAGCTCTCTAAAATATTGTTCATTTGAGCGAAATCTCTTTCCTTGAAGCCTCTTTTCAAACGTGAAAAGAGGTAATAATCAGCGGAGGTCAGATCTGGTTAATACGGCGAATGAGGAAGCAATTCGTAGCCCAATCGGTCCAATTTCACCATCGATTTCATGGAGTTGTGACCTGGTGCATTATCTTGGTAAAACAACACTTTTGCTTCGCTAAATGCTGCATGGAGGCAGGCCTGTAGTGGTGGATCCATGTCTCGTCCATTGTTACGAGTCGACGCAAAAACTCCTTTGGATTACACCGAAACAGTGTCAAACAGCATTCTGAATCATCGACGCGTTGCTGTTTTTGATCAAATGGAACATATGCAAATATTAATGCAAAATAAGCCTCACGCGTTGTGTTGATATCTTCACGATGTCAGCTATCTCTCTTACTTTCACTTTGTGGTCATTCAGAACAGTATGGTGGATTTTATTGTGTTTTTTGGAATGATGGCCTCAATTGGACGTCCGAAACGTGGTGTATTATCGGTGCTTGTATGATGACATTTCAATTTACTAAATCATCGACATGTAGTTGCTTTCTATGGAGAAGATGTTCCATAACACTTCTCAAACCATTCTTGGACTCTGGCTGCATTTTCCCTATCAAAAAGCAATGTGTAATGATCACGCGAAATTCTTTTTGTCCATCGTTTTGCAAAAAATCCAAAGTCATGCGCTCTCTGAAAGTCATATGGGTTTCTTGTTTGTGCTGCTGTCTCTCGGAAAGTCTCCGGATTTTTCTCCCCATGTACATAATTGTAGTTAACAATTAGAAAAAGCTTATTTTATATTGAAACTTTGTGGCGTTACTCAACAGGCGCGGTGATGTCAGCAACAGTGATCCTAACGATAAAACATAACTCTAAAGCAGGGGTGCTCAAACGGTCGATCGCGAGTGCTTTTTGAGTCGATCTTGAGAATAAAATTCCGATAAAGAACTATTCACAGATTTTGTTTTAGGTAACTAAAACAAAATGTAATGAATAAACTACTAAAATTTATTCGATCCACAATTAGGCCAGAATAACCCCCTCATAACTTTCTTTTATCGTAATACCCCCCTGCTAGCGGCAAAAGGCGGCTTAATCAAAGGAACGCGCGGTACTTGTCAAAGAAAAGCCGCGTTTTTGATTCCCGCCGATTTTTCTAGAAACTTCGGGCAGCGTGTTTGACGGGAACAGTGGAGACTCCGTTCGCACCGATATAAATGTTGCGCCTGCAGGAATAGGAGTCAGTCTGAGTTGTAACTTGAAGGCGATACATCAATACAAAAGTAAAACTTATCATTTTAATAACGATTGGGAGGAAGAATTTTTCTTTTGTATGGTAAAGGATAAGTGCATTTGTCTCATTTGCCGTGCGTCAGTTGTAATACCTAAGCGTGGGAACTTAGAGAGGCATCATAAAACGGTTCATAAAAACTATGAAAAGGATTTTCCGTCACAGAGTGAATTAAGAAAACGAAAAGTACGTGATTTGATAACTTGTTTGAAAAAAGAACAAACCATGTTCACAAGACCAGCCAAACAATCAAAAGCTGCAACGATCGCGTCATTTAAAATATCTCATATATTGGCGAAACACAAGAAACCATTTGATGATGGATTGGTTGTGAAGGAAGCATTTATTAAAGCGGGTGAGACTTTATTTGGAGATTTTAAAAATAAAACAGAGATTAGAGAACTTCAGTTATCTCGTCCGACTGTCACAAGGCGTGTTGAAGTCATGAGTCAGGACATGGCCGATAAACTAAAACATGATATCATGGAATGTACATACTCTTCTTTACAGTTCGACGAATCCACCGATATGACAGACACTGCCCAGCTGTGTATTTTTATTCGAATGGTATTCACTGACATGTCGGCTAAGGAAGAGTTTTTGACAATGATGCCTCTGAAAGGAAAGACCCGTGGCGAAGATATATATGACGTTTTCTTCAATTTTGTAACAAACTACAAGCTACCAATATGTAAACTAGTGTGCATTACAACCGATGGAGCACCAGCAATGACTGGAAACAAAAACGGTTTTGTGGCATTGTGTCGAGCTAATGATAATTTCCCTTCATTTTTCTTCTTCCATTGCATTATACATCAACAAGTTTTTTGTGTTCAAAAGTTCTAAACATGGAGGAGATTATGGGCATTACAATAAAAATTGTGAAATCTATCCGTACACGTAGCTTGCAACGACGGCTCTTTAAATTGCAGTTGGAAGATAGTGAGTCAGCTGAACACACTGATTTAGTTCTTTACACAGACGTCAGGTGGTTGAGTCGCGGAAAATTCCTAGAAAGGTTTCAAGAATTATTTCCCGAAATAACAGCTTTTCTGGACGAAAAAGGTGATGACACTCAAATGCTGAAAAACGGAAAATAGCTGACTGATTTGGCATTTTTGACAGACATCACAATGCATTTAAACACCATTAATTTGGAGCTTCAAGGTAAAGGAAAAACTATTATTGAGATGATTAGCGCAATAAACGCATTCAAAAGTAAATTGCAACTTATGATAGATCAACTGAAAAGAAAAGATCTGAAAAATTTTCCGTCTTTGAAAGCAAAGATTCCTCAGTTGAATTATGATATTATGAGGCAGAATTATCAAATATTTTGGGCCAATTCGAAATACGTTTTTATGATTTCAGTAAATTGGCAAATATCGCATCATTTATGAGTTATCCTTTTTCGTGTAAAAACATTGAGGAATTAGCTACTGAAATAGCAAGTCAGTTTAACATGGACTCATGTTCTGTTGAAAATGAGTTAGTGCAGATTATATCAGATATACATCTCAAAGCCACAGCATCTGATACAAAATTGTAGTGTTTTATATCTGAAGATAAATATCCGAATCTAAGGCAAATCGCCCTTCAACTGACGGCAATGTTTGGGTCAACTTACTTGTGCGAGTCTGCATTTTCTGAAATGAAGATAATTAAGTCAAAATATCGCAGTCGACTAACTGACGAACATATGTCATCATGCTTGCGATTAGCACTCGGTAATTACGTACCATCTTATGAAAAGTATGCTGAGGACATGCAGTGCCACGCTTCAACATCCAAAGTCACTCTTTAGTTAGGTTTAGACACTAAAATTTGCGCACCCCTGCTCTAAAGGATATAAGTTTATAAGGGCAGCACAAAACACCTTCGATTTTTACTAGATTCTAGAAATTTCCATCCACAAATCCGTAGAAATTATAATATTTTTTTCAAATTTCTAGAAAAGTCTGTTTGTAAATTTTAGATCAAAGTCGGAATAAATATTATTTTTATAAAAATATATAATATCTTATGCGAAAATTAGTCAAGATATGACATTTCTATGAAGTCATGGAACATGTTATCTACAAAACGGGTAAAACAATACATTTTCAAAAATTTTTAGAAAGATCTGGGAGGAAAATCAGAGCTATAAGATTCAGTAATGTGTATAACTTTCATGTTATTAATTGCGCCAATAAAAACAATGTTTATTAACGTTTGCATGAAAAATAGAAAGATTAATATGTGCGCTAAAACTTATTGACCCCATCTACTCGACTATACCCTAATAAGATGAAATGTTTAACATACCAAATGTTACAAAAACACAAACAAATTTATCCCGGTCAAAGTGACCAATAGCAAAACGTAAAAAAACACTTTTTAGATATGTAGTTCTTCGGGACTTTCTTTAACTAACTGTAAATAATAAAATCACTCTCTTATAAACAGTTTTTTCTTATTTGTTATAGTTCTTTAGGTAGGGAAAAATTGTAATGAGATTTTATGCGGTTTTTATTCAATTTAGTTAGATAATTTTCAATCGCAATAGTAATTTCTTGTAATAATGTTCAAAGAAATGATTAAAATAACAATATTATATAGAAGCTTTATAAAATACCTATTTTGTAACATTTATCAATCAAATAATCCATATAAAGCGAGTCGTATTGATCTAGAATAGTCGGCGATCGTTTGCTGGAATTCAGTGGTTTTTGGTAATTTTATTGTGCGGAGTACACGATTCGATTTCATGGTTCGACTCGTAATCAGGTGATTATGTTCAACTTCTTATTTTAAGGTGACTTTACACGCTGTATGCCCCTGAGGGTAAAAATTAAGTTCTTACTTTCTAAAGGAAGGTGTATTTGTTTGGAGTTGATAGCAGAATTTTCTCATTGTAGATGCAAATACATGTTGGGTGCGCCCAAAAAAAAAATACATTTCTTATGCATTTTACTGGATTTTGCTACCTGTTTTGAATTATTTTTAAGGGTTCACCCTATTTTAGGCAGAAAACTTCGACTATACACTAGAGTCATAAAATATAAATGAGGGTTCATCGGTAGCATAGCCGTCCGAGCGTAACCTTCTTTTAGTGTTTAACAAATAAAATTATCTTAAAAATAAAGTTATAGAACTACAAGATTTATTACCAAAAAATTTTTTATCTATAGATCTATGCATATATACAAATTCACGATATATAAGTACTTTAATTACAATCAAAAACAATCATCATCTTCAAAATCTTTATAATTAAGGGTTCTATTTCCACAGTTTCTTCGACGTATTCGTCAAGTTTCCAATTCTTCTTCTATAACATGTCGAATGGCATTTTTCCAATTTTCCTCTTTGATCCTCTCTATTCCGGCGAGTAATAATTGCCTTACGTCTTGAAGTTTGAACGTGATATTTTCCCTTGCAACGAAACCTTTCATTTGTGCCCCAAACTAGCTCTGTGGGTTTCAATTCGCAATGATAAGAAGGTAATCTAAGCACTGTGATATTTCGTTCCTTTGCCATCTCATCGACTGCGTATTTCTTGAACTGTGCCTTATTTTGTTTCGCAATTTTGAGAAGTTCCGCTTTTAACATACCATCTTTATGTCTGAGATTTTTTCTCTTATCCACTGAAGAATATCCACTTTCTTCCATGAATTTGCCGGGAGTCGTTCTAATAATCGAGAATGGTATGGGGCATTGTCTAATACTATAACTGATTCTGCTGGTATACATTCAATCATTTGTTGGAAGGACTCGTCAAAAACATCGGCCGTCATCTCCTCATGGTAATCTTTAGTTGACTTTGATTTGAATTCTAATAAGCCACCGACGAGAAATCCGTTTTCACTACCAATATGTGCTATAATTAGCTTGCTCTTAATGTTTTTGTCAATCCAGAGTTTTGCACTGTGTGTCCCTCATCTAAATAAAAAATATTTCTTTCTTCGCCTCGAAATTTTCTGATTCCTCGTAGATATTCTCTTCTCCAACAAATTATTTCTGTTTTATCGATAAGAACAGATTTTCTATTGTATTTTTCCCAACGAAAATTTCTTTTTTAATAAAAAATTGGTGTACTTTTCTTCTTGTTGCGTTTTTAAAGTCCTCATTGACCTCTAAGGGCTCCTTTCTTTTGTGATTCCTAGGTACGTTTCAAGGACCGCGGTTTCTTTCTTTTAGAAATCTATAAATAGTTGGTGATCCAACTCCCGTTATGTTGGCACAGGTTTTCACAATTTCACAGACTTGGCTTGTTGGCTGTTGACGCACTAGGGCAGGGGTCGGCAACCTTTTAACTAAGGGGTGCCAGTTTTCTTCCATAAAACTTTTTGCGTGCCGACGTAGGTACTTACTACAACTAAAATTAACAAAAATTAACTTAAATTAACTTAAAATATTGCTTTTAGAAGGTTTAATTACAAAAAAATTTTAACATTTAACAAATAATTTTATTATACTAGTCCTAGGACCTAGTGTGAACCCTGTGCTTGAAGTTCTTTAGAGAGTTTTCTTATATCCGGTTCATGTCTGGTTATTTTCAATGTCACACATGCTTCCGAGTTGTCTGTTGTCAGCCTGCTTCGGTACGGGTTTAAAATTACTCTCATATGGAAAAAAAGTTGTTCACAGATATAGGATGATCCGAAAGCTGTAAGCATGGTAAACGCTACTTTCTTAAGACAAATAAATTTCTCTGGTAAACTCATCCAACAACCGAGTAACTCGTTTGAATGGTTCTGGCAGTCACCTTCTAATACCCTTCTTAATTCTACAAATTTCGTGTTCCATAACTCGGAGCTTTTAAATTCAGTGTATTGAAGATCAAAATTATTAATGTCCATCCATGAGAAAAGAGATATGTCAAAGCAACTGCTGGAAAAATCCATTAAATCTGGTTTGATTAAAAAAGCATACATAGGACCATGTTTATCAAAATCCTGACCCCTCTCGATAAACTCCTCTTTTAAATTAGTCATATATTTAAGAATTTCGTCTATTAGTGCACCATCGTCGACACTGGATATATAAGTTTTTAAATTTGGAAAATATTTATATGTGTTTGTAGTAATATCGCTGATAAATAAATCTATTTTTAATTTAAATGATTTCCAGGATTCGTATAAATCCAGAACTGTTTTGCCTGAACCTTGTAACTTTAAGTTGAGTTCACCGAGATGGTTTGTAATATCAGTAAGAAACATTAACATACAGATCCAGTTCTTATCTTCTAGTTCAGGATAAGTATCCATTTGATTTTTTTCCAACAAGAACGATTTAATTTCGCCCAGACATTGCACAAATCTAGAGAGCACTTTACCACGGCTGAGCCAGAGGACATTATTGTGCAAAGGTATATCTGAATATGCACTTTCTAATTCCTGCAGAAACGCCTTAAATTGTCTATGGATCAGTGAAGAACGACCGACAATGTAGTTAACTATTTCAACCACCCTATCCATCACGGATTTCAAACTTCCAGCGGAGATTTTAGCGCACAAACTCTCTTGGTGAATTATGCAATGAAAATTCAAAACTGATTGACCCATGCGTTCAATAAGAAGGGAAACAAATCCTTTATGTCACCCAATCATAGCAGGAGCGCCGTCTGTCGTTACGCAAAAAATTTTATTTAAATCAATGTTCCGCTTTTCAAAATGTTTAACAAATTCTGAAAATATATCCTCTCCTCTTGTAGTTCCCTGCAATGGGAGCAGACAAATCAGCTCTTCATACACACTGCCATCATCAAAGTATCGCGCAACGATTGCCAGACGGGCAATGTCATTAATATCGACACTTTCATCCAATGCTACACTAAATACAAAACTCCATTTGATAGCATCTCTCTGCTGTTTTTGGACATTTTGTGTCATTTCGGTAATTCGTCTCTCGATGATCCGCGCTGATGCCGGTATATCCCTAATCCTGGCCAATATTGTATCCTTATTGGGCTAGTCATCGAATAAAATCTCGCCAGTACTCAAAAACGTTTGCTTCATAAATTTCTCCGTCAGTGAACGACCTACCCTTTTGTGCCAACGATTGTGCAATTTTGAAACTGCATTCAGTTACTTGATTTTTTCCTTGGAAAACTTTGCTAAAGAATGTTGACTGTTTCTCGTATTGTTTACTTGCCCTTTGTATTGCCTCCCTTTTATCAGCGTTATCTTTAAATGATGATTCGTGTTTTATCTGGAAATATCGTTGAACACTAGATGTCCGGAAAACTACGCTTTCCCGACACAAATGGCCCGATCGTTTTGCTGTACAAAACCGTAATCTGTTATCCATGAAGTATGAAATGATCGAACGTTTACCTTCTGTTTCTTCGCGGCCATAACGCAACGTAATTTTAATTTTTAAACTTTTCGACGACTATCGACTGGAACGGATGTTACTTCTATACTAAATGATCCAAACGTGTAGCCGCTTGCTATATATAGAAAAAATAATGTTTCCAGAAAATTCCGATAATTACGTTTATTAAATTTCTTAGAACAAAAAGTATTATCTACAACGCGCCCATTGCAATCAAAGGGCCGCCTAGAAGTTAAATCTAACAAAAACTAGTTCGGCAATATAAAAAGAGTTGCGGCGCGCGTCGGAACGATTGAAGTCAAGTCAAACAAAAACCGCCTTATAGCGGCTCTTTTGATCTGAAATGAGGACGTTTATTTGTGTTTTTGCCTAGACTTATATTTTGAGGCTTACCGTCTTTAATACTTGCCGAAATTAAAGCCAAACCAATGCATTCAGTAAAATTATAAATTACAAAATTTTGTAGTTTTTGGTAATAATACCTAGTGACCTATATAATATATCGTTTTTGTTTGTATCGTTAAAGTAATACTGTCTTCGATTATTTACTTAATTTCGAAACATGTCACAGATTACAGAATTAATGTGTAAACTTTGAATAGGTACGCGTGCCATTCAAAATTGCTTGGCGTGCCAGAGATGGCACTCGTGCCATAGGTTGCCGACCCTCGCACTAGAGCATTATGGACGTTAGGTATCATTGTTTTTTCTCGCAGAAAAAAATGCAGCTTTACAGACTCCGTGAAGTTTGACCAGAGCAAAACTGAAAGTTGAAGCCATCGCTGTTTTGATTTGAACTGAGCATATGATAGGTTTTTGCTTTTATTTTTGTACTTACAGAGAATATTTTTATTGCATACTTAGGTACTTAAGCACCTGCCTACTGATAAGTACTTTGGTTAATTATATTCCAATAACTGTTAAAATCCCAAATAATTTTATTGCACCTATTATCATTAAGCTTTATAACACTGTAGATTTCTAATTCTTAAGAATTGTGAATTGTACTCGTTTAGACCTTTATCATACAAATAAGATTTTTAGTTTCATCATTTAGTCATTAAAATAAACTTTGAAATGAGTTGATTTATATAGCTTATTCTAAAGTTTACAAGGCATGTAATAAAATATTTTTTAGAAAAAGGTCGCACTGTTATATAGAGATAAAATATAAAAGTGATTAAAACTAAAAATGCAAATAATTGGTAGAGAAATTTCGGACGCTAATGGTTTATGACATTTTAATATTTATAAGTCATGTTGTGTGCTATCAACTCCAAACAAACGGACTATAGTCGTGATGGGGGTGGAAAGTCCCGAGAGTTTTCGAGAGATGACAGCACAAAAAAACGTATGATTTTTAGTTAGTGTCAATTCTCAGAAGCTCATTGGAGACAAATTGGGTAGACTTACATCCGACTGTGGATGAGGTAAGCTAATGATTATGATGATACCTGGGTTATGCACCACGTTCCGGAAGTCCAAATGAGGCAGGTACTCCAAAAAAACACACAAAAATATACCATTTTGTTCTGAATGATCGCAAAGTAAAAATAAAAGACATAGCTGATATCGTTAAGATATCTACACACTCTGATGGGTGCCGAGCACTCTCACGATTAATCAAAAACAGCAACGCGTCGAAGATTCAGAACACTGTTTGGCACTGTTTCGACGTAATCCAACGTAGTTTTTGCTTCGATTCGTAATAATGCACAAAACATGGATCCACCATTACACGCCTTCAACCAGCAGGCCGCAGAGTAGCTGGAACAGTATAATAGCCAACTGAAGCGTCCAAAAACACAAACATCAGCTAGAAAAGTTTTGGCAAGTATTCTTGGGATGCACATGAAATAATACTGATCGACCATAAAGTCGATTGTAAAATCGAACCAACTGGGCTATGAATTATTTCCTCATCCGACATATTAACCAGATCTGGCCCCCAGCGATTATTACATCTTTCCAAATTTAAAAAGATAGCTCCAGGGAGACTTAGTTCAAATGCAGAAGTCGGATCGGGAACTGAGGTTTATTTTAGAGAGATATGAACGGTATCCAAATGTTGAGGGATTGCTGAAATTTGCCAAAAACATTGTTTTTGGTAAATTCCAAGAGAGACTTTTCACCTCCTTCAAGATTATGACATTTCTTCACGTTTTGAGATCACTAGATCACGAAGAGCAAATTTTTGCATTTCAGTCAAGTCTGCTGTCAGGATACGTCTTAATCCAAATAAGATATTGTTTTTAAATTTGGTAGAAATATAATACTCGAAGTAGGGAGAAACTTGAGAGGGGGATCGATAAATCTTGTACAGTTTCAGTAGTATTATGAAAATTTATTTCTTAAGAAACCAAGGATAAATTTTAGAAGTCCGACAACACTGCACACTTGACCGATTCGTTAGCAATCAATCAAGTCAACGAATTTCTAAGACAGTTTAGATATGTGATTGTGTTTTAGTGCAAATATGTAGAATCTTGATCATCAGCAGACTTAATTAACACCCTGTATATTCGTGTTTTCCAGTAAATAAAGTGAACGTTTATTATCTTTTAGATCGTTACAAATGTGCTACACATTAATTAAATTTCCTGTTCAGGGAATTATAAAATAAATAATACGAAACCACCTCGACAGGCTTAATTAATTAATTCATTAAATACAGTAAAATACTTTTTCAGTGATAGTTGCTTTCGTTTTTGTAGGTGTAGTGTTGAAATATAGTTTTATGAGTGAGAGCCAGCAAAAGGTAATCCATCTTACTTAGATATTAGCCTCCAAAAAGTCTGTCATAATGGAACCCCGCACCAGTCTTATGGGAATATGTCTCTCGATAGATTTGGCTAATTTTTGGATATGTTGTAGTCCTCGTCGTTCTAAACAAATGTCTCCACGGAGATAACATCACAATCAGGATATGTGTTGAATACTATTACATACTATTTGTGCGTGCGTGAATTTGTATCCGCAGGACCGAGGGCATTCTTGTCAGTATTTGATAAAAATAATTAACTATGAAAGTTTGATACTGACGGCATTTGCACGCCCAGAAGATCTATACTCCTTGTCCCCTCCGTCACCTTTTTTGACACTCAGTGGACAGGCATAGTTAATCGTTCTTATCAAATACTGATAAGAATACCCTCGGTTCTGTGGATACAAATTCACGCACGCAGGTCATTCCTCACTCATAAATACGAAGACATATTAGTATTTAGACCATATCCTGATTCTGTGATTGGAAGGTCCGTAGCGCGAAATCCATTCATAGAATCATGTTATATCCATGGAGATATTTGTTCAGAACGACGAGGAGTACAATATATCCAAATTACCCAAATTCACAGATTGGTGCTGGACTTTTTGTACATCTATCAGTCAATCTGTTTTTAGTGTATTCAAAAGGATTAGTTGATTTAAAAATAAAATAATTTTCACCTGCCCCTTTGTTACTGTCCAGTTATCCAGGTACTTCCTCAAATCAGGAGCATTTATACAACTTTTAGGGATGCATGATCTTGATTTCCAGAAAGCTCCACTAGAACCTCAAAAAAATATTATAATGCGACATTCTAATATCGTTTTTACATTAGAGTTTGATGCCGGGACGCAATCCATTTTATTTCTTGACTAGCCGTGCCCGCGGTTCCGCTCGTGTGGACTTAATTCATTACTATCGTCACTGCCTATTTCTTATGTTACCTAACGTAATAAAATATCTGCCATTATTTCCTCTTATCTCCCATTATTTCTCCTTATCTCCCATTATCTCTACTTAGTTTCCATTATCTAGGCTTATCTCTGCTCATCTCCCATTATTTCTCCTTATCTCCCATTATTTCTCCTTATCTCCCATTATTTCTCCTTATCTCCCATTATCTCACCTTATCTCCCATTATCTAGGCTTATCTCAACTTATCTCGCAATATTTCTCCTTATCTTCCATTATCTACCCTTATATCAAATTATATAGAACATATGTATAAATTTATAAAAACACGTATATCGAATAAGTGGTTCTCAAGTGATTAGCGCACTAACGGACAGACAGACAGACAGAGAGACGTTGCTTTTATATATATTATATTCTTTGCCACATGATATTGTTCCATATTTATTGGTTTAGGCAGTGTATTACAGGAGAACGCGCTAACGGTAACCTTTTTTCCGACTTGATTCACTATTGTCGTCACTGCTTATTATTTATGTCATCTAACGCAATAAAATATATCCTATAACCTGGCCAGAAAACATATGTATGTTTTAAAAAAAAGCACGTAAATCGGATAAGTGGTTCTCCAGTGATAAGCGCACTAACGGACGGAGAGACAGACAGGCAGACAGAGATACGTTGTATTTTATATATATTATAAATGTAACAAAATATATATTTATAACCTGGTCAGAGTACATATGTATAAATTTAAAAAATCACGTAAATCGGATAAGGTGGTTCTCGAGGGATAAGCGCATTAACAGACAGACAGACAGAAAGAGAGACGTTGCATTTCATATATATTATAGATATAGATTATTATTATTACATAACCTGGCAAAAGAATATACGTATAAATTTAAAAAAAGACATGTAAATCGGATAAGTGGTTCTCGCGTGATAAACGCACTAATGGACAGACAGACAGACAGAGAGACATTGCATTTTATATATATTATAGATTATAGATATTCTCTGCTACATAATGTTGTTCCATATTTAATGGTTTAGGCTGTGTATTGCAAGGGAACGCGCTGGCGGCAAACTTTTTTCGACTTCATTCACTATTATCGTCACTGCTCATTCCTTATGCCTATCGTAATAAAATATAGCCTATAACCTGGCCAGAGAACATATGTATGTCTTAAAAAAAAAAGTACGTAAATCGGATAAGTGGTTCTCCAGTGATAAGCGCACTAACGGACAGACAGACAGACAGAGAGACGTTGTATTTTATATATATTATAGATTAGGTTTATTTGTGTCAAACCTCAGACACATATGTCATTCATACCACCGTTTTCCCGCTATGATCCATTAGAAATCAAAATGATCCATTAGAAATAGCAATGAGTGCGGTAAGGGCAAGTAGAAATCAATGGACAAAATTTCAACATTCTACTATGCAAAAAATTATTGTATCCCGTGTCACAACAGCACCATCAAAAACATAATTGGTTACACGTGTTTCGCTAGTAAAACCATGCTGTGGATACATGCCGATGTTATCACTTACCTTGGATAATTTTAATAGCAGATTATCTGTGGTTATATATTACTTATTAAAGTACAAATTTAGAAAATACTCAGCTGCCTCTTACAAATATAATGTTTACTTTCTTCTCCATTAGGTACAGTCTGTCAACTAAGAACGTGTCCGCGATAATTTATTTTTGGTAGATGCGATTCTAGCGATGGTAAAGGAAACCTTTGTTTACGATGCATTTTAGTAAAAGTATCAGTCGAGTCCAAACTTTCCTCGAAATCACGTAAAATTCAAAATGAGTCACTTGTTTGCCCGTCTATTCGAGGCAGTCTTTCTTTGTTCCCGTCCAAAGGGGTCTAAAATGACAAATTCTGCGGCCGCTAAATATATTAAAAAGTCGGTATCGTTTGTAAAGAAGTAGGTAAATCATTTTAACGAGACGAAAAATGTCGACGACTTGCCAAAACGTGGCTCGGTAGGCAAAGTCACTCTGGAAGTCGAAAAACGAACCGTGTCTTTGTTTTCACGGGACCCGAAATTGACGTTGCGTCAATGAGCGGCAAAATTAAGAAAAACGTGTTTAAATGTGTCCCATGAGACCATTCGACGACATCTTCGTGCCCATGATGTCAAATTTCGAAGCACGTTGAAGAAACCTTCGCTGGGCGAAAATTATGTCGCGAAGCGGCTCACTTCGGGCCCGCGATAAGCTACTAAAGTAGCCCTTACAATCGCCGGACGCCAACCCTATTGAAAAGGTTTGGTCCCTTGTAAAGAGAAAGCTCATAGGAAAGACTCTGAAGACTTTGACTTAGTTGTCTCGCGAGATTCGAAAAATTTGCAGAACGTCCAGAAAATCTCGCCGACAGTCCACTCTTAGGCGGCTTCCTGATTTGTCGGTGCGATATCGTTTTTCTCGGTGTACCTGACTTGCGCGGGATGCGCGGGCGCGGAGCAACTCAGGTGGGTTTCATTGAAATATAGACGTTCGGCATGTTTTCGTTACCGAATCGGTACTGAACACACCGAGAAAAACGATACTGCACCGACAAATCAGGGAGCGGCCTTAATGTTGGATCGTGTTTAGATTTAAACAAGCGGAGCAAGCCTTCAATCAAACTGAATTTAAACTGGTTAAAAGAGTGTCAACTTGTACGGAAATCAACTAGATAAATATAAGGATTGTCTGATTTTCGTGTTATTTTGGGAGAAATTGTTCGAAAAAAACGACAAAGATTCATTATATGCATTAGGATGACAAGCCAATTTTTTTTTTTAATTTTCTTTGATCCTACCCCCGCAACATGTTCAATCCTATGAAAAAATAAAATCCTTAAATTTTTAAATAAAAATATTAATATTTAGAGGTCGCATCCATCGATTGAAAATATTTTTTTTCTTCTCATAAGTTTTTCCCCCTTCAATAGCTTCCCGTTAGGCTTCTGATTTGAGTTTAAGGATTATGAAGGTGTTTCCTTGTACATTTTTTGATGATGAATCCGTTTCCAAGGGCCGTTTCCCTCTAAAATCCTTCGGTTTTCCGCAATGCTCATGTTGAGTGCGCATCAAGGATGAAAAAATGCGTTTTCCTTTCAAAAAAGTTCCGCAAAATTTACGGGAAGCACTGTAGATCAAGTTTTATGATGCAAGATCATAGATATTGCACACATCTTTGAGAGATTGTCATGGCACATGAGTAATATTGGACAAAAAAACTCGTCAGGAAGGCAACTTTAGAAAAAATGTTTCAGACAAAAGTTTTAGCATTTTTCCCTGGGAATTGAATGGGCCTATTAGATTTTGAACTCAATGCTCTGTTGGGATTCTATGAGTTCCGAAATTGACAATTTAAATGGAAACTCAGTACCTTTAATATATATTTGAATTCAGCTAGAATTGTACGTCCAAGCAAACATTGAATTTTGGCCTGATTGGGCCATATTGGAACTGTAATAAAATGCGGCACTTGAAAGGAATTATATCCGTGTTAAAAGCTAATAACTAAGTTAAAAAAATCCAGTGACATGCCAATATTTCGCGTCTTTCCAGACGCATTTTGAAAACATAATAATTATCAGTTTTTTTTATGGGTCTAGCACACGTGCTGCAGGGAAGAAGTCCCTAAAGCGTTTCAGGAGCGACAGGTGTGCGGAAAAAGCGATTCACGTTGTTCTTGAATCGCTGTAAATTGTATTCGGTGGGAAACACAGTCCTGGGCAGATTAGTCCAAAGGAATGATGTTCTCCATAGAAAAGACTGCTTGAAAAGCGTTGTACGAGGCGTAACAAGCTGAACCTCATACAGATGTGAAGCATTAGCGTGACGTGTACTTCTAACATGCACCGCTCTGGGAGGAATTAAGCAGGCCACATCCTTCGAACACTTTCCATGAAAATACTTGTAGAATAGGCTCAAGTCGCCAACCGTTCTTCGATGTTCCAGCGAATCGAGGCCGCCGGTTAGTTCCGGGTCTCCAATCATCCAATCAGACGAACAGCTCTTCTCTGAATAGAATCCAACAAATGCAGTGTATGTTTGGGAGCGGAGCTCCAAACATTTGAGCAGTATTCCATAGTTGGTCGAATTTGTGCTTTGTAAAGAATTAACAGTTGTTGTGGAGTGTAAAGCTTTCTGGTTCGAAATAATATTCCCAACTTTTGAGAAGCTCTCCTTGCTATGCCTGGAACATGTTCACGCCAGGATATATTTGCTCCCAAATTAACGTCCAACAAATTGAGTGACGATGCTAGAGGAATGGAGTGCCCCAACATAACTCTGTTGGGTTCAGCAACGTTAACTTTTTTAGAAGCCACAGACAGAACTTTGCAGACATACCATAAGAACGTAGCTTAGCCAACAGCCCATCGTGCCAAACACGGTCGAATGCCTTGGATATGTCAAGAGCAACCGCTCGAGATTCTCCAAAGCGTTCAATTGCGTTGTTCCAAACTTGTGTTACATAAGTCAGAAGATCTCCTGTTTGATCTATTTTTACGAAAGCCATATTGATGATCACTAATAATGTTGAATCCTTCAAGATATTTTAGAAGATGCTGATTGATAGCCTTTTCCATGTCTTTCGATATTATTGAAAGCAGTGCGATTGGTCGGTAGTTATTTGGCAAGGTCTTCTTGCCTTTTTTAGATATCGGCTGAACTGTGGCACATTTCCACAGAAGGGAAATATTCCCTTTCTGTAGGATAGGTTGAAAAGTCTACAGAAAACTGGTGTTAGTTCCCTCGCACAGGGTAATCTTTGCTTCCGTTTTTAAAAATGGCGTGTAGAAATCATAAAAGCCGTAACGTGAACAAGGAAAAGATTACTGATTTTTGGTTGGTGGAATCATGATTGGAGGATTTTTCCGAGTACGTTTCTGCAAATACCTTGCCGTCGAATAATCATATTTCAAGATTGTTTCTTCATAATCATTGAAGCGTACAGTTAGAGAAATTGTTACCATTGTATCTATGGAAACGCAAAAGTTTGGACATATTTTGGACTACCTATCAGAGATAAAAGAAATATTATCCCGAACATTGAAAAAATATATTCGGAATATTTATCTCTTAAGAAGCAGATGAATGTTAATTCTCTTTTTGTGATTGCGAAAAGAACTAATTTTTTATAGACGAATTATACGAACTGTTTAAAAGATATGTGCAATGAGAATAGTGCGCAATATTCTGTCTATGCGAAAGCGAAGGAACGTCGAAAAAACCTCAGTGGGATGAGGGAACATTTCATCAACAACTTCATACAATGACAGCTATATCGCAAAAGAGAAAGATGACAATTAAGAAATCGTGGAAATCTCGTTCGCCCAATGTAGATTCCATTTTATCCGTAAAATTCTCGCTGAATTCAAATATGTATTGAGAGTATTGGGTTTCCATTTAAATTATCAATTTTGGGACTCGTGGAGTCCCAACAGAGCGCTGGTCCCAAAATCTAAGGTTCACTCACTTCCCAGAAAAAATTGCTAAAACTTTTGTCTGAAACATTTTTTACCTTCCTGTTTTTTTAGGTATCTCAGTCTTTTTTCCAACAAAGTTCTTCATTCTCGCTGTCTTTATCCCATATTACTCGTGCGCCTTGAAATTTCTCAAAGATTTATGTCATATCTATGATTTTGTATCATAAAACTTGATCTACATATTTTTTCACCCTTAATATGCACTAAACATGAGCATTGCGGAAAACTGAAGGATTTTAGGGGGAAACAGCCCTTGGAAGCGGATTCAGCTTCAAAAAATGTACAAGCAAACATCCTCATATTCTTTAAATTCAAATCAGAGGTTTCAGTTGTTGGATGCGACCTCTAAATAATAATATTGTTTTCTAGAAATTTCGGGGCTTCATTTTTTCATAGGATTGAACATTTTGTGGAGGCAGGACCAAAGAAAATAAAAAAAAATTGTTTGGCTTGTCGCCCCAATGTGATAGAGAAAAGGGAACCACCTTTAGCTAGTTTCCATTAATATATAATTAGTATAGGTAACGTACATTATTTATCGATTATCTTTAAGTAGATAAAAATCATTTTATAATAGTTTTATCATTAGTTAAAATCCAGCCCACCAGATGAAATTTCAAGCCTCCTGTCGCAATCTCAATCAAAGCACTTAAAATTCACTAGCGCTTTCCTCTTTATTTGATAAAAAAAAATGTCAACACAACATCCGAAACGTCATCCTCAAGGGAATCTTTTAAGAAAATTAAGCAAAACAGGAACGGTAAAAAATTCTGGATCAATAGGGATATACCCACGCACGTGAGGATATTGCGCATTGAAAATTGCCGGTTTCCATTCGCGTGTCTCGGGTTTGTTGATTTAGTCGAGCAAATTTTACTGTTACATAGTGCTAATCTCAACGTTTGATGAAGTAATGCCTTTATTATCAAAACAAATTTTAGCGAATCAACAAGTTATTTTTAGCTGGTTTGAAAAGTCCGTGCAAAGTCCGAGAGATGGCACCACCGGCGCGTATCGAGGTCATGTTTAGTTAGTAGCATCTCTTGAATGAACGCACACCAAGTTTCAGCCATATTGGTCTATTTCTTTGTGTTTGGCATTCGTGTGAATCAAGGAAGTCGAGTGATTTTCAAGAAATGGACGAAAAAGAATTTCGTGTGGTGATTAAACATTACTTTATGAAAGGCAAAACGCCTCAGGAGACTAAAGAGAAGCTTGATAAACATTATGGTGACTCTGCACCTTCGATTAGAACAGTTTATAAGTGGTTTCAAAATTTTCGAACTGGCCATATGGGCACAAGTGACGCTGAACGTTCTGGACGGCCTGTGGAGGTTACGACTCCAGAAATCATTGATCAAATCCATGATATGGTGATGGATGACAGAAGAGTTAAGGTGTGTGAGATTGCTAGTGCTGTGGCATCTCGACTGAACGGGTACATAATATTTTGCATAAACATGAGAAAGCTATCCGCAAGATGGGTGCCGCGATTGGTCACGCTTGACCAAAAACGGAATCGTGTGAAATGTTGCAAGGATGGTTTGCAGCTGTTCCAGAAGAATCCGGAGGACTTTAAGCGTCGTTTCGTCACTGTGGATGAAACATGGATACATTACTATACTCTTGAGACCAAACAACAATCTAAACAATGGGTTACCAAGAGGGAATCTGCACCAAAAAAGGCGAAGACCGTTCCTTCGGCCGGAAAGGTTATGGCGACTGTCTTTTGGGATTCGCAAGGGATAATCCTCATCGACTATCTGGAAAAGGGTAAAACTATTACAGGTGAATATTATTCATCGTTATTGGACCGTTTGAAAACCGAGCTGTAAGAAAAACGCCCGCGATTTGCCCACAAGAAAGTCCTTTTCCATCACGACAACGCACCAGCACACACCTCAGCAGTTGTGGTCGCAAAATTAATGGAAATAGGATTCCAACTCGTTTCACATCCCCCCTATTCTCCAGACTTGGCTCCCTCGGACTACTATTTGTTCCCCAATTTGAAGAAATGGCTGGCGGGACAAAGATTTTATTCAAACGAGGAGGTCATTGCAGACACTAATGGATATTTTGCAGACTTGGACAAATCCTATTATTGGGAAGGGATCAACAAACTAGAACATCGTTGGACGAAGTGTATAAGCCTAAAAGGAGACTATGTCGAAAAATAAAAAAAGGTTTACCCAAACACATAAGTAGTTTTTATTTTTGCACGGACTTTTCAAACCAGCCTCGTACTTCTTTTGATGAAATAAAGCATTGTAACTATGAAAATCACCCCTCAAGATCCACGTATTCATGTAAATCAGGAAAAATATAGTTCCTCATTTCTGTCAGTTTATCTCTCTGTTTGTCTATCGAGATAATAACTCTTGCTACTCGAGCCACCATTTGCCTGGATTTTGGAAACTGTAGACTCAATATATCAGACCCTCTCCCAACTTTATACTGAAATGTGACCAGTGCTTTACCCAGGTTTTACGAATAAAGGGGAAGACATCTGAATCTAAAGAACTTTCAGGGAACTAGCATTTTAGAAAATATTACTTTTAGAGGGATTTTCCAATTTTCGCAAGGGTTAATTTTAGGGCCTACAACCTTAATTCAACTCTGTACATTATGGACAACATTTTAATTACAATTAAATAAGTACCAATTATCAACAAAGCGACGTCTGACGTATTCCCATATCTTAACACTAGTTTGAAGTGATTTATCACTTACATTAGCGACCGCCTAACTTTTTAACCTGTGCTATAAAATTGATCATAAATTAAAAAAAGCAGATAAGCGTGTAAAATTTATTAATGTTTAGTTAAATGAAAGCAAGTTAATTTTTAATTTTATTTTAAAACTAAAGGAACATATATATATACACAAACATATGCCGGAGCAATCTGTAAGTACGATATTACCAGTGACTTAGGCTTAAACCATTAACAATAATATTCATTCTCACCATCCATCTTTATTTCCTCGCTCTTGGTGAGGTGAGGGAATGGCTTAGGTAACACCGAGGGCAATTAACCCACCTGAAAATATGTATTTTATCTTTTATGTTCACACGCTTGGTGTTCCCAGATATTAGTTTCTTGAGTTGGCATAACTGTGTTCTTTGCACTTGATATATCTAAGGCATCCGACCGTCTTTGGCACGATTGATTGGAGGCTACACGACGGTCGTATGGTATGTCTGAAAAGTTCCATTCGTGTTTCCTCAGATAACGCTCTTTTACGAGTGGCAGTCGACGGATTTCTTTCACTACCTTCACTGCCAACGCCGGTGCGCCTTAAAGCTTCGTACTGTCTCCTACTCTCTTTATCATTGGCATTAACGGTGTGCTGGAAAGGGCCAGGAATACAATCTACAGCTTTGCAGATAACATACGCTTATTTCTTCATTCACTTTGAACACTTGCACATCGGTTACTCAAGCAAATATCCGCAGACAGCAGGAAGTCGTTCAACTTATCAAGGACCTGGAAGAAATTCTATCTTGGGTGACAGTAACCAAGTACAATTTAACGCTATGGAAACCCAGGTGGCAGTTTTTTTTCTAAAAAAAAGTTTACGTTGCTGAACTCGACGTAGCTATGTCGGGGCACTCCGTTCGTTTCTAGCATTGCTCAATTTACCGGGCCAAAAAATGCCCTAAAAGAGCCGATTTCAGAGAAAATGCCCACTGATTACTCCTGCCAACATTATTTTCTGCTATATTCTCGTCAAAATGAAAATAAGTTAAACAAAATTTGAGCTGCTACCATTCACGTCATTTTTTGGAGTCAAGAAAAAAGGGCCCCTTGGGCCCCAGGGCCAACATGGTCTCCTGCCAATCATTGAGCGCAAGTCCTGAACTGGCTAATGATACTGTACCACGCCGGCGGTGCTACCGTTCACGCTAAAAATGGCATATTCGAATTGAGCCTTATTGTATAATGGGCTAGTAGCGACGGCCCAAAATATCCGAAAGGTGAAGAGTTTCTGTGACAGATAAACTTGTCTAAAGGGCAAGTTGCTACTGCCCACACCACTTTTTTTCCCGTAGCTCTTAGTCTATAGACATCCACGTAAAAATGAACCAAATTTCCGGTATGCTGATGCCGTAGCTAACCTGAAGTCGTGTGTTCGAGTCCCAATAGCATCAAGAAATTGTTCAAGCACTTACGGTTGAGTGTTTACCTTTATATACAGCCTCAGAAAAATTTTGAGACATGTCAGATTGGGAACGTTGCATGAAATTATTTATTTCAATTAATTCCTGCTTAGGTGGTTTTGAAATTTTATGAAAATATGTTGATCTAACTTGACTTGTAAATAAAATCATCCGCAGCCTTGAACAAACTGTTTATCTTAACTAATTTCTACAAAGAATGTAGCATAAATTTGTAAAAATATGTTGATTTCATATAATTCGTGGGCTGTAGGATTATTCAAACATGTTGTATCTAGACTAAATTTTAAATAACTTTGTCTAATTGACAAAGAAGAAGATCTTGAACCTACTCATCCACTTTTCAGCTCTTGGTAAATAGCATGGAATGAGTTTACCTAACTGAAAAATTCAATAAAGGTAACTGTTATAACAGAAAATCTCTATGCCCTCAAAGCCGGTCCTGCTGTTAATGGTATGTTTCCAAAATCGCTCATCACGTTTTGTCCATAAACTTTATTAGAGTCGATTAAACTAGTTGAAGAAAACTTCTGTTAAAGAGTCTTTAACAAGAATACTTCGATCCTTAGACTATCCTCTGATGACTTAAAATTACCTTTGTTTAGAATTAGTTGTTCGAACTTTTGACCATCTGATGAAGCCTCACTTAACCCGACATCTACATTCATGGGACACGGAAGCTTAAATTTTCTACACTATTAAAGCCGTTCTCTGTTAAAAAGAGACAAATAGAATTTCGAATTAGCTACGGAACAGAACAGAACATCAAGCGAAAACGTCTTCTTTATTATCAGTATTTCTGCATCCTCCTGTAAATACAGAAGAGCTTTCATTTGCTCAAGCAGATAATAAAACACGACATTTTAAAATAGATCAGACAATAAAGAGGAAATATATATAGAATAAAGTGGAAATTAAAATAAAAATTTCAGTGAAACAATATAAAAGAAAAATAATAAAAATAAACAGGCAATTAAATAAATTATAAAATGGTTGATAAATTAGTAGTATTTAAACAAAAGAGTTTTGCGAAAAGGTAGATTCGAAGTTATATTCAGCCCAAAGCAGTAAAGTTCTAAGTGGTCTAGAGCACAAAATTACTGATGTTTCAGGTATGTCAGAATATACTTTTATTTTTAATTGGGAATTCATTTTTTTATGTTCATTATCTTTTGGTGCCAGTATGTTCTATACTTAAATATACAGAATAAGTCAGATTGGCGTACTGACTGACAGTCAAAGTAATCATGAAATTTTACAAAAATATTGGTAGTAAAGTATGAGGTAAAAAAAAAATATTATTTTGACAAATATTGAAGGAATGCCATGTGAGATAACCACATTATAAAACAAAACTTTGACACTACTGTACATACGGTGTATCATATTTGATTGGTGTCAATATTGCGATCACAGGATTTAACGGAAATAGTTTTGAAGAATTAGATTTTTAATGAATAGAAATCAATATGTTAAAAAAATTTTAAGTCAAAAATAATAAATGCGGTCCTGACAGTGCTTTATATTAAATTATATTTCCCTATAAGTAAGAAGGAAATAAAAATATCACTTTTTCTCTTCATTCATTTGTTTCTTTAGGTATTTCAAACTTTTTTTCCTATTTTCGAGAGTCTATACTGTCTGACGTCTTCTCTACTCTTTTTCTTACAACTTACTACTATTTTTATATATTTTTTGTCTATTTCTGCCAATTCTATGCCATTTGTAAGATCATTTCTTAATAGTCTTCTCTGTTTCATTTGATTTTGGTTTTCTTTACTTAATTATTGTGTTTTTTTTTTTTTCGATATTGCTATTTGTTTTGTAGTCATAAATATGCTGTTCGTTATTTGTGTGTTTAGTTCGTCAACTTCTGTTTTGTGTTCTATATGATTTTCCAGTACTTGTGGATATTCGTCTGATATTGATCTGATATTTAGAAGTTATCTATTTACTAGCCGTGCCCGCGGCTCCGCTCGCGTAGATTTTATTCACTGTTATCGTCACTGCCTATTCCTTATATTACCTAGCGTAATAAAATATATCCTATAACCTGGCTAGAGAACATCTGTATTTTAGAAAAAAAAACCGTAAATCGGATAAGTGGTTCTTGAGTGCTAAGCGCACTAACGGACAGACAGACAGAGAGACGTTGCGTGTTATATATATTGTAGATTTTTTTTTGATAAATATTAAGTTAAGAATTAAAAAAAAAAACACGTAAATCAGATAAGTGGTTCGCGAATGATAAGCACTAACAGACAAAAAGAGAGACTTTGCGTTTTATATATATTAAATAGATTATTGTTAATATTAAATACTTAAAAAAAAAACATGTAAATCGGATAAGTGGTTCTCAGGTCATAAGCGCACTAACGGACAGACAGACAGATAGACAGTCGTTACATTTTATATACATATACAGTAAATACCCCGCTTTACGCGAGGGATACGTTCCGAAAAAAATCGCGTTAACTGAAATTCGCGTATATCGAGGTTTATGATTAAACATAGTCAAAATTTAATACAAAAAAATACAAATCATTTTAATCAATCACTTTAATTCTAAGAACACTTTATGCAATACATACTCTTATTTTTTACGGAAAAATACATTTATTGTCTTTTGGGTAACGTTTTGTTTACGTTCTTGTAAAATACGTTCATAACACCCAACACTGTTTTTAATTGTTTGACACACGGTCAAGACACGGTCATCATTATTGTCTATACTCTGCAATATGTCCAAACCTGAATAAATTTTTGAAAGTGCATTTTGTATTTCCCCTGAAGATAAAACTTTCTCTTCTACTTGTTCTTCCTCATCGTAGATAGGATTATTCTGTAACTCGATCAGATCTTCATTGCTAATAGGATCGTCGTGCGTTGCTACAAGTTCTACGAGATCTTCTACCGTGACATCTTCAAGTTCAGACCCCTCAATCATTGCAGCAATGTCTTCAAGCACTTGTCTCTGCATCTGGACAATTCTTCTAGGTGCTTCCACTACATCTGGCCAAAGATTACGCCACACCCCATTCATACAACTCATTTTAACTTCCTTCCAAGCCTCTTCTATGTTGTGAATAGACTTCATAATGTTGTATGACTTCCACCACTCTCGCATAGACTGTCTTCCTTCCCCGTCAGTTTCATGAATTAGTTGGCTAAAAGTGCGGCGATGGTAATAAGCTTTGAAGTTTGCTATTGCTCCCTGGTCCATAGGTTGTAATATTGACGTAGTGTTTGGTGGAAGGAACTTTACGTACACTTTTAAGTCTCTGGGCGTATCAAGTGAGGTTGGATGTCCTGGGGCATTGTCTAAGAGTAATATAACTTTAGGTTCAAGCCCATTTCTGTCACAGTATGATTTGACTGATGGGCAAAAACTATTAGAATACCATTCTTGAAAAATTTCCCGTGTAACCCACGCCTTTTCTGTTTGATCGCCACACAACTGGTAGACTTGTCTTGTCTGTGCCTCGCATTGCACGGGGTGTTTCTGAATGGTACACTAGTAAAGGTTTCAGTTTGAAATCACCAGTGGCATTACCACCCAGCAGAAGTGTTAGTCGATCTTTCGCAGCTTTGAAACCACTGGCTTGACGTTCTTCCTTAGAAATGAATGTTCGAGATGGCATTTTTTTCCAGTAAAGTGCGGTCTCATCAACATTGAAGATGAGACAAGCAGGAATTTTCTCTCGTCTAACGAAGTCTTGAAACTTGTCTGGAAACTCAGCTGCAGCTTGAATGTCCGCGCTGGCCGCCTCGCCTGTTATGTGGATATTGTGAAGATTAGAACGCTGCTTGAAACCGATGGAACCAGCCTCTGCTGGCAGCAAAAGTCGGAGTGGCACTCCCTTCTCCTTCTTTTGTTTTCAGCATCTCATACAAAGATTTTGCTTTTGTGCATATGAGATCTTGACTTAGTGGTGTGTGTTTCTTCTTATTCAAATCTTCGATCCAGACTGACAGTAATTTCTCCATTCTTTCTAAGATAGATGATCTCGAACGAGAAAGTTTTGTTGCACTTATAGGTGTTGAACCTTCGCTGGAGATTTTAATTTTTTCCCGATTTTTATAAATCGTTCTCACAGTCGATTCTGAGAGTCCAAAATCTCTCCCCAACAATTGTTGCTTTGCCTCCATTTTCCATTCTTCTTAAACACTTTCATCTTCAATTCCAAAGTGACGCTTTTACGCTCTTTTTTCTTTACAGGCGGCATTTTTAAACGTAGGGTTTAAATTATGTATGTATGTATCTCCAATAAATATTAAAACAAAACTGCCAGCCGACCGAACTAAACATTACGGAACAAATGAACACACGAAACGAACGAGGAAATCCCCATAGAACAAAGTCGAAGGACAGGGAATTCCCAATTCTTCAAAGAGAATATTCAGAGAAAGCGGGGATCCCCCGCGACCATAGAGAAGTTAATGACTACATGAGCGCGAAATTTGAAATTCGCGTTATAGTGAAACCGCGCGTAACGGGGGGGGGTCGCGCTAAGCGGGGTATTACTGTATTACATTCTTAATATTGTTCCATATTTAATGGTTTAGGCAGTGTATTTCAAGAGAACGCGCTAGCAGCAAACTTTTTTCCGACTTGCTTCACTATTATCGTCACTGCTAATTCCATATGTTACCTAACGTACTAAAATATATCCTATAACCTGGCCAGAGAACACATGTATGTTTTAAAAAAAAGCACGTAAATCGAATAAGTGGTTCTCGAGTGATAAGCTCACTAACGAAAAGACAGAGAGACGTGCATTTTGTATATATTATAGATGTTCTAGTCTGTGTGTTAAATTAAATCAATGTGGATATGGGAACGATATGTAAAAAGAACAAGATGAACAAGGAAACCAATGGAATGGAAACCATGAACGGAACGCAACGGAAGAAGCAAAATTTAGGAGGCATATGTCTGTTTATGAACGATAAACGGCAGCTAGAGATTATGCACATATTTATACATATATTTTTTTTTTAGGGAAAATGGCGTCTCTGGAACATAAGCATATCTATTTTGGTCTTCCTAACTATATACAACATATTCTTGACGGTGAAACTAATGTATGCCGGAACATGTGCACAAGATTCTCAAGACCCTATCAACACCGTCATAGGAGATGTCAAAGTCGGACAGACTGACTGTCAAAAACGTAAGTTTAATTGTTTTTATATAGGGTACTTTAACAAACACACTTTTGAAACATAGTAGGATCAAAGAGGATCAGTTCTGACTTGCATATAGAAAGTGTACGATGGGATTTTTCTTTATTACAAAATTCAGGAGAAAAAAAGAGTTTATAAATATATTCTACATCACTGTCATTTGTAGTTTTGCAGGAAATTTGGATTTTCTAAAATTTAAAGTCTAAAAGTCACTCTGTTTGTTAAAATATCGAAAACATTTATTGTTTCTATACTTGGCCCAAGGAATCATCTGTTTAAATCAGTGATTCCCAAAGTGGTTCAGGTGGACGGGAGACTCGACGGGGGTCTACGTTGGCGTGACAAAAATGGGGGTTCACGAGTTGTAAATGGGGGTCCACGAAAAAATTTATCTGGTTTCGATAGTAAAAAACAAAAATGTTGGCTTGGCTTTATCTATCAATGTAGGCAGATAATACACTACTCAAAAAAATTAAGGGAGCGAAAAAATTTCAAATTTTTCGGTGATATTTGACAGGCTGTATTTCGGTGAAAAAATGGTCGTATTGAGACTTTTTAAAAAAAGCATTTTGAAGCTTTAAGATTCTAATTTTCAGATTTTTTGGCTAAATTTTTTTAGGAGCTACGGTTCTGATGCAATCCTAACAGATAGCGCGAAAAAAATAATATTGCAAATATTTTGCTTTTTTTTTGGTCCACGGGCTTGAAAAAAATTTTTTCAGTTAGGCCGGCATATGGATCAGATAGCCTGTTTATTTAGCATTAATTTCCTTGTTTCAAAAACCTCCCTTAATTTTTTTGAGTAGTGTATTTTAAGAAGGTCAGCGACTGTTACTTGTAAAAACTTGCATATTCGATATTCAGTACAACGCGCGTCGAGACTTGCAACCCGTTCAGACGTGCAAAGGGACGAAATACGACTTGTGCTGTGCTTGCAATCTTGCATGAACTTGTTTGATTCTTCAACAATATAAATACGAATGCCCAGGACAAACGTTACTCATTTGTTTCCGGAATTTTGAAAAGAAAAGTGTGAGTAAATCGATATCAGTGTTTGCCAGTGCCGGAAAAAGTAAGTACCTGCCTGTTTGTTATTCATACTTTTATTTTATATTGTAAATTATATTTGTTATGTTTGCGTGTAGTAGGTACGTAATAAAAATTAAATACTGAACAGGGCCATTATTCGGTACTTCTACAAAAGAACAGAAAGCCGAGAAAGATTGAACTTTTAGTACTTTTTATTATAAAATTATTTATTTACCCGACCGTAGTGATTCAGTAAAGGAGAGATATATGATTGACCTGCATGTTTGTACATATTTCAGTGCCCTCGTAGTTGCTAATGCTAAATGACTAAAAATATTTTCTTAAATTGTACGTGTCTTTATGTACCACTCATAACGTACATCAAAGTAATAAATAAATTATTAAAATCGCGGAGTTTTGATGTCAAAATATTCTTTAAAAGTATTTTCTCTCGAATTTACAGAAATGTATCAAAATATAATTAATCAAAAAATATTTTATATTACATTAAAATAGGTTCAGCCGTTTTGTGAAAACTTCTATATGGGTCTTAGCAGTTTATTGCTTTTAATAATTAAAATCAGTTTTGTCGCCGGCATTTTGGTTTGTTCATTGCAATAATTAATTAGTCCTATTTTATTCTGTTAAAACAACCATATCCTGTTAAAGTCGCCTTATGATTACTAAAACAAACATTTTTTTCTTTACAGGTAGGTAACTGATACGAAACATGGCTGAATCTAAGAAGAAATGTCGACGAAATGTGGACAGTACAGTGTTGATTATTTGAAATTTGGTTTTCTTCCATCAAACGATTGCCCATATGCCCTTTATGCAACAAAGTTTTGAGCAATGGCTCTATGAAACCATCGAAGCTCGAAGATCATCTAAGAAGGAAAAATATGAAAAGAGACCCACCGTACAGTATGCTCGCCTCAACGTCTCAAAGTAATGATGATGGCTTGCGGGCATCTTACAATATCTCATTACTTATAGCGAAATCTGGAAAACCGCACACCACCGGAGAACAGTTAATGTTACCCGCTGTTGAAGAGGTTTTAAAAACTGTTTATATTTAACAAGATTTTACTCACTTTTTGAATCAGTTTTAGAGTTTCTGGAAAGTAAAGATCCAGATTTAAAAGAAAACCTGATCAAATTGAAAGCAGACATCTCGTTTTGACAGATTTGTTCAAAAAATTTAATGACATTAACTTGCAGTTACAAGGGGACAGCCTAAATTTAATAAAAACAAAGGGGTTTGTAATTTCGGCTTTTCTTGGAAAATTGAAATTTATGAAGCAAAATATTAGTCGGCGCGAATTCTCCCAGTTTCCAAACTTGTCACAGGCAGAATGTCTTGATGAGGATATTCAGACATACGTTCAACATTTAAATGCCCTGGATGATGACTTCAAAGTAGATTTGAAAATATTCTGACGATGGAAATACCACCATGGATCATAAATCCATTTCATGAAACGGAAGTGGCGAATGTGATATTACAAGAGGAGCTACTCGAGCTTAGCACCAATGAGGAGCTGAAGGTGAAATTTAAAAAAGGCTATCAAACATTTTGGCTGCAGGCAGAAATACCCGAAAAATATCCTGGGCTGTGGGAAATTGCGAGAAAACTTTTGATAGCGTTTCCCTCGTTATACCTTGTCGAAAAAAGTTTTAGTGTCGTTTCAAACCTATTAACAAAAAAAAGGAGCAGATTGAACATCACAGAACGGAGAGATTTGCGATTATTCCTTACAAAACTAAAGCCAAATATTGATAATTTGCTGTCAATCCATCAAGTACATCCCTCCATTAAAATTATGACTATTTTTTTTAAAATTGTTGATTTGCATTGTTGAAGTTACGGTACGTTATTAATGTTTAATTTTAATTCTATTAAGTCTGTAATCATATTATTTTAATAAATAGAACACACTTTTTATTTTTACCACTCCGAATTTAGGGTTGGAACTCAGCCACGACGCAAATTTCCATCGTTAGATCTAATCTTCACATTTTTTGACGAGTTTTAGAAATATGGTAGAAATGTAAAATTTTGAAAGTGGTCTACGAGAAAAAAAAGTTTGGGAACCTCTGGTTTAAATATAATAAACGATTTTCATAACACCGTATATATATATATATATATATATATATATATATATATATATATATATATATATATAAATATAAAAACCGACGTATTCACTCCGAGAGCTGGTAAGCCAGCTCATAACTCACCAGAGTATGTAACTCTGACCTTAGTAAAAAATCGATTTATTTCGAGATATTGACACTTTTACAAATCTACACCTTACATCTGTTTATCGAGCGCCACAACTACAAGTTTCCGTATTGTGAGATTCTAATTATTGTTACGTAAACCTGAATAACCCTGCTGTTGATTACAGTTAAAAATAAAATTAGTTGTGCTAAGTCTGTGAGGAAACCAAACATTTTTATATCTATCATAAGTAGATCGGTCTAATTAGGTAACTTTGATCTCGAAATCTACCGATTTTTTACTACGGTCATATTTACATATTCTGTGAGTTATAGGCTAGCCTACATGTATATATATATATATATATATATATATATATATATATATATATATGCTCCATTTGTTTACCTCTAAACACAGTGTACTCAAATCAGGTCGACTGAAAACGATGAGTTACAATTTAGTTGATTCTATAGTCAGTGTTGTCAGATTTCTAAAATTTAAAATATTCAATGATTCACTTCTCAGTCAATTGGAGTAACACCCATTACTTATTTTAATTAAATTTAAACATTATTGACAATTCTATAAATCACTAGTCTATGGAATTTCAAAAAGTAGTGCGCAACCATTGACGCAGTTCAGAGAGGGAGACTATTTAAACGGGTTGAAGAGAGACGATAAAACCATAGATGAAATATCAAAGACAATACCTGTTATCAACGTCCGGAAACGTGCTGCAAAAACAAATGTTGTTTCGTGAGATATTGCAAATTGGTAATAGCAAAAGTGTCATGTATTTCATTGTCATTCACAAGACTTGATGTTGCCGAAAATTTGAGATCATTAGTTTTCATTACAGTTTCCTTAATTAAACACACAGTAATATTTTATACTGCCTTTGTAATGCGCTACAGGAGCGACACGTGTGCGGAAAAAGCGATTCACGTTGTTCTTGAATCGACGTAAATAGTACTCGGTGGGAAACACAGTCCCTGGGCAAATTATTCCAAAGGGATGATGTTCTCCATATAAAAGACTGCTTGAAAAGCGTTCCACGAGGAGTAACAAGCTGAACCTCATACGGATGTGAAATATTAGCGCAACGTGTACTTCTAACATGCACCGCTCTGGGAGGAATGAAGCGGGCCACATCCTTCCAACACTTTCCATGCAAATACTTGTAGAATAGGCTCAAGTTGCCAACCGTTCTTCGATGTTTTAGCGAATCAAGGCCGCCGGTCAGTTCCGGATCTCTAATCAGACCAACAGCTCTTCTCTGAACAGAATCCAACAAATGCAGTGTATGTTTGGGAGCGGAGCAATAAATTGTCATCGTCAGACAGACATGAACGGTGTTGTTTTTGGATTAAAAGTTGGAGACTTCTTTAAGTTAATTTTTGCGTGTTATTATCGAGTGGTACTATTTGTCAAAAAATTTTTGAGATTGTCATAACACCCGGTACATATACAAGGACAAGAAGATTATCGGGGATGCTTCCAAAAGTACAGAAAGTAGAAAACGTTTCGTACTTTTTATTCTTCATCAGTAACATGCACTAAGTTATAAGTAAGGACACCCCAATATGCAAGGCGTATATATTGCATATTTTGCATATTATATGCATTTTTCTAAATATTTGCATAAATGCTTTAAAAATAGCATATACATATGTGCATATTTGAAGGAATTTATAATAATGTAGGTCTTTGGCAGGCGTTTTCATTCATTTTTCAGAATAAGGGTCAATGTTTAGGCCGCCGCCGCCGCGCCGGTGGTTTTCCCAAAATAAATTTTATTATTTTATGGTCAGTAAAAACCAGTCAGTAAACCCCAGACGTCCATCAGAGCATACTTGTATTATTAATTTATTAGATTTCATTTTTGGTTGTACTTTTAAAGTGGTTACGTCGATTTGTGCTATCTTGTGAGTCATATTTTACTACAGTGAAATGCCCAAAACCAGTAGTGTGTCAGTGTGGATTAAACCATACAAAGAACTAAGAGTAGATATGGGAAAAATCTACTGTTCTGCATGTGTTAAAATTGTAAGTATAATTTTTGAATACCTATTGAATATACAGGGTATTTCATTTTCGTTTAATATTTAAACATAACGAAATTTTTGTCAGGATTTTGCCGTTGATGCTATTTTCAATGTTATTTAAGTTATTTTTGTTCCATTTAACGAACAAAATTTCTATTTAACGAAACCACGAAATAGAAATACATACGTAAACGTATGTATTTCTAGGTAATCTAATAAAAAAGGTACAAAGCAGAATTTTAATTTTTGCCTGCCCTAAGCACCTAGTTTTTTATTTAACGAATTTTTTTCTTGGGATTTTAATTAAATTGTCTTTTTTTTATTGCAGATACCATGCGATAAAAAATTTCAAATAAAGCAACACGTGAAAACTGCTTGCCATATTGCCAAATTGAGTAAGACGAAACCTGGAGATAGGCCACAACACACATTAATGCAATGTTTCCAACCAACGTGCAAAAATAAAGAGCTAAATGAACAAGACATCTTTAACCGAGATCTATGCCGTGTAATGATGACATCAAACATTCCGTTATCGAAGCTACGTAATCAAAACTTTACTTCCTTCCTCCAGAAGTATTGCAAATTTAATATCCCAGGTGAAACAACAATACTGAGAAACGACGTAAGCTCCTTGTATTCACAGGTAATTGAGGAAATTAAAGGTAAAATTCCCAACGAACATTTTTACATATGTATTGATGAAACCACCGATTCAAGAGGACGGTATATTGCGCATTTATTGATTGGAGTTCTTAGCGATGATATTTTGCCAAAATCTTATCTGATTGCTTCCAAACAGTTAGAAAAAAAACAGATTTGTTCAAGAGGAACGCCTGTTCCAGGAGATAATTTTTTGCTTATTTTGTCAGATGCAGCACCGTACATGATAAAGGCCGGGCAAAATTTGAAAATTTTTTATCCAAACTTAAAACATGTTATTACATGTTTTAAATAGGGTTGCTGAGGAAATTAGGAATCATTTTCCGCTTGTGAATAGCTTGATTTCTAACATGAAGAAAATCTTCCTTAAAGCGCCTTTAAGGTTTCAGTTCTACAAAGAAAAACTACAAAACTACAAACTACAAAAAAAAACAAAACATTCCTCTTCCACCTCAGCCTGTTATTACAAAATGGGGCACTTGGTTGGAAGCAACATTTTTTTATTGCGATAACTTCTGTCAACTAGATGGTCTAATTGCAGAATTATTAGACGAATCGTCCCAATCCCTTACAGAACTTAAACGATTATTCAAAAACAAGGAGATAAAACAACAACTTTCCTTTCTTAAAACAAATTATAGCTTTGTTTCTAAAACCATAACTCAAATGGAGGAATCTAATTTGCCATTAACCCAAAGTGTTCAACTAATAAAACGATGAGAGGTCGCTTTTGAAAATGTCGCAGGTAAAATTGGGAGCAAAATTTTTCAAAAATTTCGGAATGTTATGGAAAAAAATAGTGGGTTTCAATTTGTCAGCCAAGTAGCTAATGTTTTAAAGGGGGATTTTACTGATTCCATTGATTTAGATCCTATGCTATTAAATAATTTTATAAAAAAACGCTCCTATTACATCAGTCGATGTGGAAAGGAGTTTCTCAATTTATAAATTTTTATACAACGACAGAAGACAAAACTTTTTAATGGAGAATTTTGAGAAACATTTAGTAGTTTATTGTTTTTTATAACTAACGGCGATCCTGTCTTTTGCAATATTTGCATATTTCCGCTTACTGCAATATTTGCATCTCCCCCATATCAAATTTAAAATGTATGTTTTATTATGCTGTTTACTACGTATATAAATTTCTATAATATGTACCTACATTATTATTATTATGTTCATTTTTAAGTAAAGTAATAAAATACATTATTATTTATATTTATTTTTTACTTTGTATCATATTATATTTAGATTTAGTTCATTTGCCCTGTATGTTGAAAATTTAAAATGGGTTTTTTATTGCTACATTTGTATAGTACTCGTATCATGTAATGTGAAACAATAAATTTACATTTTTCAAGTTTATTTCGATTTTTTTCACTGCATATTTACAACATGTATGTGCATATTTTGAGAAAATTATTTGCATATTTATACGCATATTTTAAAGTTTTTCACTTGCATATTTGGGTTTCCTTAGTTATAAGATAGAAAAACTCGGAAGTTAAAAAACACAAAGAGACATACCACGGCTCGTAAGCACATTTATGATTTAAATATTTTTCCTTTCATAATATATATCTTTCGTATATCTACTTATTTTTTAGAAAACCCCATTGAAGAAACCGAAGCAATGAAGAAACTAAACGCCCTCAACAAAACGATCTATGATAACATGGCCGAACTCTACAAGAACCTGCTGCCAAATCAAAAATATTCGTTAAATCTTAACTTGGACCTGGGAAGATCCGATGATAGATTATCCTATAAATTATTTGACAATGTGATAGTCGGTGAAAAGTATGTACAGTTATCGAAAAAATATAAGACTTGTTTGGCTGCTCAAACTTCCTTGGATAAGATTGCTTCGCTTATTGAAAGTAGTCTATATTGGGGTAAGAAAATTATAAATTTTACAAGTATATATTAATGGCATTGAACCGAACTTTTAATTATTAAAAAAAAACTCTTTTCCTCGGCCGTTTTGCCAAATGGGTTACCAAGGTTAGTGTTTCTGAATACACAGTCGGTTTCTTTAGGATGTCGCTGTATATCAACCACGTATCAAGATTATTCCAATCCGAATACGATTTTGAGGTAATATTGTCGAATACTGCTACTTTAAAAAAAAAAAAATACTCGTCCCGACGAGTACATTAAGGAAAAAATATTGCGACCGTTGAAAAATTGAGGCAACACTCTTAGCCACTTTTGAGTGATTTAGCGTATTTTTGCAATTTTATCATAAATTTATGGAAGAAAAATTAAAAATTCTGACAGATTTTGATTCTAGATAAAAAAACGAAAAATTTAAGGGGCTATGGATGTCATTTAAACCTTCTGATCAGGTGAAATTGGCCGTTTTTGTCGGTTATTTTTTGTGATAATTTATGATTAAATAGGTGTACTTGCAAGCTGTAAGCTAATTTTTTTTAGTTAACTCTGGAAATATGTTCCATGGACATTACTTTAGTTGCTCCAAACATAATTTTAGCCATTTTTTACATATTAGATATATTATTCACTCATAGTATTGATAAATTTTACCGATTCGCGTTTTTTTCTTCTGAAGAATTTTTTAAATAACTTTTTTCATTATCTTGCTGTCTTACCTCGGTGACCCAAATGCTCTGGCCTTTCCTTGTAAGATATATGGTAATCATTTTATAACTAATAAGAATGATCTTCGTTCCGGCAATATGACAGAATACAAAAAAAAAAATAAAATTAAAAGTAACTGTAAATTTGAAACAAAAAAAGCATAAAATTGAAAATAAAATGGCCAGTTTTTTCAGACTAAATGGACGAAATGAGTCAGCCACTCAACATGTACAGTAACTTGTGTATAGTAATTAAAAATAACTTTTGTTACTGAAAATATTATGAAACTCAACAAAAAAAAAATCGTAAATTTGCATTAAAAAAAATTAAATTTGAGACTAAAATGGCCAGTTTCTCGGGTCTAAATTGTTTAAATGAGTTCCTAAGTACCTCAAGTGAAAGTTTAGGGACTAAGGAACATTTTCTGATATTTTAGGTATGGTAGTAGTATATTTTAAAAAAGTTAAGAAATTCGTCAGAAGAAAAAAAATGTGAATCGGTAAAATTTATCAATATTATGAGGAATCAAAAATATATCTAACTAGCCGGGCCCGCGGCTTCGCTCGCGTGGACTTGATTCATTACTATCGTCACTGCTTATTCCTTATGTTACCCAACGTAATAAAATATCTCCCATTATTTCTCCTTATCTCCCAATATTTCTCCTTATTTCCCATTATCTCTACATAATTTCCATTATCTAGGCTTATTTCTGCTCATCTCCCATTATTTCTCCTTATCTCCCATTATTTCTCCTTATCTCCTATTATCTCACCTTATTTCCTATTATCTAGGCTTATCTCGACTTATCTCCCTTTATTTCTCCTTATCTCCCATTATTTCTCCTTATCTCCCATTATCTCACCATAACTCCCATTATCTAGACTTATCTCTGCTTATCTCCCATTATCTCTCCTTATCTCCCATTATTTATACTTATCTCCCATTATCTCACCTTATCTCCCATTATCGAGGCTTATCTCGACTTATCTCCCATTATTTCTTCTTATCTCCAATTATCTCACCTTACCTCCCATTATCTAGGCTTATATCGAATTATATAGAACATATGTATAAATTTATAAAAACACGTAAATCGGATAAGTGGTTCTCGAGTGATAAGCGCACTAACGGACAGACAGACAGAGAGACGTTGCATTTTTATATATATTGTATTCTTTGCTACATGATATTGTTCCATATTTAATGCTTTAGGGAGTGTATTGCAAGAGAACGCGCTAGCGGCAAACTTTTCTCCAACTTAATTCACTATTATCGTCACTGCTTATTCCTTATGTCACCTAATAAAATATATCCTATAACCTGGCCACAGGACATACGTATGGTTAAAAAAAAGCACGTAAATCGGATAAGTAGTTCTCCAGTGATAAGCACACTAACGGACGGACAGACAGACAGACAGACAGACAGACGGACAGAGAGACATTGCATTTTATACATATTATAGATATTCTCTGCTACATCATATTGTTCCATATTTAATGGTTTGGACTGTGTATTGCAAGAGAACGCGCTAGCGGCAAACTTTGTCCTACTTCATTTACTATTATTGTCACTGCTCATTCCTTATGCTACCTATCGTAATAAAATATAGCCTATAACCTGGCCGGAGAACATATGTATGTTTTAAAAAAAAAAGTACGAAAATCGGATAAGTGGTTCTCCAATGATAAGCGCACTAACGGACAGACAGACAGACAGAATACGTTTCATTTTATAAATATTATAGATGTAATAAAATATATACCTATAACCTGGTCAGAGAACATATGTATGAATTTAAAAAATCACGTAAATCGGATAAGTGGTTCTGGAGGGATAAGCGCATTAACGGACAGACAGACAGACAGGCAAACATTGCATTTTATATATATTATAGATATAAATTATTATTATTATTATTATTATATAACTTGGCCAAAGAATATATGCATGAATTTAAAAAAAGACAGGTAAATCTAATAAGTGGTTCCCGCGTGATAAACGCTCTAATGGACAGACAGACAGACAGAGAGACATTGCATTTTATATATTATAGATTATACATTACAGATATTCTTTGCTACATAATATTGTTCCATATTTAATGGTTTAGGCTGTATATTTCAAAGGCACGCGCTAGCGGCAAACTTATTTCCGACATCATTCACTATTTTACGTCACTGCTCATTCCTTATGCTACCTATCGTAATAAAATATAGCCTATAACCTGGCCAGAGAACATATGTATGTTTTAAAAAAAAAGTACGTAAATCGGATAAGTGGTTTTTCAGTGATAGGCGCACTAACGGACAGACAGACAGACAGAGAGACGTTGCATTTTATATATGTTATAGATGTATAAAAAATGGCTAAAGTTATGTTTGGATCAATTAAAGTAATGTCCATCGAATATATTTCCAGAGTTAACTAAAAAAATTAGCTTTCAGTTTGCAAGTACACCTATTTAATTATATAAAAACCGGTCAAGTGCAAGTTGAACTTGCGCAATTAGTGTTCCGTACTTTGCTTTTGAAATCAAAAGTATTGTAACGGAACTATAAAATGATTAATGACTTCACAAAACACACCCCAAATGAGTTTTCAACAAAGTTTATTTCCAATCTTTACCGAAAATTGATGACCTTGAAATTTCTGTTTTTTTATATACCAGATAAATTATTAAAGGTAATGCACTCGTGATAATTTTCGTTCAATTTACACCCCATAGAGAATATTCCAGAGTTTTTTCAAAATTTTTTGATAAGTACTTTTCGAGATAAGGCGGATGGACAGCGACTTTTCGCGATATTTTTAAAATAATACAAAGAAAAGTGCGCGCAAGTATTACATTATATATATATTTTTTACTCGCGTTTTCACAAGCTTTCATTTGACCCCACACTCGATTACCTAGTAAAAAAATTTTTTTTTCACTTCCGATTTCACCCCCCAAAACGAATCCCCTTAAGTCAAAATTTAACATTCACACATGAGGCCATCAATTCCTATATTATTACCAAATTTCAACTTTCTATGACAATTAGTTTCGGAGAAAATCGGGTGTGACAGACGGACAGACAGACAGACAGACGGACAGACAGACACCGAAGTGATGACAAAAAAAAATTACAAAAACGGCCAATTTCTCTCGACCAGAAGGTTCAAATGACATCCCCTTCAATTTTTCGATCTTTCATCTAGAATCAAAATTTGTCAGAATTTTTAGTTTATTTTCCATAAATTTATGATAAAATTGCAAAAATGCGCTAAAAAATAACCAAAATGGGCCAATTCTCCCATTTTTGAGGGTGTTGCCCCAATTTTTCAGCGGTCGCAATATTTTTTCCTTGATGTACTCGTCGAGACGAGTATTTTTTTAAAAAAAAGTAGCACTTTCCAAGAATTTCTGTTTTTGGCCCGTTTTGGTCGTGTTCTGACTGTACTACTTCATCTAACGCTAAAACCAAAAACACAGACAATCTATACCTTATTTTTTTTTACTAGGAGGTCCGATATCGTTAGCATGCTTCGCCTCAAATGAAAGGGAACTAAACCGTCTTCTATTGTACATAATATATTTAAGAAAATGTAATATAAGAATAAAGGAAAAAGTAACTTTTCACATTGCCATAATAAAAGAAAAGGGTCCAAAGAATTTTTTAATTGACGAAGATAGACTTAGCAAAATGGAATGTGGGAACCCGATGGGTGTATTACACGGGCTACTACGAGATTTAAATAAACAAGTAAGTAGAAAAGTAATTTGTCCATTATTATTACGTAAAAGTTCGTCAAATTGATATCACGACATTGATAAAGCTTGCTTTCTACCTCAGTATTAAATTTGGCCTTCCCACACTAAAGAATAATCCAGGCATTACTACTCGTCATAAACTTAAGTCTAATTATGATTACACAAGTCTGCAAAAAAAAAAATTGAGAGCTGTTTTGGTTTTTTTGCGTAATTCTTATGTTTTTGGGTGTACTGAATCCGAAAATGACTTTCATTTTGTCATAGAACGTCACGTTTTCTGACAATGTAGGTATCTATGTTAAACAAATTATCTTCTTAAAATAAAAGATAAAAGACTAAAAAAATTTTTTTTTAATTTATAATTGCGTAACAAAACTTATTTTTTTTATCTAAAATACGTTCATTAGTAAGCACTAAACACATTTCTTTTTCCCAGTGAGACTCCTTTTGGTACATTTTCGCTTGTAGGAAGCATCTGGAATGTCTCTCTGAAGCGTCCAACAGTAGTCTGCCATCATTGAGACGCTCCATCTTCCCTGGTATCTTTTTTCCATCTCCTTAATATCTTGAAAATCGTTCACCTTGCTCTTCACTCAGATCTCCTAAATTTTCTGGAAAGTAGTGGAGGTGGGAATGAAGAAAATGTACTTTTAAACTCATTAGGCAACCTAAAGCTTGAAATGCTTTTAACATTCTTTTGACGATTTGTTTGTAGTTAGGGTCTTTGTTATTGCCTAAAAATTTCTCTATGACCTCTTTAAAGGCAATCCACCCTTCTTTTTGAGGATCCGTCATGGTTGTGATGAATTGTGGATCAGCCATAAGCCGTCTAATATCTGGTCCAACGAAAATACCTTCCTTCAACTTTGCCTCCGAGAGGCCTGGAAACTTTGATATAAAGTATTTGAAGCAATTTCCCTCTCTTGAAAGTGACTTTACAAATTGCTTCATCAATCCCAGCTTTATGTGAAGCGGTGGTAGAAGAACTTTATGAGGAGGCACCAAAGTTACATGCAGGACGTTATTTTCGTCAACTTTAAGCTCCCTCGGAGGCCAACACTTTTTGGTCCAGTGATTTGCTCGGTCTCTACTATCCCATAGACACAAAAAGCAAGGGAATTTGGTAAACCCAGATTGTTGTCCGAGCAACATGCCCAAGATTTTTAAATCACCGCACACTTGCCAACCGTGGTCTTCATATTTTAATTTGCAAAGAACCAATTCCAAGTTCTTGTAGGTTTCCTTGAGGTGTACGGAATGACCGACAGGAATGGAAGCATAGAAACCGCCATTGTGAAGCAGAACTGCTTTAAGGCTTCTTATTGAAGAATCTATGAAAATACGCCACTGTGCTGGGTCGTATGAGATCTTAAATGTATCCATCAAACCTTCAATATTGGTACAATAAACCAACTCGTCCTCTTGGGCAAAGTAGGAAGTGAACTGCTTCTCACGATATCTAAACCAGGAGGAAGACACTGGCGGCAAAAGTAAGTTCCTCCTTTTGAGCCTTGATCCAAGCAACTCAGCAGCGTTTTTGGGAAGATTCAAGTCTCTTACCAAATCATTTAGCTCGCCCTGGGAAAACAATTTCGGACTGCTGTCATCTTCAAATTGAAAACTTGACTTGTCATCGGGTTCAGGTACAGCACCATCTTAGTCAGAACTTGGAATCTCTTCCAAGGTAGCAGGGGCCTTGGGCACTGGTATTTCGGTCCCATGAGGCATGGGACTAATAGCTGATTGCAAATTGGGGTATGAAATGGACTGCTTCAATTTTGATTTATACTCTTTCACATTACACGAACAAAAGTAACAAGCATCACTATGGTTCTTTTGCTCGCGCCATACCATAGGAATCGCATATCGGAAAGCTTTTTTCTTGCTCTTAAACCAATTTCGAAGGTCTTCAACACATCGTTTGCAGACTTTATGAGGTGCCCAAACTTTATCCGGATCTCCAAGTTTTAAGCCAAAATACGTGAAGTATACTTTTTTTACAAAGTCCGTACTATTAAGTTGTTGCTTTAATACCATATATTCGCCACAAATGTAACATAAACTGTCAGACGAATTCACACACTTCCGCACAGATGACATTGCACTATATTGAACCAAGATCTATAAAACAATGACGAGTTAACACGTAATTGTACCGCGCCACTTTCTACACTATCGGAGCGCGCACGTTCTGGTTACAACGTTTATGTTTGTTAATTTAGCTCACACAGGGCGTTCTTTATTTAGAAAGTAATGTTAGTTATGGCCTGTATACATTTAAAAACAGTAATCAAAATAAAATTGTACCTATTTATTTATGACTTCAAGTTAGCCCAAAAAAACCCTTTTTCATAATAAAATTTTGCATTTTGCAAAATAACCTGACGTTCTGGAATTTTTTGAGTATTTTTTTATTTTTCAGAACACCTAAATACATAGAAATCAGTTGAAAACATCCAGACAGCATTTTTGTTGCAGACCTGTGTTATTTGTGCTTAAATTTTATCTATTCTCTTACCAGGAGACATTCTTATTATACTATTGAAACTCTACGAGTTCCACTAACCTATTCCATATTACAGGTGCCAAAAGCCAAATTACTATATCGGGACCCCAGTGGTTTGTCCTCTGTAGTATGGAATAAGGTAAGTGTAACTTTAATAACCTTTTTTTTAATAAAACATCTCTTGTTAATAAGTATCTCATAGTAAACTACAAAATAGTTATCACCGCTACATCAAAGCTTTATTTTTCCGCTCGGAGGGCCTTGCTACAACAATGTTAGCATAATCAGAAGCTATAATTGATTTCGAACTTAGAACTAGCACTACTTAGTATATATCACCACTACACCAAACACTTTATTTTTGCACATGACGCGCGTTTCGCTAACCATGTTAGCTTCATCAAGAGCGATGATTGACTCAATTGAGTCGAGTGCAAAAATAAAGTGTTTGGTGTAGTGGTGATATGAGGCGTTGCGGATAGTTAGGGCGAACTCAACATTGGGTCCAATTTTTTTTATATATAATTCAATTTTATAGTACTTTTCCTACATCACATACCGGTCTAATTGTTGAGTTCGCCCTTGCTTCGCCTTCAAATTTCAGTATCAAATAAATGAAAAATTTCGAACAGGCGATAGCTGGGCGGGTAGTAAGGGCGAACTCAACAATTTCGCGCGGAGCAACCGCCGGTATTGCGTCACTAAATGAGGTTTACTTGAAATTTTACGCTTTCTGCGTGTTAGTTCAAGTTAATTTTGAAGTTAATACGTTTATGTTTTGTTTGGTTTTGTTGCTTCTTTTTTTTTAAGAAAAGTATGGCGCAACCTGGACCTTCTAGTAGTGAAGTAAGTGTACAACATTTAGATGGTAGTGCTGTGTCGGGTTATTCGCGAAAGAGACCTGCTAAGATGAATGATTGGCAAAAAAAACGAGTGTAAGTTGAAACGAAATTCAGGAAGTGCTTACATTTCAAGAAATAACAAAAGGCACGTTGTTGCCCGCAAAATTGGACCTCCTTGCAAGTGTGGATGTTTTGAGAAAATAGGCGCTGAACTGGTCACCAATATTTTTGACTCTTTTTGGCAAATTGGAAACTATGATCTACAGAATGCTTACTTATCAAAATTGTTGATCTGCAAAGATGTAAAAAGAACTTACGTAAAGGGGCGTCCAAGTCGTACCCTGAGACGCATTCAATATAATGTGACTGTTGATCACGCTAATCGTGAAGTTTGTCGTACTGCGTTTTATAACATTCATGGCATCTCTGAAAAGCGCGTTCGAGTCGTACTTGACAAAACCAGCAAAACTGGAACTGTTACAACGGATCAAAGGGGGAGGTGTGAACCCGCGAAGAAAATAGGAAATGACGATCTTTCTAAAGTAAAAGAACACATCATGTCACTACCTACTGTCACCAGTCATTACAGTCGCGCCAAAAGCCCTCATCGAAAATACTTACCTGTTGGACTTAATATTAAAAAGCTCTATTCTCTTTACAATGAATGGCTTACGGAAAATTACCCTGGTTACAGCCCGGTAAATCAGCACTATTATCGTGATACGTTTAATATGCAGTTCAAAAGTATAAGTTAATGATTGAAAGCTGTCGCCGAAAAAACCAGTTTTGCGTTGTTCAACTTAGACAGGACATGATTTTCAATTTCTCTAATTTTCAAAAGAAAATTACTAAAATGCAGATGGCTGGTGCTAAGTTTAAAGATGGAAAGATCTTTGAATTTACAAATAACTTTAAGCAAGGTTTCTACATTCATTCTGCTTACAATTTGGATGTCAAAACGGCAGTCAAAATACAAAAAGGCAAGGTGAAAAACTATGATCCTGATCATTTTCATTTGGCCAGTGAAACACTGACGAGACTTTACAGTGCTCCCATTAAAATACCAGCCCCCAAATTAAAGGACATTCAGGACTTGTTACCGTATGTTCGTTCCCCTACCTTGGAGTCGGTACTTTACTAACATTATAGCCTCTCAAGACGCAGCAACGAATAAGAGCACCGAAAATGAAGATGTTATGGACGATGACCAAATGGATTACAACTGAACTTGGCTAATTATTTGTTTCTTTTCTTTAGTTTTTTTTATGTTAGTTTCAATACCATATTTCCACTGTTTTGTATGTTGTATCAAGTAATTATTTTGTAATAACAAAACCTTTAATTAAAACAATAACCTTAAAATTAAATAAAATGTGTTCAAAATTTTTAATACCGGTCTAATTTTTTCCCAGGTATTGCCAATTTTAGGTGATAGTGTAGCATCAGAAACGAACAGTAAAATATGAAAAAAAAATACACAAATAAATATTTAAAAAACATTTAAAAATTCACGGAATACACTATTCTACTTAAGTAAAATAATAAAAAGCTAATAAATTATAAATAAATAATAAAAACCTAATTTTGCCAATATTTTGTTGAGTTCGCCATTTAGATTTTTCTATAAATTCAATTTTTTCGAAACTTCATTTTGTTGAGTTCGCCCCTTCTATCCGCAACGTCTCATATATACTGAGTAGTATCATTGTGCCAAAGATTCCACATTCCCAACTTAGTTAAAACTAACAGTTAATCTTAGCTCCTATTTAAGATAACATGATCAGCGAAACGCGCGTCGAGTGCAAAAATAAAATATCTGGTGTAATGTTGATCACTGTTTTGCTATGTCATTGTGCCGAAGATTCCAAAATTCCAACTAGCTCTCGAGAATTCACTAAAACTGCCTACACATACACCAACCAAGCGCGTTTATTTGTTTTTTAATGGGCATTACCTACGTACTGCAAGGAAATCTTTACAGTTCTACAGGAGCGACACTTGTACGAAAAAAGCGATCCACGTTAGTCTTGAATCGCTGTAAATTGTACTCGGTGGGAAGCACAGTCCTGGACGAATAATTCTAAAGGGATCAGGTTCTTGTAACGTTTAATTCGGCTTGGTTACTGTCACCCCAAGGTATAATTTCTACCAGGTCTTTGTTAAATTGAGCTACTTCCTACTGTCCGGGGATATTTGCACGAGTAGCCCATGTTCGAGCATTCAAAGTGAATGAAGAGATAGGCGCAGTGTCATCTGTAAAGCTGTAGATTGCCTTTTTCGGGTATCTGCTGAACTATACCGTATTTCCAGCAGGAAGGAAATATTCCCTTTCTGTAAGATAGGTTAAAAAATCTGTAGAAAACTAGTGTTAGCTCGTTTCACACATTTCAGTGCGAATAAACATCATTAAGAAGATTAGTTCAAGATATTTTTGACACTGCACTCGAATGCGAGTAAATTTATGAAAAAGAATATTTGTAAAGGGTGTTTTTAGTGTTCCGTACGGAACACTTATAAGATCACTTCGGTGTCTGTCTGTCTGTCTGCCTGTGTGTCTGTCACACCCGATTTTTTTCTCCGAAACTATTTGACATAGAAAGGTGAAATTTGGTAATAATATAGGAATTGATGGCCTCATCAGAGCCATGTAGTTTTGAGAATTAAATTTTGACTTAAGGGGGGTGAAGTCGGAAGTGAAAAAAAAAATTTTTTTACTAGGTCATCGAGTGTGGTGTCAAATGAAAGCTTGTGAAAACACGAGTAAAAAATATATATATATATATAATATTATACTTGCGCGCACTTTTCTTTGTATTATTTTTAAAAATTCGCGAAAAATCGCTGTCCCGGGCCTTATCTCGAAAAGTACTTATCAAAAAATTTCGAAAAAATTCTGGAATATTCTCCACGGGGTGTAGATTGAACGAAAATTATCACGAGTGCATTACCTTTAATAATTTATATGGTATATAAAAAAAAACAAAAATTTCAAGGTCATCAGATTTCAGTAAAGATTGGAAACAAACTTTGTTGTAAACACATTTGGGGTGTGTTTTGTGAAGTCACTGATCATTTTATACCACCGTAACATAAATTTTGACTTAAGGGGTTCGTTTTGAGGGGTGAAATCGGAAGTGAAAATTTTTTTTTTACTAGGTCATCGAGTGTGTTGTCAAATGAAAGCTTGTGAAAACACGAGTAAAAAATATATATATAATGTAATACTTGCGCACACTTTTCTTCGTATTACTTTTAAAAAATCGCTGTCCCCTACCTTATCTCGAAGAGTACTGATCAAAAAATTTTAAAAAAAATTCTGGAATATTCTCCACGGTGTATAGATTGAACGAAAATTATCACGAGTACATTACCTTTAATAATTTATCTGGTATATAAAAAAAAAACAAAATTTCAAGGTCACCAGTTTTCAGTAAAGATTGGAAACAAACTTTGTTGAAAACTCATTTGGGGTGTGTTTTGTGAAGTCACTGATCGATCATTTTATACCACCCTAACAAAATTTTTTATTTTAAAAACAATCAACGTACGGAACACTTATTGTGCAAGTTCAACTTGCACTTGACCGGTTTTTTTATAGAGGTATAGAACTTTGAAATGGAATAAAACAAAGATGAATTTTTTAAATTGACATGAAATTTACTTTATTCGAAAGATAATCTTCTGGCATTATAATTTAAATATGACTTCTGGCATATGACCGCCACGGCTGACTCGGACGTAGTCTAATCTGTAGGTCCAATTTTCGATGACTTTTTCCAACATTTATGGCCGTATATCGGCAATAACGCGGCGAATGTTGTCCTCCAAGTGGTCAGTCGTTTCGGGCTTATCGGCGTAGACTAGCGACTTCACATATCCCCACAGAAAATAGTCTAGCGGCGTTAAATCGCACGATCTTGGAGGCTAATTCACGGGTCCGAAACGTGAAACTATGAGGTTACCAAACGTTTCCTTCAATAAATCAATTGTGGCACGAGCTGTGTGACATGTTGCGCCGTCTTGTTGAAACCACAGCTCCTGCACATCATGGTTGTTCAATTAATGAACGAAAAAGTCAGTAATCATGGCTCTATAGCGGTCACCATTGACTGTAACGTTCTGACCAGCATCGTTTTTAAAGAAGTACGGACCAATGATTCCACCAGCCCATAAAGCACACCAAACAGTCAGATTTTTTCTGGATGTAACGGTGTCTCAACATACACTTGAGGATTATCATCACTCCAAATACGGCAGTTTTGTTTATTGACGTATCCATTCAAACAAAAGTGAGCTTCATCGCTAAACAAAATTCGCTTATGAAAATCGGGATCAACGGCACTCTTGTTTTGGGCCCATTCATCGAATCTACGCCTTGCTAGGTGATCGTGTGGCTTCAATTGTTGCACGAGTTGGATTTTGTAAACACGCAAACCAAGATCTTTCCGCAAAATCTTCCATAAAGTGGATGGACACATATCCAATTCCTGTGCACGATGGCGGATAGACTGATTCGGGTCTTCCTCTATGCTACGCTCTACAGCAGCAATGACTTCTTCTGTACGCACTGTACGACGTCTCTGTGGATGCGTATTATCATTTAGAGTAAACGTGGTGCGAAAACGTTCCATAGTTAATCGAATTAATTGCTCTGATGGACAATTATGTTGACCGTAAAATGGACGTAGTGCGCGATACGTATTTCGAACAGAACCATGATTTTCAAAATAAATTTGCACAATTTGGAAGCGTTGTTCAGGCGTCAGTCTATTCATGTTGAAATGCCAAACCAAACTAAACATAAATCACTTGACAGCTGACAAAATGGCCGCCAGTTAAAAAAATGTTCCCAACTTAAAGTTTTATACCTCTATAAAAAACACCCTTTATAAAAAAAGACCCAACTAAATTCACATAAAAGAAAGAAGCAAAGTTGAATTGATAAATAAAAACAAGCAATATCGTTTTTTTTTAGTGTTCCGTATCGAAATTGGAAAACGGAACACTTATAGACACACAGTGTCTGTCTGTCTGTTTGTCTGTCACAGCCGATTTTCTTCGATACGCTTTGACGCAGAAAGCAGAAATTTGTCACAAATATAGGAAATGATACCCCATACACAGCCGTGTAATTTTGAAAGAAAAATTTTTACTGAAAAAGCTAGTTTTGGGAGGTAAAATTAGAAGTGAAAAAAAAATTGGTCATCTAATGAGGTGTCAAATGTAAAAATATAGATGATGTACTACTCGCGCAAACTTTTTTTTATATTATTTTTAAAAAATTACCAAAAATCAAAATATCTCGAAAAAATTATGATATATGTAATGTATCCTGTAAGGTGTAGATTGAATCAAAATTATCACGAGTGTATTACCTTTGATAATTTATCTGGTACATAAAAACAAAAATCGGAAAAAACTATTTTAAAACCAATCATGGCACGGAATACTAATTACGCAAATCCGACTTGCACTTGGCCGTTTTTAGTGTTCCGTACGGAACACTTATAAGATCACTTCGGTGTCTGTCCGTCTGTCTGTCCGTCTGTCCGTCTGTCACACCCGATTTTCTCCGAAACTATTTGTCATAGAAAGTTGAAATTTGGTAGTAATATAGGAATTGATGGCCTCATCAGAGCCATGTTGTTTTGAAAGTTAAATTTTGACTTAAGGGGGTTAGTTTTGGGGGGTGAAATCGGAAGTGAAAAAAATATTTTTTTTACTAGGTAATCGAGTGTGGTGTCAAATGAAAGCTTGTGAAAACACGAGTAAAAAAATATATATATAATGTAATACTTGCGCGCACTATTCTTTGTATTATTTTTAAAAAATCGCGAAAAATCGCTGTCCACCCGCCTTATCTCGGAAAGTACTTATCAAAAAATTTTTGAAAAAATTCTGGAATATTCTCCACGGGGTGTAGATTGAACGAAAATTATCACGAGTGCATTACCTGTAATAATTTATCTGGTATATAAAAAAAACAGAAATTTCAAGGTCATCAATTTTCAGTAAAGATTGGAAATAAACTTTGTTGAAACTTATTTGGGGTGTATTTTGTGAAGTCACTGATCATTTTATATCACCGTAACATAAATTTTGACTTAAGGGATTCGTTTTGAGGGGTGAAATCGGAAGTGAAAAAAATTTTTTTTACTAGATCATCGAGTGTGGTGTCAAATTAAAGCTTGTGAAAACACTAGTAAAAAATATATATATAAAGTAATACTTGCGCACACTTTTCTTCATATTACTTTTAAAAAATCGTGAAAAATCGCTGTCCCCTACCTTATCTCGAAAAGTACTGATCAAAAAAATTTTGAAAAAACCCTGAAATATTCTCCACGGGGTATAGATTGAACGAAAATTATTATTACCTTTAATAATTTATCTGGTATAGAAAAAAAACCAAAATTTCAAGGTCACCAGTTTCCAGTAAAGATTGGAAATAAACTTTGTTGAAAACTTATTTGGGGTGTGTTTTGTGAAGTCACTGATCATTTTATATTACCGTAACATAAATTTTGACTTAAGGGATTCGTTTTGAGGGGTGAAATCGGAAGTGAAAAAAAAAATTTTTTACTAGGTCATCGAGTGTGGTGTCAAATGAAAGCTTGTGAAAACACGAGTAAAAATATATATATAATGTAATACTTGCGCACACTTTTCTTCGTATTACTTTTAAAAAATCGTGAAAAAATCGCTGTCCCCTATCTTATCTCGAAAAGTACTGACCAAAAAATTTTGATAAAATCCTGGAATATTCTCCACGGGGTATAGATTAAACGAAAATTATCACGAGTGAATTACCTTTAATAATTTATTTGGTATATAAAAAAAATAAATTTCAAGGTCATCAGTTTTCAGTAAAGATTGGAAACAAACTTTCTTGAAAACTCATTTGGGGTGTGTTTGTGAAGTCACTGATCATTTTATACCACCCTAACAAAATCTTTTATTTTAAAAACAATCAACGTACGGAACACTAATTGTGCAAGTTCAACTTGCACTTGACCGGTTATTTTTTTTACATTAAAACACTAATAAAACAATTCTGAGCTAAACCCCTTAATTAGCGTTGTATGTTTTCTACTTATAGAATACTAACCCGTGGAGATACAAAGTACCATACCCCCAAAATCTCTTGAGAAACTTGGCAAGAAAAAATTGTCTCACCAAGTACGTGTTTCTTACGGACGTGGATATTATTCCTAGCAGGGGTATGGCTGAGAGTTTAAACGAATTTTTAGGTAAGTGAATTATACATAGTACTCCCATAAATACTGTTACAATAAAAACATTTAATTTCTATGAAAATCAAAACAAATTGTTATAGAATTAATTCATATATTCATAATGACAAAATTAATTTAACATTTACTCAAAATGTCCCCCTCTTGCTTTTGCACAAGCCCTCAAACGATTGGACCATTGTATATGGCAGCACGCTCTTGATCCAACGGAAAATTGCCCACCGCTTTTATTAAAATTCTTTTTAAAGAGTCAAGATTGGCATGTCTTTTAGAGAAAACCATACCCTTTAAGAGGGACCATAGTTTATAACCTAAAGGATTTAAATCTGGACTTGCAGAAGGCTAATTTTCTGCAGTAATAAATGAAGGTACATTTTGTTGAAGCCATGCTTGTGTTGTTTTAGCTTTGTATCCTAGTGCAGAATCTTGTTGGAAGACCCCATGCTTATTTTTGATAGGCGTATAGTTGGGTTTCACAACGTTCTCTAAAATATTGTTGATATATTGTAGCCGAAGTTCTCACAACTTTTTCACAAAAATGAATACTGGTAATCCCATCAAAGCTGACTCCCAAACCATAACTGATGCTGGATATGACCCCTCTGAACTTTTGGAACAAGTTCTGACACTTTCTTAGAAGATCTATCATGAATCCTATTATTCGGCTTATTGAAAGATTGTTCGTCGGTAAACAAAATTTTTCTGTGTTTGTCATTAGCGTATTCCTTCAACAAACTTTTAAATTTTTGCCACCGTTTACGCTTTAAATATTCCGTTAGCAAATGACCAGTGTGTCTTTTATAAACGCCAAGTCTTAGGTCTTCTGTAATAATACGAGATATAGAATTTTTCGACATTTTCTTCTCACGGGATAAAATTTTTTGTTTGCGGAGAGGATTTCGGTTAATTCGCGTTTTTACAGCTTTAACAGCTTGTGGCGTTCGAACTGTCCTTGGCCTTTCTGATGTCTCCCGTCTCTCGCCCAGTAAACAAACATACGATTTATTTTAAGCGGTTTTAAGGTCTTAAAAATCTTGCTTTTTTCCATACCGCACTTAAATAAAGTTCTAACAGCAATCCTATTTTCTTGATCACCCCACTACATTATTTAAAGAATTCAAATTATAAATATGTTTACACACAATAACTGTATAACAACTCAGTAACATAACTTATATTTGGCGGGACCACTGGCGCGCAATGGGCTAGGAAGTCTGTTGTGAATCTAATGGTCGGCGGTTCGAGTCTTCCAATCTGCTTGGGTGTTGTGTTCGTCCTTAATAGGTTTGCATATGTATATAATAAGACTGAATAGTCACATGACTGCGAGTCAGACAGTTGGATACCAGTCAAGATTAAGGCTGACTAATGGTCTAACTTGAACCCAGCCAAAAAACAAAAACAAAAAAACAACTATAAATAATTTCACCAAAAAAGTGTTAATATTTATAGAGGGCGTACGTGAAAGTTTGTAACCGTATTTATAGCAGTATTAGGTATACAAACAATCGATACTATCTATCTCACACTTCTTCACAACCATTTATCTAGTTAATTTTTGAACGTCCCCCTTATATTATATGTTTGTTTTAGAATATGAAAAATGTGATGGAAATAAATGTGCGTATGTAGTACCGACATACGAACTCGACGAAAGAGTATTATTTCCCCCAAATAAGACTGATTTGATCCGAATGGCCAATAAGGGGCTCGCCAGGCCCTTCCATCATAAGGTTTTTATCTATAACCAATACGCGACGAATTTTACCAGGTAAGTAACCTAGAATATAAAATAAAACTCACGTATTGTTTTGTAGTGAGGCAGTAACGACTAACTTTTCGGTTGACGCAATTGTCTACCGAACAAACAGACTTCATTCCAGGAAGAGGGACTAGAGAACAAATTCTGAACATGCCCCAGAAATAGACTACTCTAAAGCTTTCGACTGTATACAATGAAACAAACTCTGGTCAAGTCTGATCAGCATGGGAACACCTAAACATCTTGTAAACCTTATCCGAACCCTGTATGAGAACACAAATGGCAGAATTAAACTGAATAATTCTTTTTCCAATTCTTTTAACGTAGAAGCCGGCGTCAGACAGGGCTGTATTCTGTCACCCTTACTTTTTTAACATATATAGTGAACATATACTACTCAGTATATATCACCACTACACCAAACACTTTATTTTTGCACTCGACGCGCGTTTCGCTAACCATGTTAGCTTCATCAGGAGCGATGATTGACTAAAGGTAAACTACATATCTACCCTATTTATACTTAGCCTAACCCTAGAATTACTCAAGCGGAACTAATGACATAGGCAAGGCCATCAGTTCCGGTCTAGTAACCAGTAGAGGGGACTATAAGGAATAGGCCCTCTGTCTTTATTTAAACTACTTTTACATTTTATGATTTCCATACTTTCGTATGCGTTCAACAATCTCCTATCAGATACATTTTTTATTAATCTTAGATTATCTAATGTTACAGTATGATCAGCTTCAAGGGCATGTTCGGCAATGCTAGACTTTTCTGTTCTATTGTATCTTAAGTGTGCTAAATGTTCTTTAAATCGTGTTTTAATTGACCTTTTAGTTTGCCCAACATACTTTTTGTCACAATCATTACAACTAATTTCATAAATTCCACTTTTCTCACAATTGGGAATCTTATCTTTGGGATTTCCTAAGATATTCCTCAGATTGTCTGATGACTTATAGACTAAGGTGAGGCCTACCTTATTAAATACCTTATTGAGTCCCTTGCTATATTTCGGATTATATGGTATGGAGACATACTTTGGTGTATCATTGTGCCAAAGATTCCACATTCCCAACTTAGTAGTGAACATATAATAAGGTCTGTTTTGGATGGCTGGAGTGGGGGGGGGTGACAATCGGTGGAAAAAAGCTAAGTAACCTTAGATCTGCGGATGATACTATTATACTTGCAACTTCAATACAAGACATAGATCATTTATGGAGCGCCTGGAAATCACTAGCAATAACTATAGATTGACAATTGAGGCACCGGATTGTAGAACTGTCCCTACTCGTGACCTCCCTAGTAGGCAGGATGCTGTGAATGCGTCAGTCGACGAGTTGCTATATTTCGTATTATATGGTATGGAGACATACTTGGTGTTATTTTCTTCGCGTGTAAAAAAGGTGGAATTCTGAATATTAAACCTAAACTTATGTCTATTTATTAGCTTATTAGTCATCGTCATAACCATTAACTCTAGTTATATTTCTAATACGATTCCTTTCTTTATTAAAGTTTACTCTATTCAGAGGGAAAGTGACCAAACGATAAACTAAAAAATGTAATGAGGCTAATTTATGTTGTTTGCAATGAAATGAATCATTAGCAAGGGACTCAATAAGGTATTTAATAAGGTAGGCCTCACCTTATTCTATAAGTCATCAGACAATCTGAGGAATATCTTAGGAAATCCCAAAGATAAGATTCCTAATTGTGAGAAAATTGGAATTTATGAAATTAGGTGTAATGATTGTGACAAAAAGTATGTTGGGCAAACTAAAAGGTCAATTAAAACACGATTTAAAGAACATTTAGCACACTTAAAATACAGTAGAACAGAAAAGTCTAGCATTGCCGAACATGCCATTGAAGCTGATCATACTGTAACATTAGATAATCTAAGATTAATAAAAAAAATGTATCTGTTAGGAGATTGTTGAACGCATACGAAAGTATGGAAATCATAAAATGTAAAAGTAGTTTAAATAAAGGCAGAGGGCCTATTCCTTATATTCCCCTCTACTGGTTACTTGACCGGAACTGATGGCCTTGCCTTTGTCATTAGTTCCTTTGAGTAATTCAAGGGTTAGGCTAAGTATAAATAGGGGAGATTTGTAGTTTAGCTTTAGTCAATCATCGCTCCTGATGAAGCTAACATGGTTAGCGAAACGCGCGTCGAGTGCAAAAATAAAGTGTTTGGTGTAGTGGTGATATATACTGAGTAGTTTGCATTCATTGTTTTTTTTAAATTTTCACTTTGAAAATTTATATCTACACAGTTACACGATATAGTTCAGGTTATTTGATTTTGCTGGACAAATTGACATTAATATTTGGTTATTTCATATTCAAATGAAATAATCATATTTGATTCTTATTAGAAAACGAAATGTCTTTATGGCAGCTGAAAGCATTCAAAAAACAAGTTTTCACTACGATTAGCTGCCTGAAAACGCGGGCGTGCGCTAACATCTCGTGCGCGTTTATTTATTTATCCGCATCGGTGCTGCAAAAATTAACATGCTGACCTGAATTTTTGATATAATACTTTCAAATGTATGGAAAATATGCCGACATTGTTCATTTTTGCCAATTTTTTAATTAATATTGAAATTTTTCAACCTAAAGTTTATTCGTTGTTAATAACAAATTAAACAAACAATTTTATCAAACGACTATATTCATAAGAAGCGCACAAGCCTAAAAAGTGTTTCTACGGAAAAATCAACTTTATTCGTTAATTATTGACAGAAAAACGACGAGTTGATTATTGCATTGTAAACTGATTTTGTCCGTCGATCGACGCATTCACAGCGTTACTGCCTACTAAGGACTAACGAACACACCATGCGTTGCTTTGATAACAGCACAAGTCCTGACAAAGAAACCACTGAGAAGGGAATCACTCGCCGCCTAGACCCACCACCATCAATCCCAAACGCAACCGACGAAGTATTTAATCAAAAACTCCCGCAACGACAAAGAAATCCCAACAGCACAAAACCAAAATTCAAACGGCAAATAAGAATAGAAAACCAAATCAACAACATCAGGAGATATCTAGGACACCTTACCCAGTTTATCAACGGGAACGTGTCCAAACGAGTCACGCAGAGTATAAACAAGATCAAGTCCGGGTCTCCCGACAGAACACTGCCAGAAATCCTGGATACTCTGAAACAAAAATTATCCGTATATGCCGCAAGACTTCGTAGATACAAAGAACCAAACGAGAGGAAAGATACCAACAACCTCTTCCGAAGAAGCCAAACACAGTTCTACCGGAAAACTATGCACAGCAAACAGACACCAGTGACCGAACCAACAAACAAACAAGAACTCACAGATCATTGAAAAAGTATCTGGTCAGAACCCAAACTACCCAATAATAACACCCCCTGGATCAAAGCCAAAGAAGGCAAAGAAAAACATGTGACAGAACGGGAAAATTCCATATTAACTACTGTGGGACCAAAGAGCATGATGAGGCGCCTGGATGTAAGAAGTTCCGGAGGTAGAATGGCCCCCCGTTCGGATCTCCGGGTAGGGGCTGGTTCGGAGGCGTCGACTTGCAGACATCATAATTTTAAGATAGATTTTTGCAACATACGAGGTATAAACTCGAACATAAATTCAGTGCATCAACACCTGCAATCAGATAAACCTCATGTACTCGCTCTATGTGAAACCAAGGTCAGTCCCTCGACCAGCACGGTCAACTATCTTTATCCTGGGTACGACTTCTATTCCCGATTTAGGCGTAACTTTGGAATCTGTCTTTTTGTCAGAAGCGACCTCTCTTGTCAACGAGAAGAAGCTCTGGAGCCCCCAAACTTTGATGTTATGTGGTTAAAAATAACGACTCAACAAACCACAAGGTTCATCTGTATCCTGTATCGACCACCAAGTGATACCAATTTTCGAACACTTTTCGCTTCTCTTGCAGACACCATCGATCATTTACAAAGTAACTATCCAAGTGCCGAAATTGCCATCCTGGGCGACTTTAATGTCCACAATGTCAACTGGCTCAAATATTCAAATACTACCGACGAACAAGGTCGTGAAGCTGAATCATTCTCAATCAGTTATGGCTTAACTCAGCTTATTGACGAACCAACACGGATCCCTGATCGAGACGGGGACTTCGCCAGTCTTCTTGATCTGTTTTTAACCACCAATCCGGAGATTTACACGGTCACCGTAAATCCGCCGTTAGGTTCTTCCGACCATAAACTGCTTTCCACATCGAGTATCCTGCCAATCAGTGACAGAGAGGCTCCTAGGCCGCGCAAGATTTGGCACTACAAATCTGCTAAATGGGAAGATCTCATGGAATACTTTCGAACTTTCCCTTGGATGGACGTTTGTTTTCGATCCGATAACCCATCTGAGTGCGCCAGGAAGGTCTCCGATGTTATTTTGGCTGGTATGGAAGCTTACATCCCTTTTTTCGAAGAAATGCTCCTCCAACGGCAAGCCTTGGTTCGACCGAAAATGCAAAGAAGCTGTTGCTTCTAAACATATTGCCTACCGACAATGGCGTGAAAATCCTAACACCTTAAATCGAAACATCTTTGTTCATGCCCGGAACAGATGCAAGGGAATTATCGACGAAACCAAGGAGGCACACAATCAACGAATTAGAAACAAACTTCTCGCTTGTCCCAACAATTCCAGGTCCTTTTGGGCAGTCGCTAAGGCAGTTAGTCAAAATTTTACCAAATCCACCATACCACCACTCACACGGCCAGATAATTCCATTGCAACCACACCTGTTGAGAGAGCGAACTTGTTTGCTGAACTCTTTGCTTCACATTCTACTGTCGATTTCCAAGGAAAAACACCACCTACTATTCCCATATTGCAGTCAAGGATGCCCGATGTTGTCTTCAGACAGCGCATCATAAAGCGTATTTTAATGAAGCTAGACACCAAGAAGGCTTCTGGCGCTGACGGAATACCTGCCATAGTTCTCAAAAACTGTGCAAGGGAACTAACACCAGTTTTCTGTAGACTTTTTAACCTATCCTACAGAAAGGGAATATTTCCGTCCTGCTGGAAATATGCCACGGTTCAGCCGATACCTAAAAAAGGTAAGAAGACCTTGCCAAATAACTACCGACCAGTTGCACTGCTTTCAATAATATCGAAAGTCATGGAAAAGGTTATCAATGAGCATCTTCTAAAATATCTTGAACGATTCAATATTATTAGCGATCACCAATATGGTTTTCGTAAACATAGATCAACAGGAGATCTTCTGACTTATGTAACACATGTTTGGAACAACGCAATTGAACACTTTGGAGAATCTCGAGCGGTTGCTCTTGACATATCCAAGGTATTCGACCGTGTTTGGCACGATGGACTGTTGGCTAAGTTGCGCTCTTATGGTATGTCTGAAAGGTTCTGTTTGTGGCTCTCATGTTTCCTCAGAGAGCGTTCTTTACGAGTGGCGGTCGACGGATTTCTTTCTAACACCCTCACTATCAACGCCGGTGTGCCACAGGGCTCCATACTGTCTCCTACTCTCTTTCTCATTTACATTAACGATCTGCTGGAAAAGACCGGGAATCCAATCTATAGCTTTGCAGATGACAGTACGCTTGTCTCTTCATTCACCTTGAACGCTCGGACATCGGCTGCTTAGGCGAATATCCGCAGACAGCCGGAGGTCGTTCAGCTTAACAAAGACCTGGAAGAAATTCTATCTTGGGGTGACAGTAACCAAGTGGAATTTAACGCTACAAAAACCCAAGCGGCAGTTTTTTCTAAAAAAGTTAACGTTGCTGAACCCGACATAGTTATGTCGGGGCACTCCATTCCCCTAGCATCGTCGCTCAATTTGTTGGGCGTTAGTTTGGGAGCAAATATGTCTTGGCATGAACATGTTGCAGGCATAGCAAGGAGAGCTTCTCAAAAGTTGGGAATATTATTTAGAACCAGAAAGCTTTACACATCACAGCAACTGTTAATTCTTTACAAAGCCCAAATTCGACCAACTATGGAATACTGCTCCCACGTTTGGGGCTCCGCTCCCAAACATACACTGCATTTGTTGAATTCTGTTCAGAGAAGAGCGGTCCGTCTGATTGGGGACCCGGAATTGACCGGCGGCCTTGATTCGCTGGAACATCGAAGAACGGTTGGCGACTTGAGTCTGTTCTACAAGTATTTTCATGGAAAGTGTTCGAAGGATGTAGCCCGCTTAATTCCTCCCAAAGCGGTGCATGTTAGAAATACACGTCGCGCTGGTGCTTCGCATCCGTATGAGGTTCAGCTTGTTACTCCGCGTACGACGCTTTTCAAGCAATCTTTTATATGGAGAACGTCATCCCTTTGGAATAATTTGCCCAGCGCTGTGTTTCCCACCGAGTACAATTTACAGCGATTCAAGAACAACGTGAATCGCTTTTTCCGCACTCGTGCCGCTCCTGGAGCGCTTTAGGGGCTTCCCTGCAGCACGTGTGCTAGACCAATAAAATAAAAAAAAAAAAAAAAAGGAGACACGGGTCAGGCGTAGAGGCAGTTCTGCAATCCGGAGCCTCAATTAATTAACTTAATCAATCGAATGAAAAAAGATGTAGAAATTCGGCCAGCCTCGTTATCTGAAGGATTACTCTCTCTTTTTCTCCCAGCCCATCCGACTCCTGTATTTGATTTTTCTTTTATATTCTTATCATTTCTTGCATTTCGAAACGATTTTCTATAAAGAATAGCATAGTGTGAACGAAACGTCGCATTTGAGTATCGTTTCGACAGAATACACTGCGGAATTATATGCCATCAAAGAAGGAGTCCGATTGGCCCGCTCTCTCCCAACCCACTCCAGCTTCCTTATAGTCTCAGATTCCAGCAGTGCCCTGTCTGCCATCAAATCAAAGAACCTTTCCCAAAATTACATACTCATATTGCACCCTAAGGATTTGAAACTATTAAGCATCTTGTTAACCATTTCAACATAGTTTTGAGCTTTATGTTTGCCTAGAAAATTTTCTACAACTGCAACAAATGATGTCCAAGCTTCTCGTTCAACTTGATTCATTGAATTTATGAAGGCAGGATCCTTAATTAATTGTCTTATTTGTGGGCCGTCAAATATCCCTGCTTTGAGTTTTTCTGTGCTCAACTGATGCATTTTTACCCCTATATATGCAAAACGAGACCCATTCTTATCAAGAGCCTTTACAAATTGCTTCATTAAGCCCAACTTTATATGTAACTGAGGAAGTATGATTTTTTCTCTTTCAACCAAAGCGTCGTTAATGACATTCTTTTCCCCAACGTCCATGTTTTCTCTCTGAGGCCAATCTTTTCTAACCCAGTGGTGTGTTTTTGTCCCTACTATCCCAGAGGCACAAGAAACACGGATATTTCGCGTAACCACTTTGCTGCCCAAGAAGAAAGTTTACCATTTTTAAGTCTACACAAATCATCCATTGATGTTCGTAAACTTTATCTTCTGCAAGACCAAAGCTATGGTATTATATTCTTCTTTCAGTTTCGTTGAGTGAGCTAGTGGTATTGAACCATATTTATTCCCATTATGTAGAAGGACACATTTTAAACTTCGCTTTGAACTGTCAATAAATAGGCGCCAATCATCTGGAATATATTCAGAAAGTCCCATTTCTTTCATGAGTCCCCTAATTTCGTGACAAAATACAAGATTGTCTTCTTGAGAAAAGAATGGTAGCAGATCTTTTTCTCTTGTACGGTAAAAGGTAATTTTGGTTCCTTGATCCAGTAAATTTTTGTCGTTCAACCTAGAAGCCAGTACTTCAGAAGCTTTTTTCGATAAATTGAGATCCCTGGTGAGATCATTTAATTCATTTTGATTGAAGCGTTGAGGAACTAATGACGTCCCCTCATAGTCACTGTTAGTTTCATTAGCATCAGAACTTTTATTAGCATCAGAAGAGCGATCAGAGGGAAAATATTCGTCATCAGAGATATGTGGTAGCTGATGAAATGTTGGAATCGGTATTTCATCTGAGTGCGGGATAGGGCGTATTGCCGAGTCTAAATTGGGATAAGTCCATTTACTGCGGTTATTTCGATTGATTCCATTAGTATTTACTAAACAGAAATAACAATCATTGAAGTGGTTTTTTGGTTCTTCCCAAACCATTGGTACGCCGAATTTTAGACATTTTTCTTTTCCCAGTAGTCCACTGCCGTAAATGCTCTGTACAAGTTTTACATACGAGATGCGTGGCCCACGTTTTGTCCTGATCACCAAGCTTAACTCCAAAGTATCCAAGATACGCTCGCTTTACAAAGTCAGTAATAGTTTGTCTGTTTTGTTGAAACATGTATTCTCCGCATATATAGCAAAACACATCAGGTTGATTTACACAACTTCTTCTTGAACTGGAACCTGAACTCATTTTAATTCTGTTCAATAACACAAAAACACTCTTTTCTTAACATAAAATAACACGCCGAATTCGATCTACTCTCATTAGTAAGAACGCACAAACTGACGAGACTGTGATTAAAAGGGTCAGTTCAGGTACCTGATAGGCAATGGTTCCACTATTTATAGATTTACCTGGAATTTACTCAATTACAGACTGACAATAAAACCATTGTACCTACATTAATGAATATATAATAATTTTAGAACTCTCATAAATGAATATACTGAATAAAAACCACATTGGTAGATAAGTTGATGTATCTAAAAAAGTAGAGCTGATAGAGAAAAACGGATTGCATGTATAGATTTAGCGTCCCAAATATAGTTAAAATCAGCTCTAAAATTCCAGGCACCAAAACAAAAATATTTTTTTGTTGCCCTGTGTTATATGTTGCAAAAATCAAGAATAAAACTATCCACTTCTGTCGGTTACAGAGTCATGTCAATAACCCTGGAAATGATCTCGCCGACAATTATACAAAACGAGCCATCGTACAGGGCTCCCCCGTCTACAGCGAAAATCACCCTAGAGACTTCAATCACCACCTTAAAGATCTTTTTATTCAACTATCATAGCTGAACTGGGACCTAACAGACACTGAAAATAAACTCTGGCACTCAACTTACTAGGCGTGAAAACGTAAACATGGCGCAGACTAGCCATAGGACATTTATACACTACACACATACACCTACTAAAAAATAACCCGGCACCTTATTGCGATGACTGCGATTCCCCACTCACGATCCGGCATATTTTTGAATCCAACTGCCACCAACAACTTCGTGATTTCCACAACCTCCCATCAAGTCTTCAGTCTAAAATCACAAATTTCATTACCCACAAAAACAATATAAGAGAATTCCTTACGGACATCAACTTCATAATGTAAGTCTAAACACCACTGCGGGGCGCTAAATGACCTAGCTGTCGATGCGCCCAAGACCCAAGACATCATCATCATCATCATTATCGGCAGAGTATATATACACATACAACGGGTTTATTAACGGCATCGAATTAATGTTAATGTTACAGTTTAAGAAATTAAAGTATGGTCACGCTAAACATCATTTTATTTAAGTTATTAATTTTGAAAAATGACGTAAAGAATACGAGGGTCGCCTTTTAAGGTTTTACACACGACCGCTAGATGACGCTATTGAGATGTGACATTACCGTTGTTGTAAAATTTGACATTTGTTATTTTAAAACAGTGGCAGCTCTGAAATTGACCGAGTAGTTTATTTACAGTGAGCGTTTAAAAAAAAAACAGTTTTGTGAACAAACGGAAATTTTACGCGAAGGCTTTCGTTGGATGATTTTTTACGATTTTAGTAAAGGCCTAACTCAGCAACAATGCCTTGAATCGTTTAACTCAACTTTTGGTAATGAATTACCATTAGAAAATACTGTTTACAATTTGGTTGCAGAATTTCGCCATGGTCACGGTTCCGTCAGCGATAAATTTCATGAAAGTCGATCAAAATCGTTGTTGTACTAAAAAAGATCGATGTTGTGCGCAACGTGATTGAAGAGGATCGGCATGTGACTTACTCTGAGATAGAGGCATCCTTAGACATATCGAAGACTGAAAAAGATATATTCCCGATGGATTCCGTATAATTTGACTGAAACTCAAAAACAGACTAGTGTTAATTGATGTAAGGAAATGCTAAAAAAATTGGGCCGAGAACATGCAAAATCCGTGTACAATATCGTAACAGGAGGCGAAACTAGGATATATTCGTACGAGCCGGAAGCTAAGCAACATACAGCTGCTTGGGTGTTCCAAAATGAACCGAATCCAACAAAAGTGGTTCGTTTGCTAACCATTTCCAAGAAAATGTTCGCTTGTTTCTTTGGTTATACTGGACATATTGCAACCATTGCTTTAGAAGATCGAAGAACAGTTAATGCTGAATGGTATACAACCATTTGTTTGCCAGAAGTCATCAATGAAATCAGAAGAAACAACCACAATGCCAGCTCTCACACAACACGTGAAACAACTAACTATTTGACAGAGAAAAACATCACATTTATGTCTCATTGCACGTATTCACCTGATTTATCGCTTAACGATTTATTTTTGTTCCCGAATGTCAAAAAAAAAAGCGTGGACAGCGATTTTCATCACCTCAAGAAGCTGTTGAATTCTTCCAAAACCATGTTTTTGAGGTACCAACTTTAGAGTGAAAAAGAATGTTTCGAGAATTGATTCGAACGTATGCAAAAGTGTATAAATCTTAAAAATTCACGCAAGATTTGAATTTGGCGCCATTTGTATGGTAAAGTGTTGCCATCAAAACAAAAAACACAGCGTGACAGCTGACAGTTCAGGGTTATTAAAAATGGAGCGCTACACGAAAGAACAACGTGTTTTCATTGTTGAGCAATATTTTAAAAATAATGAAAGTTTGGCAGCTACAGTTCGGAATTTTCGTACGAAATATTGTCGGAATAGTGATTTAAACCTCATCAACTGTGAAGAGATTAATAGAAAAAAATTCAGGTAGACTGGATCAATTAGTGATCTTAAACGCTCTGGCCGTCCTTCAACAAGTCGTTCGACACAAAACATTGAAGCAGTTCGTGAGAGTGTTGCTGAGACTCCAGGAACATCAAATCGGCACCTTGATCAAGAATTAGACATTTCGAGAAGCTCTCTACAGCGTATTCTCACGAAAGATTTGCATCTTCATGCTTACAAAGTTCAATTCACTCAAGAACTGAAGCCTACTGACTACGCACAACGAAGAGATTTCGTTGAATAGATTTTGGAACAACTACAAGTGGATACTGATTTTTCGAAGAAAATCATCTTAAGCGATGAGGCTCATTCCCATCTTGATGCTTCGTTAATCGACAAAATTGTCGCATTTGGGGTTTAAACAATTCACACGTGACTGTTGCCAAACAAATACATCCACAAAGTGTCACTGTTTGGTGCGGATTTTGGGCTGGAGGCGTCATCGGGCTATTCTTTTTCGAAAATGCGGTTGGCCAGGCCGTAACAGTTAATGGTGATCGTTATCGCGATATGATAATCCAGTTTTTTGTGCCTAAGTTGCAAGATATGGATGTGGACGACATGTAGTTTCGACAAGACGGTGCCTCATAGCATACAGCCCGAGAAACAATTCAATTACTGCATGAATCATTTCCTGGTCGTGTAATATCGTGATCATGATCAGAATTGGCCGCTCAGATCATGCGATTTAATGCCGTTGGACTTTTTTTCTTTGGGTTTTTTAATGTCTAAGGTTTATGGCAACAAGCCCACGACCACCCACGACTTGAAGGAGGAAATTAAGCGCTGTATCAACGAAATTCAGCCACATTTATGCAAAATGGTCATGGAAAATTTCGACAAAAGAGTGCGTATGTACCAGCAAAGCCGTGGAGACCATTTACCCGATATGTTATTCGATACATAACCATATACTGTATACTTTATGAATCAACAAAAAAATTACAATTTTTAATTAAAAACCTGTATTTTCTATCAAAATTACTTCTTGCGTGAATTTGGGACACCTTATATATCGGGTCTTCCATTAAGTACTTGACAACTTTTTTTTTGAAATAAAACGCAACCCATTTGAGACATTTCGAAAATTTTACTATCGGCTTTAAGTACAATCAAAACATTTATGTATGGAATTCGACTTCATTCATATGTCCACCACGGACACGTTTGCAGCGGTCGATTCGTCGAACCCAATTTTCGATGACTCGGCGGAAACGGCCGCTATCTCTCTTTCAATATTGGCTCTGAGCTCCTCTAACGACGCAGGCTTGTTAGCATAGACCAATGATTTAACGTACCCCCATAAAAAGAAGTCTAGAGGTGTTAAATCACACGATCTAGGCGGCCATTCGACGGGACCATTTCTCGATATAACGCGTTCACCGAATTTAGATTGCAGTAAGTCGATTGTTTACACCCGCTGTGTGGCTTGTGGCGTCGTCTTGTTGAAACCACATATCATTAATGTCTAGCCCATGCAATTGATCAAAGAAATAACGTTGCAACATGCCTTTGTAGTGATCTCCATTGACTGTAACGTGACGGTTATTTTCATCAACGAAAAAGAACGGCCCAATGACACCACCGGCATGAAAACCGCACAAAACAGTAATTTTTTGTGGATGAAGTGATGTTTCTTCAAGCACATGAGGGTTTTCACCTGACCAATAACGCATATTCTGTTTGTTGACGAAGCCGTTTATCCAAAAATGCGCTTCATCACTAAAGATGATTTTGCGATGAAATTGGTCATCTTCTTCCACATTTCTAGAGCCCAATTCGAGAACGTACGTCGCTTCATATGATCGAGTGGCTTTAGTTCTTGAGTTAACTTTAACTTATAAGGGTGCAGGCCAAGATCCTTTCGCAAAATTCGCCATAGTGTGGTCTGAGCGAGGCCCAATTCTTGAGAACGCCGTGAAATCGACATTTTTTGTTCGTTTGAGATGGACGCTTGAACAGCAGCAATATTCTGGCCACTTCGACCAACCCGTTGTCTCACTGGCACGGGAACATCCAGCAGCGAATATGTTAACTCAAATTTTTTCACTAGACTATGAATTGCTTGTCTACTGGGACGAGAATTATGACCAAAAATTGGCGTTAACGCTCTTAAAGTTGCAGTCACCGACTCCAAATTTTGGTAGTAAATTTTAATTATTTATAAACGTTGTTCGTTCGTGTACTTCACCATGATGAAAATGTTGACTTTACTGAATGTTTTGACGTTGACAGTTCGGTGATTGGCTTAAGGGTGCGTTCACAGTGAAATTTCAAAGTTGTCAAGTCCCAAATGGAAGACCCTTTATTATACCATTGTTTTTTTTCTTTCATTGTTTTGTAAATACTTAAAAGGTAGCCCTCGTATTTTTCAAATTTCGCTTAATTTTCTACCTGATTTCAAAATATAGTTTATTTTGACTTCGTATTTTTTTTTAATTTTTCAGGTTTACGAAATGTACGTTGCAGGTTACAAGTTTTACGTCCTCTCGCCAATATTCACATGCCACTGGGGCTTGCAAGTAAAAAAGTCCCGTCCCCCTTGGAGAGAGCATCAAAACAATCAGAATAGAAAACATTTCGACCATTTTAAAAAGGAAATATTCGCCCGATACAATAAAGATCCGTTGAATATGATGGCACCTAAACAGTAATAATGTTAATAATTAAAGTAATAACCCTTCAGTATTAAAATTTTTATTGTTTTTTTACTGTTCGTCCTTTTTCGTTTTTGAAAATAAAAGTATTTAATTTTTAGATTTCTTTTTTACTTGAAACCTGAAGAAAATATTCAATATAATGTTCAAATTTTGGAACGTGCTACATGAGGTGAAAAGTCTCTAGACTTTTGCAGATAAAACAGTGTTTTTGCCAAAAATTGATTTTATTCTTCAATATAGTTTCCTTCGAGATTGATATATTTATTCCCTCATTTGGATGCCTTTCAGGTCGAGTCATTTGTCGAGCTCTCTAAATAAGCTCTCAATTTTCCATTCGACTTCTTCTCATTTCCTGGAGGCACCTTTTCAAATTTGGAAACAGGTAATAATCGCTGAGGGCCAAAGGGTCTAGGCGGTTAAGATGGTGAAAAATGCCCCCAGCGCTTTTGAAAAACAAAAAATATCATCATGTAGAACATAAAAAAATATGACTTTCCTGAAATTTTCAGCCCTCTAGACCTTCCCATAACCTCAAAAATCTAATATAAAACGTAATTTTCGGTTTTTTGTCGATATCTCTCCGGTTCTGTTCATCGTAGAAACCTCTTTTTTTTTCAGATTATAGGATTTTTTATTGCCTACAACATGCTATTTTATGTCAAACTATGCCTGCGAATTTTTTCAGATTTTTAGAGGTGAGGGGAAATGGTTACAAACGCGAAAAAAAAACGCTTTTTTCGTCGTTTTTTTTTTTTCCGCATTTTTACCTACTTTTGGGCCCCAGAATTTCGTTGTAGATCCTCAGTTGCTTCAAAATTATTATATATATATATATATATATATATATATATATATATATATATATATATATATATATATATTATAGGATTATTTATTGCCTACAACATGCTATATTTTAAAAAAATTTTTGGCGCGAAATTCAAATTGTTTTGAGCGTTTAAAATTTTTAAAATTGAATTAAAAAAAAACTAGGACTTACTCAGGCTCAAATAAAATATGTATTGTGTATTTTATGTCAAACTATGCCTGTGAATTTTTTCAGATTTTTTAGAGGTGGGGAAAAATGGTTACAAACGCGAAAAACCGCTTTTTTCGTTTTTTCCGCATTTTTTGACCTACTTTTGGGGCACAGAATTTTGTTGTAGATCCTCAGTTGCTTCAAAATTATATATATATATATATATATATATATATATATATATATATATATATATATATATATATATATATTATCGAAATACTATTGAATCATTTTATGTAATAGTTTAAGACAAGATTAAGGCAAGATTAACACATTTTTAAGTTATTTTTTCTGTTTTGACTAATTAGTCATACTTTATAATTCATCCAAATATATAATTTTATAGAAATTAAAAGATTTCTGTTTATAAAAACATCATATAGAAAAAAGATTTTCTATATTTAATTGAATTAGCGTTAACTTGGTAAAAATCCATATTCAACAAATTAAATACACATGTAAGTGTGATTTTTACTTAATAATATAAATATTTTTTTACTTTATATTAATAATATTAAGTAAAAATCACACTTACATGTGTATTTAATTTGTTGAATATGGATTTTTTACCAAGTTAACGCTAATTCAACATCTACAACGAAATTCTCTGCCCCCAAAAGTAGATAAAAATGCGGAGAAACGACGAAAAAAGCGGTTTTTTCGCGTTTGTAACCATTTTTTTCTCCCACCTCTAAAAATCTGAAAAAATTCACAGGCATAGTTTGACATAAAATACAGAATATATATTTTTTTGGGGTCTGAGTAAATCCTATTTTTTTTTAATTCAATTTTAAAAATTTGAAACGCTCAAAACAATTTGAATTTCGCGCCAAATTTTTTTTTAAAAAATAGCATGTTGTAGGCAATAAAAAATCTTATAATATACGTATATATAATTTTGAAGCAACTGAGGATGTACAACGAAATTCTGTGCCCCAAAAATTGGT